>JAUIRK010000855.1:610000-1155000 GCA_030549495.1 Nectonema munidae | reverse complement strand
TTCTTTCGAATGAATGCAGACGGAGTTTACCTTGTCGTGTCTGCAAACTTCAACTTTGTTGTTTTTGTTGATTCGGCATGTGAAGTGGAGCGTCTTATCGCTTGTTGGTATCTGAAACAAAAGCATTTCCTCGCGATCATACACTTTGAACGCACTTATGATTCGAAGAGAACGCTTTCCTTGGACTTTAAATTCGGTGTATACTTTTCCATAAAACTCCTTAGAAACGGCCTTATTTATCTTCTTTACTTGAACTAATCGCTCGGGATTGTGAGCCCGTTTTTCTCTATTACTAGGGTTTAAATTATACTTGACATAATTTATTGATACATATGCTATTTCTCCCTTGAATTTGTGCTCGCTTTTCGAAGGCCCTTTCATACCAAGATACATTTCTTGATTGCTTCCTTGAAAAAAGGTCCCGCCTATCCCTTTCATCGCGTATTGGTCTTCATTAACTAACACCTTTACCAAGTCCTTAGTCATGTGTAGACTCACGATGTTTAATCTGTTCTCTGCTAACTTTTTTCTAACCTCATATTTAAAAATGGTTTTATCTGCCTCTTCAACTACTACATTCAGGAGATACTTCTCTAAATATAGGGTGACTTTGGTCTTTTTCTCACTGTTACTTCTATGCATTAAAACCCCGTCAGGTTTTTGTGTACTAAAACGCAGGTATACATGTAAATAAATTTCTGATGCATTGATCTTTGGATAAAATACGTAACTATTTTTCCCGTTAAAGTAGTATGGATTTTCGTTACCTTTTACACACGGCTTCATAAAACATCTGGACTTCTCTGTGTTGGCACCTCTACAAACTTTTCCGAGTTTCGAAGTGAACGGCTTCGAGCAAGTTCTGAACCTTCGCTTCTGGCCCAGTCCACAACTCGTGCTGCACTCCCTCCACTTCCCCCAAAGCGACCAGCCCCCATTCTGTGGACATGGAACACTTTTGCATTTCTCTTGCTGAAAAGAGTCGCCCTTACACATGTTACCATTAAGACATCTCCTCATTCTGAACCTAATCCCTCTTTGCCCACACTTTCTTGGACACGGTGTCCATTCTCCCCACTTCGAAAAATCCCCAAATTTTTCTATACAATCTTGTCTCACACAAACTTTTACTTCTTCCGACTTTCCCAGACAAGATCCACCAAATTTGGGAGCAGGACTGTTACAAATTCTAAACCTTTTTCGAAAGCCACTGCCGCATATTACGTTGCAAGGTTGCCACCTTGACCACGGAGAGAAATGCCCGTTTACTGGACACTTGAAATTATTACAGGGTTGCTTTTGAACTACTTCACCCTTTGACATGGCCCCTTTTAAATTTACTTCATTTCTGACTCTCGATCTCACTCCTTTGAGGCCGCACTTTCTGGAGCATACAGTAAATGCCGACCATCTTGTATATTTGGGGGTGCCCTTGTTCAATTTAAAGATCTTGTTAATAGAAGACGTGATACGACTGAATCTATTTAGCTTAATACTATACTTAATCGGACACTTCTTTCTAAGACACCACTTCGTCTGCTTCTTGTCCCCCTTACACGTGTTTCCTTGTTTACATCTTCTCGTCCTTACAATGTTGTGGTAGCCACAATTGACAGGACACTTTTGCCACGTAGACCAGGAAGTCAGATGTTTCCTGACGTATGATGCGCCGAGCGAGCAACCTGCTCTTTCTGAATGGCACGTCTCCGTCTGAATCAACTGGCTTTCTGGACAACGATTCGAGTACCTTGATGAGTCTATCAAACACAAACGAACACGAATTTTACGGCCCAACCCACACTTTGCGCTGCACTCCCCCCACTTCCCCCACTTAGACATCTTGATCTTAGCGCTTTTTTCGAACTTGGGATAGCACGGCTTTTTTATAATTCTTTTCAGCGCCGACACCTTTTTTTCATTCTTCTTTAAACAATCTTGATACTCATAGGATGACAGGTGCTTCTTACTACACCTCAACACTTTCTTTTGGAAGCAATTATTGCCACATTTTTCTCTACTCGGACAATCGGACCAACTTGACCAAGTCATTATCTGACCATTAACTCGAGGCATGAACTTTTTACACTCACTAGAACACTTTTTCTTCCTGAAGTACTTACCTCTACAAGAATTGTTATCGGGGGCAGCACTCCCAATGCACTCTCTGTATGAATAACTCTCTCCAGCTCCACACTCGCTGCTACACTCACTCCACTTGCTCCACGGAGTCCACCTAGCCTTGAAGTAGCACTGCTTTCCCTCTCGTAAACACACGATGGCCGTCCAGAAGAGGCTGGCGTCGTGCCTTCCAAGGGATTCTCTAACATACTCAAAAGAACACATCTTCCTCTCACATCTTCTCAGAGAGGGATGCTTTTTCCAAATCTCCTTGACAAACTCCCTACCGTATGCATCCAGTGCAAATAATGAACTGCTCTTCACCTTCCCTCCACCACCCCCACAACGTTGCGTCTCGTACGATCTGCCCTTACACTTATAGCCTCTGTTTTGAACACGAGGATTGTTACATTCTCGCGTTCTGGATCTTCTTCTCTCTCCTCTATAAGTGTAGCACTTTCCCCACTCACTCCAACTAGACCAGCCACCATCAACAGGACACACTTTCGTGCTTATTCCCGTGATGCACATGTAGGTGTAGTAGAAGTTAGCCTTATCATAATACTTCATACCATTTCTAAACCTCAACTTTAGTATGTCTTTAAAGTAACACTGTTTACTCAGACATTTACTTAAAAATGTTTGTTGCGATGGCATTTCCAAATATGTAAATAATTTTTTGAAATTGACCTTCCCTATAATTTGCTTCGTCTCTAAAGCGTTTAGCTTGCCCACTGAGATAAAAGATATCAACAGAATATATATTAACTTTATTAAATTCATTTTAACGAATTTCTGCAAAACCTTTTTGTTTATGTAATTCTCCTATCTATAGGAACGTGTTAATTGTGTGTAGTTGTGTAAATTGCAAAATGCAAAAATGAATTGAAACACAGGCTTTGTGACTCTTTGTGTAAATTCTCGAATATGATTGGTCAAAATCAGTTGTAGAAATGCGTTCACTACATCATACCATTTTGCAGCGTGTGTGTATTTTTTATATGGCGTGATGATGAGTTATTCCTTTTTATAGCATTAAACAGATACGCTGTGTATTTTTTATATATAGTCTGTTGATCTCTAATCTCATTGGTCCAATTTATGTCATTTAATATTTTCTCAACCAATTAAAATGCTTCAAGCGATTCACATAGACGCACACTCAAAGGAGCATTTTGATCGGTTGAATTTATTTTATATATATGTTTTGTGTGTATTTTTATATGGCGTGATGAGTTTGTATTTGTAAACGTTGAAAAATACCAGCAATAATATTTCGGTCACTATCACCTTCTTCAGATATATATGACATAAAATGAAAGCGTGGAGAGTCATTTTCTCTTTCACTTTTCTTACTCACCAAAGTGTGACATCTACGCCAATATCACTTTGCAAATTTAAGAAAAAATTGAAATGTAAAAGTAACGTTTTTTTGAAAAATGTTTATAGAATTGATTTTGAGGCATACATCACTCATTTAGTTGACACTTCTAGGTATTTTTTAGCCGTATTAGCCAAAATGGAGTACAAAAATAAAATAAACATTGTCGATTTAGTATAAAAGCAGATATTTAATTTGAAAATAATTTGAAGATCGTTTTCAGACGTATACCACAAATTTGATTGATACTTTTAGCATATTTTCAAACGAAATGCTAAAATTGAGTCAAAAATGAAACCAACATGAATGATTTAGTTTAAAAACCTAAATTTTATGTAAAATTAGATTTATTTTTCAATCGCTCTCCGATGGCATGGTAATTAGAAGCCAGAGATTTCATTTCAAACGTCTCGGGTTCGCTTCAAGATGTACCCGAAAAAGAATTTCTTGTTTAATATAATGCCATCCGATCAAGTAACTCACTATGGACGAATTAAAAAAGTTGCACAAATTTGTGTGATCCATGTTTTACCCTGTGGATTCGGAAATAAACGACATTTAACGAAGTTTTAATCAATCAAAATTTTGATCAGCATTTTCTAAAGAGTAGCCATGTTTATTGAAAAAATTAAATATATATATTTTGCTAAAAAATGTTAATTTTTGATTGACAGTTTTTGATATGCGAAATCATTCAACTACCATAAAAATGTTACCAAAAGATGAAGCCTCTAGCTATTCTAGGAAGAGTCCCGAAATTTGAAAGGAGATGATTCAGCCAACTGACTGATCTCCAATTTCATATATGAATTTTATTAGACAAATATTCTGATTTCCGAAACTTTTAGAATCCGATATTATTGGGAACTTAGAATTTCTCTCGCATAAAACCTTTTTTTATTCCTAATTTCGCATCAAAAATAATTCATTTAATATATAGAATTTGATTGAAAATGATAAAGCAATTTGAAATTTTATTTAAATAACAAAATATTCTTGAAGCTTTTTAAAAAGTCAAGTCTCTCCTTTATTTCATTGGTTGAGGTGTCCTTCTGAGAAATATTAGTAGTGATCGTGGATAGGAATACATATAAATTTCTGATTTTATATGCGTAACTTCTTTTGAGGTTTTGTCCTTTAATTGCAGCTTTCAGGCTCTAAAGTTTAAAGAAGATCAAGTAAAGTAAAGTAAGCTATGATCTTAAAAATATATATTGTAATTAAGATAGAAAATAATCTGGTAAGTTTATTATTCAACAGAAATGATATGCATAAGAATGGTTGGCATTTTCTTCATAAAAAGCACGGAATGGACATAATAAAGATTTCAAGAATCACAGCATAAAATAGCGAACCATATGAAATGTTTATAGATGTAACAATCATATTCTTTTATTTAGGAACAAGATACATTCCGTTGTGCCGGTTTTTTACCCTGGTTTTCTTCCTCTGAAGAATTCAAAGGTTTTTACGGTTAGGTAGTGCTCTAGCGACGCGATTCTACGTGGTTAGTAATCAAGCTATCACTAGACAATAAGTTTGTTTCCCAAATTGGGAGCGTTCGCGTTAGGATTGTATCGTTCTCTCAGTTGTATTTATATATTGTCTCATAAATTCTTGTAAAATACTATATATAATAGAGCTATTCTTTTGTAACAAGGGCCGATTGGTGTTTAGTGGGATGGAAAGTCCAGTTAGAATTGGACTCAGCATTCCGGGCGGGCCACGATATCCGAAAGGATGGGTGCGAACGTCACAAAACAACTTAATTAATTAATAACAATCATTTCAAGATGTCTATAGCTGAGAGAAATGATTTCTGTCAATCACGTAATTGATTGGGTGAATGGCAGAAGATCAAACATGATCATCGACAATGCGAAAATGTTTATTCTAAAAATCTTCATTTAATTGCGTTTCAAATAATAAAACTTTTCTTCGAAATCCTTTGATGAGTCTATTAAAATCACAAAGCAAAATATCTTTCACTTAAAGCTTATAATTTGATTCATTCATATGAGGAGACGTTAATTTAGTTCGTCAGATCAGTCGCGCACATCCGGGGGGCGAGGGATAAAATGAGAGAAAAATAGTTTTCAATCGTTAAAATTTTATATCAATGAATATTGTCAGACTCGCGTTAAAAAATTTTCAACAAAGATGACTTTTAATCTTTATCAGTACGTTTGTTACATTTTGTAACATTTGAAAACTTTAATTTTTTCAAGTCAAGAAATTTTTTTTCAATAGATATTTGGGAATTAATATTTTGACTAGCTATTCAGTTTAAAAGCAAAAATATTCTATTTGTTTGATATTTGAGCAGAGATTCGATTGTTAAATTTGATAAGTAACACTGTACATAATTAATTAAATCATTTTTTTAGGAAAATTTGTTGATTATTATAATAAAAATATAATATCGAAACAAAATGTTTCAGTTGTTAAAAATGTACTTGATCTATTTATGACAGCTGTCAGAATTTTATTTGTAGACAGAAATAATAAAAAAAAACGCAATGATTTTCTTGTTCTCGTATACTATGATCTATGCTTGTTTAAATTGTTTTTTTATGATTTTGTGTTCTTAGACTCAGGGCCGGCCCTAGTGTTCGCGGGGCCTTATGCAAAATGGATTGCGCAGGGTCCAGTGTGGGTAGGAAAAAAGATTAAAAGTGAGAAATAAGATTTCGAAAAAAAGAAAAGGGAATTGTTTTATTACTTTTTCATTAACACAAAATGACGATCAAAGTAACTTTACTTTGCGAACCTTGCGTTTAGCGAAATCATACAACATATCATCAAAATGAAAAATGAGAAGCGCGGGGCCCACTGCGGCCGCGATGGTTGTAGTGGCCTAAGGCCGGCCATGCTTAGACTTAAATAATTTTATGAAAAGTGATTAAATTACCATTTTTTGTATACTATGATTCCTTACAGAATGTAAAAAAATGTTAGCTACTTCAACGTTGGCTTTTGCTGCTTATAAAAACTTGAAAATACCAAATAAAGTGCCGATAAACTATCTCATTTTTTATGCCTCCTATTATTTTGAAATTATTCTGAGAACAGACAGTTTCATTTTAAATAGTGAAAATTGCTTTATTAGTTTATTTTGTCTCTTTTCTCTCTTATGATAATTATGTAGCAAATTTTTCAAATTTGAGTAAAAGGTAAGGTAAAGGTACCGTGAGTGTGTTTTCATTGACAAGGCACTGATGTACCTCTTATGTCAAACTATGAACAAATTGGCATCGATGAGGAATCGAATCCATAGCTGAGTCCATCATCTCAACCAACCTGTCATGCCACCCATAAAGTATTCTGTAGTGCATTGGTTCTTAACCTTTTTGTCTTTGTGACCCCTTTAAAAATTTGCTGTGACCCCCTTCAATTTTTTTTACTTATTTTTACTATATGTTTTGTTAAAACATCATATTCTTAATAAAACTTTTTTAACTGAATGATTTTATAAATAAACAATTATATTTTATTAAGTTCTTTATTTTGACTTAAATATTCAATACCCATGACCTATTTTTAGCATAACAACACACACACACACCGACACACACACACAACATACACACTAACTTTCATTTTCAGTAAGAAAAAACGTTTTCTTGTTCTTTAATAAAAATAAAAAAGACAAAAATTTATTCAAAAACAATACTAAATATATATATTAATGAGAAGGTTGGTACTGTTTATCAAACAAAATTCTTTCAAAACACGGCACAATGTTTGACAAGCAACATCTCATGTCGGCATCAATAACAAGCTTATTACGTGAACTTGTTTTTAAGCTCATCATGGCACAAAATCTTGACTTGCAGCGATAAGTTGAAGGGGGCTGGGTACTTATGGGTTATCTCCCCCCCCCCCCCCACTCTAAAAAATTTTTTAAAATATTTTATTTTAATTTAAATGATGAGTAAAAATAATAAATGACTAAATATAAAAATATTTTATATATAAAAAAACTTACTAAAAAATATTATATAGTATAACTAATGAAAATCATCAAGCAAAAAAGTAATAATTAGTTTAATTTATTTTCATAAATTAAATATATATATTTAATTATATATTTAAAATTATTAATCAATTAGTATTTTAAAATTATTAAGTTGGAAAAAAATTTTTAGAGTGGGGGGGGGGGGGAGATAACCCATAAGTACTGGGGACTGTACTAAAAATTGCATGGCACGTTTCGAAAGAACAGGGTAAACAGTTTCCAATTTTGCCCAAAACTTTGCAAGTGATTGTTCGTTGAAATCAAGTTTAAGTTGAATGTTTTCTGGAATTTGGAGAAACTCAATCCTAGCAGAGATATCACTATTCTCAATTGCACTTTCGCTCACCGAAAAAGGTCTAAATATCCAAGCATCATTAAAACGATTCTTTATATTTGGAAAATATTCGTTGATTGCCTGGTTGAGATGTGCAAGGTGAGCTAATATTTCTCCACACAAAGTACATTCTTTTTGGGTTGAAGAACTTAGCAAAGAAGTCATTTGAGGAAAAAAGCTCATTTCATTATTTTTAATCTGATTTTATGATTTGCAGCTACTGATCTGAGAAAAAAGAAATCTATATATAATGTTGATGTCAACTTTTCCAAACCATTTTGTCGACCCCCCTCCCTCCCAGTCTATGTTGACGTCAATTGTGAATGACCCCTTATGCAATATAACGTATATGTAATGATTGTAATCCATGAATAATTTCTCTCCATGTATGAGTAAATTTAAAATGCATAAGAGTAGTTAGTTAAGCTGGGTTTAAAATGGATACACATAATGCATAACAGTTTGTGATTGCACCACACCACTCACAGACAGAAATTTTAAAACAATTACGATAACAAACTCTAAGATATCATATGCAATAGCTGCTCACATAAACATTATAAACTTGGTGCCAGTGACACGTGATGATGATGATGATGATTCTCAAGCCACTAAAGAAATAAGACAAAAAGTGAAATTATACTTAAAAAGTAGGCGTCACAAACCTATGGCTCGCGAGACTTATATGCTCCTATTGGAGATCACATACGGCTTTCAAACAACTTAGGTGCTTTTAAGGAATAAGAAATATTCAACAAAAGTGAAAAATTCCCTGCACATCATCATATAGCTCTTCAAATCTATGTTTTTAATGAAATGTCTTATATTTATTAATAATAAAACTTGCTAAACCCCAAATATGATTCTACTTTTTGTATTTTTGTGTTCAAATACCTAGGGCTTCTAAAGGAATGCATCAAAAAATGAGTGTTTTTTTGCCGCTTGTATCGAACTATGAGCAAAGTGCGCTTGATGCGGGATCGAACCCAAGACCTTGAGTTATCGAATCCAGCATCTAACCAACCCTACTCACGCGTTTTGTTGTCGTATGACAAAAGAAGAATAGTAAAAAGAAATACATTTTATATTTCAATTGAAAATAAGCTTCAGAGCCGAGTTCAAGAGGGTTCCTTATTAACAAACCCGTTTATTAATTGAAATTTAAAATTATATATTTTTTGATACCTTCATTTGTTGTGAATTTGATATCCAATTTATAAAATTTTGAATGTTAATTAATTGACAATATTATTTAGAATTAATTATTAGAATTAATGATTCAAATTTTAAGTTGATGGAATCATCATCTATCTTGGTAAAAAAAACTTTAAAACAGCTATATACAAATTTATTGAAAAATTCGTCAGAAATGAAAACAAATATTGAAAAATAGAAAAGTATTTATGCTAAGTAGTGAAAAATTATATTTCAAAACAAAAATGGACTTTATTGACTGAATAACAAAAAATTGACTTTTGTTAAAAAACATACAAATGATTATCATTCAAGTAGAGGAAATTAATGAAAAGATTCTTTTTGAAACATTTCCAAGGCTCAAAGCAAAATTGACTTTATTGATTTTTACTCGCCCTGGTTATTATATATAAAAAAACAAATCATCGCAAAAATCATTTAACTATGAGAAAAATGAAGTAATGCAATCTTAAGTTATTGTTTGATTTTTGTTTGCGCAGTTTATCTTTATTTTATACCCTTTTTTGAGAGTCTAACTAACTTACCCTTATTCTTATACACTAAAAAGAATGAAAAAATTCTAATACCAAGTTTTATAACTTTAGTTCTGTTTTACATTTTTGATAGAAATTACCTCAAAAAAGTCATGTAATTTGGATGTGCTTTTTTAATTTATTTTTCTCAATAAAACCTTTTTTCATTTTTTAGGAAGAAGAAATAGAACAAGTGAGAATTTATGGACAATTTTTTTCATTCAATAAAATTTTCAATTTTTTTATTGTTAATTGATATCTTTACCCCTTTTCTACACACAATTTGGAGATGGTGCGTATCTATTCGAAGTGAGAATGAAGGAGCTATGTTGACGTTAAGCTAAATGTTAAAGTTTACATTAAGTTTAATTAAGAATGAAATAGAATAGACAAGAGAGGAGTAGGAATTCAGAAAAATTTGTTGTCTTTTTTGGAAGATGCTTGAAAGTCCACCCCTCCCAATAATTTCAAGGATGTGCGCCCCTGTGTCAGATACGATTACAGATCAATGGATTCGCTTTGTTTCTTTAGTAAGAAAAATATTTATTTCATTTTGAAGCTTAAAAAATCAAAATAAAACTTCACCACAAGTGAGCCATCTTACGGTTGTGTAAAAAGACAAGTTTAAAATTTTGAATCAACATCTTCAAGAAAAGTTTCAAACTGACAAATGATTTAGTGCGGATACTCTAATGAAGTTTACAACAGAAACCACTGCTTTCAGGACACAAGAAGTTTTTCCACCAAAAATTTGAGGTAGTGAATAAATGTTAACTTGGAATTGCCAAATCTAATTTAGTCTTAAACTGCCGAAATAATCCTTTTCTAATAGCAGCCATAATTTCCCTCCATTAGCTCTAACACCGCATGGCTAATTCCATTGAAGATTTTTCAAAATTTTCTCAATTTCTATAAAAATGCTTCCAGTGGTTGTATCATGGATGCACAGACTAACGCTCTAACTCTTCTTTAAAATCTGAAAATCAGAATTAACTCCGCAAATAAAAAAATATACAAAACATCCTAGAGCAAATGCATTAGAAGCTAAAAATTTGCTGTCTTTTTCTTTTGCACTGAATGAATCAAGCCATTTCTCCAGCTCCTTTATTTTATTCATGGTGTTAATTCTGACACATGGTCGATGATGAAAAGTTTCTCTATATTGTGATTTGGTAAAATAAATAAAATTTTAAATTTCGATTGAGAACGCCTTTTCTAAAATAAAAAACTATGCAAAGCAAAAAGTTTAACCAAAATTTCGCCAACTTTTCAAAGCATAATCAAAGAAGCAACCTTTTTTTTAATTAGAATAGGAGACCGTCAAAATTTCACTTCCCATGTTTAACGAAATATATAAAAAGCCCAAATGGAAATATTTATTCACAAAATGTTGCTATTTTGGAAATAAATTTCATCGTGTAAGTATAGTCAAAATATCAAAAATTTAAAAATATTTCAATATCAAAGTAATAGAATATAACCAATTTAAAAATTGAACTAAAAATGCTATTTATTAGTTAGGATATTTTGTCTATTCAGGAATAGCATTCAAAGTTTCTGCAGAGTTTAAAAGCACCAGGATTTTCTTTTATCATAACCTCAAAGCAGACAAAAATTCCAGGTCAAAAATTAAGCAACTCGTTTAGCAACACTCAGGCCTCATTTAGATCTTTTGCTAAATTTTTGGAATTGTAGGACATTGCCTTTATTTCTTCCTTTCTCAAGAAATAGGACTCATTTTGAGTTTATTTAATTATTTTTAAAATTTATTATAAATATAAGATTTATATAATTTAATAAAAAAAAAATAAAGCTAAAAATCATCTAAACAACTTGAGACTTGAAAAGGTCCTCCACCCTTAGCAACCAAGGGCCTGATCCAGAAAATGAAGTAAGTTGGTTATATAAAAAAAATAGTATTGAATAATTTTTCTAGAGTTTTTTTTAACTTTAAGAGAAAACTTTGTAACATGAGAGTTCTCAATTGTTTAATTAAAACTTATTTTGCAATTTCAATTCCTTAAAACGCGATAATGTATTAAATCAAAAACGTGGTGCAATAACATCTTTTTAAAACATTTCACGGCATAGCAATTTTTTTGTTAAATCTTATCAAGTCGACAAAGTATTTTTGTTAAACTATACACTTTTGGAAATAAGAAGTTTTAATTTAGTGCTATAAATTTTTCATGTGTGACTTGTATGGATTTTAAAGCCCATAACATAAGCTTTACTTTGGCGTATTTCATGCAAAATTTGGTTTAGAAATGCAAAAGTTGTAAGCATCAAAAGAATTGACTTACATTTAGTACACTAAATTTAAAAATTTTAAGTACCAAAATGCGTACTAGGGATATATATAATCTTTTTGTGCATCTGTTCAAATTTTGCTAGAAAAAATAGATTATATTGGATATAATACCTCATTCGGAAAGACGATGCTGTTATAAAAGTGATTACCTAATATGTTTTTGCAATTTGCACGATTTTAAATAACACATGTCTCAATTGATCAAGGAATAACAAAATATTCTTTAAAAAGTCAAAAAATATAGGAAGACAATTTGTAAAAAATTATTGTCTTTTTGAAAATGGATAAAGAGACCATTTTTAATGGTCTCTATGGTATAGTGGTATTAACGAAAAATCTTAGTACATTTTCTAATCTAATTCTGTTACTAATAAGAGATTTTTTACTTACGATTATGGTTAGGGCTAAATAATCTCATTTCTATATGTCATTTTTAAAATATATTTACAAAAACTGAAACCTTTCAAAGAAGAGCTTTATGCGATTATACAGGAAAACCCCTCTTAGAAACACCTTGCTTTAAGGAATTGTTTTCCAAGTCCCAGATGGCAATTTTTTTTAATGTTTTTAACCTCACATTGGAACAAACTATAGTTTTATAACATCAATCATATTCACAATATTACCATCTTTACTAAAAAATAGACAAGCATATCTCCCTTTGATATTATTCTTTTGCAATGTTTTACTCCTCAATAAGGAAAACACATCATCAATAATTTCTCTTCAGTATTGTAATTTCTTCATTGTTTTGTACCACTCATTAATTATAAACAATACAAAATATTATATTATCAATCATAATTACTTTGCTCATACGCTAGCATATTTTACTCTAGTATAATTTACCTTTCCAGTTTCAAGATGTCTAAATCACGAAAAACTTTATCTTTTAATGAAAAGATAAAAGTTCTTAAAGAAAGTAAAAGTTCGAGCCAAAGTAAAAGTTGGTGTTATCAACGGAATTGTAAAAAACAAAAAAAAATAGAGTGTTTGACTGATGACAATTTCAATCCTTCAGCAAAAAGATTGAAGACACCAAACTCTAATGATAATGTTAACGACGGTGTTTGGCAGTGGTTTATTGCCGAAAGAGCCTAGAATATTCCAATTTCTGGCCCCATTTTGCAAGAAAAAGCCTTGGCAATAGCTAAAGAATTCGGGTTTAATGATTTCAACGCGTCAAATGGATGGCTTGATAGATTCCGTACAAAAAACAACATTAACATCAAAGTGCTAAGTGGTGAAAGTGAGGGCATGGACAAGAACACTGTGTCCACACGGAAACAAAGAATTTTCTTCCTCACTGATGAGTACAGTGCTGATAATAATATTTTTAGAAGCAATAAGACAGGCTTGTTTTACAAGGCTTTACCTAAAAAGTGATTTGTACAGAAGGGAGACACTAGTCATGGGACAATTCACAAGAAACGTTTGATAAAGTCAGTCTTGCTGAAAACATGTCAGAAACGAAGAAATTAAAGCAACTGGTCATTGGCTATCCCAAAAAAATCTAGATGTTTCAGAAATGTCAAAGACTATGTAACTCTGCCTGTGGATTGCCCCACAGCAGAATGGCTTAAAGACCAAAACAAGAGTTTAAAAAGGAAGAAGAGAAAGATATAACTGTTTGTAGATAATGCCATAAGTCATTAAAACATCCAACTACCTTATGTTGAAATAAAGTTTTTCGAGCAAATTATACTCCAGAGTTGCAACCCAAGGATCAGGGGATCAGTGCCAATTTCCACCTCTGACACCTGTCAAGAGGTTGTAAATGGAATAAATGTTATGAATGCTATCCAGTGGATATCTCATGCTTGGGCAGATGTTACAGAGGAAAAGATAGAAAAGTGTTTATCAAGATGTGGCTTTCAATTTTTTGAAGGATTTAAAGACCAGAAAAAAGAAAGGTTTGGCTAAGAGCTCGAGCCTCTAATGATTAACTTGCTTGAAACTGAAAGATGTTATGCTGAAGAATATGGTGATGTAGAGACAAATTTTCAAGTTCATGCTTTTGATATAGACGAATGGAAAGAGGAACTCATATTGCTCAATTCAAATAAGGTAGCAACTGATTCTGAAACTGAACACACAGAAGATACAATTGATGAAGTGATAGAAGCATTGACAGTACTGAAACGTTTCAGTCACTTTAACCCATTTACGACCAATGTTCCTATTTTGGAACATAAGTAATTTCATCTTCGTCTGCCTTTTTCAATGACTTTGAATTTAAATCGTCTGCCTTTTTTTTTAGATATCGTCTGCTTTGCTTAGTCTTAAATGGGTTAACTCAAATGTAATTGATACAGTGTCCAGCACAGAGACAATCATAAACAAAATTATCACAGAAAATAAGTTCAAAAGAAAACAGACTTGCACAAAAGACTATTTTATGCAGCATGTACATGATTGATATTGAATAAATCAATATCTTAATAAATTGTTTTTATCATTGAAATTGTGTTCATTATTCCATATACCTCGCTCAGTCAGCCTGAAAATCCACGCCTCCTCATTAAAGAACGTTTTGGCAAAATTTCGGAAAAGTATTCCAACCAAAAGGGGTTTCATTGTACTTAAATTTTAATTTAGTATAAATAATAATGCAAGAGTCAAGAAAATTAAAAAGTTTCAATTTTTGTAAAAATTCGATTTGCAAAAGCGCTTAAGTTTTTCTTTCGTTGTTTGCCCTTTCATCTTCAACTCAAAAAAACTTTACTCAAACGCTTCTTATTAACATACAAATCCATTCACCCTGCCTTTACTCCATCTTTTCTCTTTCCTTTTAGTAACCTTAGTAAGTCAATAGCACTTCAAAATGTGCTATTTCCTTTGTTGTCTTTAAACCCTTCCAAATTAATCCCTTTGTCAAATCCTCTAGCCAATGATCCCTTGAATTCTGTTCTAGAAGGTGAAACTCTTGCTTTTATTAATTCTAGTTGCTACATCTTGCATAATTTCTTTTTTTTCCTCCTCCTTCTCTTTGCAATATCTCCTCCAGCTTCATAAAAAAAACTCTCTATCTTATTTATACCTTAGTCACTACCGCAAATGAAAATTTATTTAAACTTTTTATCCTACTCTGAAGATAGATTACAGAACGAGGGCATTTTAATCAAGCGAAACAACATTTTATCTAACGAGAAAGAAATAGCTAATATCCTTCTCAGTGAATTTTTCAATTGTCAAACTTCTAAACCAACCACTAAAAACATAGAAGATACTTATCGATCGCAAATTTCACAAACATATTCTAATATACCTAAAAGCAGTTTTAGTCATACAAACGCTGATGCAATTGTATATTATAAAGCAAAAAATTGTTTTAAATTCCTTTTCTTACAATCAAGAACTGGAATTCATTCACCTCTTCAATCCTTTCTCAAAATCATCATTCATTCGTGCTCAAATGGAGCAGGTCTTATCATGGGCGAGCCAAGGTCGACCATGATCTTGTAGCGACTTCTCCATCTTCATCTCATCTTAGCATCTTCAATCTTGAGATTCCTTTTCTTTATGTCCTCTTTAACGGCATCCTCTCATCTTTTTTCGGCCTACCTCTATTCGCTTGTCCAGTGATGCTTTCATTTCGTAATCTATTCGTACTTCAATCTTTCTCATTTTAATAATCTTGCTCTAATTCACGAGACGTTTTATCATCACTCAAAATGAGCCTGATTTTTCAACGCTTAAAAACGCGATAAACAATTGGGTCATAACTACAGACATATTACTAACCCCACAGATCTTTCCAAATACTTTGAATAGACTTAACATAACTTACTGATTTTTTAGTGGGAGTAAAATAGTTTACTCCAAACAATTTGGCTATAGAAAAGTTTTTCTTAGGGAAAAGACACACCGTTTGCAATGAAAAATCAAAATTATAGATATTCATTTCTTGATTAGATCTTGCGAGAGCTTTTGTTCGTGTCCATCTAGAAACTTTACTTATAAACCTCTACAATAATGTACTATCCATGCAAAAAGCTATCTCTCATCAAATTATATTTAACAAGAAGAAAGGCTTTTCTTAATATAAAGGACCACATTGCAAAACCAAAATTAATCACTCTAGGAATTCCTCGAGGTTCTCTTCTCAGCACACTCTAATTTCTAAAAACATAAATGACCTACGAAACTGACCTACATAACTCTTAGGTTATCATATTTGATGATAATATTATTATTTTACCAAATCACAAAAATTATGATGAATTACACAATACACATGGAAAAAATGAACAAAGTATCAGCTCCGTGCTCTCCCCAGTGGTGATTTAAGGAGGGGGGGGGGGGGGGTACACACTCTTTATCATCATGAGGGGATTACCAAAAAAACCGATGTATATGTGAAATTACCAGAGCATTTTTGCAAAAATTACACGTGTTATCTAACAAAACATTGGTAGCTGACACAGGCCTTTCATTTAAAAAAACTCAGAATCACCTCTGGTTCTCTCAATCATCTAATCCTTAAATTTACTTGTTCAAATGTGTTATATTTACGATGCTTATATACATAATAGGCGCTGTCATTTTTTTTGAAATTGTATGCATTATGTTGTCATGATAAAAAAAGAAAAAGTAAAAAGAGACAGAATGTAAGTAAGTAAATAAAAATTTAAATAGGGTTGTGAATAGAGGGCAACCAAATCATTGAAATATATTAGTTTGATTTGTCAGTTGGTTTGATGCCCAACCAATTAGAAGAAGAAGAAGAAGAAGAAATTTTATTGGTAATATAAAATTTGAATATCGGCATAAAACTATATTATCCATGAATGAAAAGAATAAATTTGCAGGCTTTACAATAGAGGCGAAAGAGGAGGTCTTTAGACTTCATTGAGAATTCGACTCATCCATCACTAAAGCCGGAGACAAGTAAATCGGAAGAGACAACAACAAAAAAGGGGACGCATAAGAGATAAAACAAGTTAGTTATAAATATGAAGATATATATTCCAGACAACAGTAAAAGAAAAAAAAATTACGACGAATATAAAGGTTGAAGTAAAAAGCAGAAAAGTTCAATTGTGCATATTATACATTTTAAGGATTCTTTGAATTTATGAAAACTGTATATGTTTAATTTGTAATGACATGAGTTTGAAATGAATAATGTTCTCAATATGATAGAGCGGAATAATGATTTATTTTTTATTCGAGGTATATGTAGAAAACAAGTGGAGCGAGTGAAGTGGTCATGAATTGAGAAAAAAAAGATTTAAAGTAAAACTTTAGGTGCGCTAATATATTAATATCATATATATTATCCCCAACAAACCACTGATCAAAATAAAGAGGATTATTTATGAAAAAAAAATTTTATTCTGAAGAGATCTCAATTTATTTAAAAATGTGTAATTTGAAGAGCCCCATATAATGTTACAATATAAAAAATGAGGAAGAATAAAAGCATTATACAACAGTTTTTTACAATTGAAGTCAAGAAATTTTTTCATTTTCCTAAAAATTGCGAAAAGCCTAGCAACCTTTGTATGAACAGTAGCTATATGTGAAGACCAGGATAGGTTTTCTACAAGGATTAAACCAAGGTAATTAAACTGATCCATTCTGCGTAAGCTACATCCATTCAGCATTATGTTTAATTCAAATTTAGTTTTTTGCTTAGAAAAAATCATTTAAAAACATTTACTGGTATTCAAAGAAAGTAAATTCTTCTCGCCCCAATTAGAGATATTTTGCAAGCAAGTATTTGTCGTTGATACAACGTCTGAAGGATCGCTAAAGTTGAGAGAAAGAGCTATATCATCAGCATATAATGTAAGTGGCGCATAACTGTTGATGCAAGAAAAAATGTCATTTATGAAAATCAAAAACAAAAGTGGGCCAATGATTGATCCTTGGGGTACTCCCTTATGAATATAGAAATGATTGGAATTTTCACCACGAAAAGAAACATAGGAAACTCGATTACTGAGGAAAGTACATACCCATGTCAAAATTTGTCCTCTAAAGCCGATTCTAAACAACTTGTGAATAAGACAAGTGTGATCAACACTATCAAAAGCTTTGTGGAAATCTAAAAATACGGCCAAGCTTAAACTCCTGCCATAAAATTGCTTTGATATAGATTCAAGTAGTGAAAGTGCAGCGTCCTCTGTTTATCTGTTCTTAACAAACCCAAATTGTTTATGATTAAGAATGTCATGTTTATCAAGAAAGAAAATCATTTTAATAGATATAATTTTTTCAAAAATTTTAGCAAATGCAAATAAAATGGCGATAGGTCTTTAATTTTTCATGGAAAAAAGCAACTTTTTATTTTCCAAAAGGGGAATTATTTTAGATACTTTAAGCTTAACAGGAAATACACCTTCATTTAGGACCCATTGAAAATACGTACCAATGTTGAACTTATTTATGGAAGAAGTCAATAAAATGAGATAATTTCATCTTCGTCTACAGCTTTTTTCAATGATTTTGAATATAGGCAACAATCGTCATGACGTTCCTTTTTTTGCATCTCAGGTCGGAGGAGTAATGGAGTAAAACTTCATATATACTACAGCATTGAGAGCGAAGAGGGATGAGCAAACACGAAATAATCAATAATGTTGAATGCATACATATGATGCACTACACTATTTATCGAAGCATATCATGTCATCATCATATTTCTTGTGCTTTTCTATCATTTTATTTATTCTTTCTTATTACCACTTCGCAATGATGTCATCATCATATTTCTTGCGTTTTTCTATCATTTTATTTATTCTTATAAGATCATATTTCTTGCGTTTTCCGTTCATTTTATTTATTATTATAACCGCTTTGCAAATTTCTTCTCTCATTGAAGCGCTATTTTTTCATTATCATTTTCTAACAAACCATGAGTGATATTAGTGAAATAAGCGATTCATATACTTATTCCTCAAAAAGTTTTTTATTTTTGGAATTTTTTTTACAATGGAATTTATTTCAAATAATCTATTTAAAAATTACATATTATTTTTTAGTAGGGTTGGATATATGTTATTGGGTGAAAAATTCGATTCAAATTCAAAGGTGGAGTAAAAAGCCACCTTCCGTACTGCGAGGGTAGTTAAATAAAAGGTCATGGGAATAGAATCATCAATATAATTCAAAGAAAATGCATCAGGAATGACATCATTTGAACGTGAGAAAAAGGAAGTGAAGTCATCACAATTAAAGGAAGAACTAATGGGAACATTTTTAGAGAACATGAAAAGGTTGTTCAGCTTTTTCCAAATCATGTTGCTTTTACAGTTAGAAAACTGATTAAAATAAAATTTCGATTTAGCTTTTTTAAATTCTATTTTATATTGCTTCAACATGTTTTATATCTTATCAAATTTAGCTGATTTGGGAAGAGAACACTCATTTTGTACAACTTTTCTTTATATTTTTTGAGAGAAACGAGAAAACTATGGTTCACTCTTTACTTTGATTTTATATTTATAGGGGGGAAAACGGGCATCGAAAGATTGCTTAATGAGATTTGAAAATGAAACATAAGCAATATTGGGATCAGTAGATTCCAAGACTAAAGAAAAGTTTGTTTGAGAAATCTTTGAAACAAAAGTGCACCGATTTTTTAAACTGAAATTTCTTTTCCAACGGTAATGATATTTGGAGGAATTTTTATGAAAAATTTTTTAATGATAGTACAATTTGGAAAATGGTCTGAAATGTCGGAAATTATATTGTAAGAAGAAAAAGAGGATAAGAAATTGATAAAAATATTATCAACTAAAGTAGCTGAAGTTGGGGTTATGCGAGTACATTTAGTTATTGCAGGAAAAAAGCCGAAAGAATGCAAAATACCAATAAAGCTCATGTAATTAGCATCTTTATCAACATCAAAGAGATTCAAATTAAAATCGCCGCTTATTATGGTAAATTTAGAGAAAGAATTTGTAGAAAATATATTGTAAAGGTAAGTATTAAAAGAAGTAATGTTTGAATTAGGAGGACGATACACCGTAAGCAAATCAACAAATGTTGAATTTAATTTAAAATGTAAATGAAGAAAGTCAAAAAGATTTTCCATACAAGAAAGATTATAGGTTGATATTAGAGTGAATGTTTTTTTATAAAAAAACTCCTATTCCACCACCTCTTTTACCCCTTCCTTGATAATAAAAGTTGTAGTCACGAATTTCAAAATTAGTTGAACCAATATTCCAAATTTCGCTCAAAATAATTAAGTCGAAGTTAAAAGTGAGTGAACTGAGCAGATTTAATAAAAATTCAAAATTGGCTTCTAATATTCAAGTGTAAGAGTCTCAAGTTTTTGTTTGAAACAAAGTTACTGTCTGAAGCAAGAATACTTGGAGAAATATACATGGTTGAACTTAAATTTTCTATATCACAATCGTGAAAAAAGTTAGTATTCAAAAGATCAGGTTGAAAATAATTATAGTTTTCAGAAGCACAATCCAAGTTATTCATGAAGAATAGAAAGATAATTATTATGTTTTCGATTTTTGATTAAATTATCATCTTTGCAAAAGAAGGACAGTCTTTATTGCAAAATTGTTTAGAACATTTCTTATCTCGACACTTTAAGCATTTGGATGCTTTTCTACTTCACATTTATCAAAAGTATGCTCTTTTAAAAAACAAATTTGACAATTCACAGGTTTTTCACAATTCAAGGAAGAGTGACCATATTGGATACATTTAACGCAATATTTAACTTTTGGAATAAATAATTCGATTTCATACGATAAGGGTCCAAAGAAAACTCTATTTTTGTAACAAATTGATTTGAAATATTATTTTTCGAGTGATATTATCAAATTAAAAGATTTATCCAGCTCATTTGCTTCAAATTTGATAACTTTCTCTATAGCTTGTAAAGAAATATCGTTTTTATCAGATAATTCTTTTTTAAAGATGCCTAAACTGCCTAATTCAAGAAAGTTTGGTATATTTTTAAGAATTAAATGAGGAACCCTTTGCTTCTTTGTAAACTTATCATTTTCAATTTTTTTAGAAGTTAATTCAGATTCAGCTTTTTTAAGTTCACTCTGATCCTTAAAATTAACAAAAATTTTACTATTACGTAACTTACTAGAAACAATCCTAGATTTTTCAATGTTTTTTTGCAGAAAAGAAACCTTATTAAAAATTTTTTTGTTCAATAAAGTTATTATTATATTAATTTTAAAAAAATATATAGTAAAATTTTTAATTTATTCTCTTTTGTTTTTAAAGAAGATCTTTATTCAAATATCGATTAAAATATATTTATTATGATATAACTTTAGAATTCAGTGGTTCCCAACCTTTTTTTCGGGGATCCTAATTATATTTCTCAAAATATGACACGACCGCACTAATTTAGTTGCATATATTTTATTAAAACTATATATTATTAGCTGGTTGTAAAATTAAGGGATGACAATTGTAATGAATATACCTATAAGAGGGGTTTTTAAGGTTGTGAAAGACAAAAATAACATCATTAAATTTTATAATATTCACAACATTATGAATTTTAAGGTTTGGCATTAATTAAAACAACTACTTTTGGAATAATATTCTGTCAAATTCTTATAACTAGCTAAATGTGTGAAATGGTATATTAATTTTAATTGGAAGCTTAGGCTTTAATTTCAACATTAGCTTTTAGTTTTTATAGCAGTCAGAGCTGCAAATCATGATTCACAGAAATAGGTTGTAGCAAAAGGCAATAACACTTTCACACCCTCGAATCCAAGGCCGTTTTTACAGAAGTCCCGAACACACTTAGAGTTTGTCACTGAAAATTAAAACAAAGAGTTTCTTGATGCTGGATCTGCGAGCATATTGAATCAGTTTGCTTTTCTACACCTACCTGACTATCTAATCTACCAATTAAAATTTTGATATTTTTATATTTTTACTTGTGATATTCTTGTGTTCTAAGCTTAAAATGTCCTTCTTATAAAATAGTAATTTATATTTAATTCGAACATACAGTTTTTAATATATTTTTTAAAAATATAATTTCTTGAATAAATATAACGATCTTTGATAATTGATAACCTATTTTTTTTATTCAATAAGGCCTCAGAAATTTTTTTATTATAAAATAATGCATGAATTAAGTCGTCAAAATTACGCCTTGCCAACATCTCATCTCATTGTTAAAATTGAGCATAAGAAATTCTAGACATACCTTTCTAATTTTAATTTTCCTTTTTTTAAGTTCTAAATTGTCTTTTTTCTATTTTATTCAAAAAAATTTTTTTAGAGTTCTTTTACAAATATATAATTTATATTTAACATTATTTTTTTGGAAACTCACAATGTTTTTGAAGTTAAATTTATTAAGCAATTAAAATTTCACGTCTTAAGACCTTAGATCGAAAAAAAACTATATCGATTTTATTCTTCACTACCGACTGCCATCCCCTTCAGATGTGCTCGTCTGGGTTCTGTATTGTGGACAAACTACTTAATTATACAATGCATTCCTTCCAATATATTATATATATACGAATTTTAATCTAAAGATCATGAGAAGTATTTAAATTTGTGAAAAATTATGCAACTCATAAAATTACAAAGTTTACATAAACTTTATATAGAATAAATTTTAAAGTCTCTGCTTGAATATTTTAAATTAAATATTTTATTCAATAAAAAAAACCGGAATTTTTTCTAACCTAGACTACTTCACTTTCAAATGAAAAGCCTATTCGCCCCCTCCTCCTTAACAACTTTGGATTTTCTAAACTAGTGTGTATCGATATGCAAATTTAATTAAAATATTTATATTTTCGCTGGAAGTATAGTATTTAAATTTCATCAATTTTGTAAAAAAATTTAAAGTAGTCTTATAAATTTAGGTATGCGCTGAATACACTCTATTTTAAAGGATTGCTTGAATATTTGGTCTCCCATTTGTTATTTCCAGACCAGTAATTTTGAAAATTGCAAAAAAAATTCGCCCTCAATAATTTTGAGGATGTGCGCCCCCTGTCTTATACTCCACCGATACTGCATAGTTTGCCGCTTTCAAATGGAATATAAGCTTTTGCGTGCTTTTAATTATTGACTAAGAAAACTATTTTCACTCTAAATAATTTGTATTTACTTGTTTAGAAGTCGTCTCCAAATTCTCACTCCTTATTTTTCTTTTGATTAAATGGCACTGCCACCCAAAAATGAAAATAAAGCCGAAAGTAAAAATTTGTATCTTGTGAGCAATTTCTACTCAACTTCTCTTTTTCTCTTTTAGGCTTGGATGAAACAGATATTGACATCATAAAGTTATATGTAAGTACTTTATTTTCCGCGATATCAAAAGCCCAAAAAACGCGATTCCCGCTAATTTTTGAATTAAATTCTCACGATATATTTTTTTGTATCTATGAACGAAATCACATTGAATTAGCTTACAATTATGTAGAGCTTTTTCAAACTTTTTTTACCGCGACCCATAGCAAGAAGCACAGTTTGTATCTTTCGCGACCCATAATACTTAGGTGTAATAAGACTTTTTATGGTCTGCACATCGCTTTATTTTTTTGTATGAATAAAATGTTAATACTTTTACATTTTCTTCACTCTGCTCTCCCTGATGTCCTTACTTGTTTGTCACGACCCATTTTATTTTCACGCGACCCACTGAAGATTCGGGACCCACAGTTTGAATAGCGCTGATATAGAGTGTATAATCCTTTTAGGACCATAACTTTGAAAACTATTTGCTAGTTTTCCTTTCAATAGAACTATATATATTTACCGCAGAGAATTTTCAATTCTTAGGACACTACAGTTGCATTGAACCTAAAAGGCTTAATGTATAACGCAAAGTGTTTGTATATATAAATACTGTAAGTAAAGTAATAAATTTTCTGGAGTAATTTAAGTTCTCAAAATTAATTTCCTTGAAATTTTTTTCAGAGTTTCAAGTTTTTTATAAAAAATTTTTTTTATAAAATGTAAAATCTTACATGTATCAAATTAAAAATCACTCTCATTACGATGTTATGTGCTCAAAAAATGAAAAAACCAAATTTGTTTTGAAGCACCATTGATCCAAAATCAAAGTACCTTACAATACATATATATTATTATTAATCTTTTTTTCACACACAAACAAAATAAAGTAACTAGAAATTTAATTGGTTATATTGCAAAAATATATTAGAATTTTTGTAATATTTTTAATAATTGCTGTTTATTAGTGAGCTAAATGTAGCTTGAATCTTTGAGATAAGCTGTTAATTCAATCTTTTTTTAAAAAAATTTTCTAAAAAAATCTTTATGTTACAATAAAGATAAGTAAACAAGTTTTCTATCTTTATGATTGGGTTCTTCAATATGATAGCTTCTGATAGAACAGATATTTACTATTTCTGGAGCCATCGTTTGAGTGAGCGAAAAATGGGAAAAAAATTTATTGACATTCAATATTTTTTATTTGCATCTTCTTCTGTTGTATATAAAGATTTGGAGCATATTTTTAGATCTTTAGAACGTATGGACCAGTTTTCACAAACTTTTGTTTTAACTTATGACATTTGTTGTAACTTTAAATTTACTTAAAATTTAACAAAATAGATCAGTTTTCACAAAAGCTTGTTTTTGGACATTGATACAATTTATTTAGACGGATAAATTCAAAAAATTATCTAATGAAAAAACGTGTTAAATGTTAAGTATACAAAATTTTCAGCTTAAAAACGATCAGTGCCAAAAAAAGTAGCATGTTATTTCGCAATCGTACCAAAATTTCGAAAAAAATTTCGTGCCCTAAAATCCTATTTTAAGATCAATGTGTATGTATATTGATATAGACGCATTCGTGTTTTACTTTGTAAAAAATGTAAAAATGTGACGCGTTACAAAAATAAAATGAGCATTTCTTTGGCTTCCTAATCCATTTTATTTTATCTTATCATGCGCTTTAAAATAAGGATTTATTTACCCATTCGCAAAAGTATACTTTCCATGATCCATCACATGATCCTTTGATCTCAATCTTCTATCAGTCAAAAAATATATTTTAAAGCAAAAGTTCTCTCGCACTGATTTGAGTAGCTGCCACATCATAATCCAATTTCTTCAATCAATTATTTTGATCATGGTGTGTCATTTGAAAACATTTTAAGATTTTTGATTCTCCTCACACCATCAAAATCTTATTTCTGCTTTAATTTATGAAATTTGACATTGGGTATTGATTGAGAGGAGGTTGGTAAACCGCGGCTTGGTTAAGCCAAAGATCGAGTGGTTTGGTAGCTATGTGTGGGCAGTTGAATAGGTGTTGTGTGTTGTGTGGGTGTATTTTGGAGAGATGGCAGTGAGGCAAGGGGTGTGTTTTGGGGCTGATTTTGGGTAAATGTTCGAAGAGAAATGAGGATTTGTTTGATTTTAATTGGGTGAGAGTACAGCTGCCTTTGATTGGCAAAGATTCTTCAGGTTTATGTATGATGGGTGGTGTAGAGTTAAGGATTGGCAAGATTACCTTGATTTAACGTGTGTTGTCTTTGTGTTGACATGTGTAGAGTAAAATGTTGTTTTGTTAAAGAGTGTGCTTTTAATGTGTCTGAGGTTTGGGACAGTGTAGAGGTTGTAAAGTCTGTTGGTGGCTTTGGCTCTGAGGTTAGAAATGTGCATAATCGAAGAGCTGTGTTTTGGGCTGTTTGTAGTTTGGAAAGGTTTATTTGAGAGATGGAGTGTCCCCATAGTATGGAACCGTACTCTAAGATTGGATGTGTTATATATAGCTTTATATGCATTTGTTATGGTTTCTTTGTGTTTGCCCCAGGAAGTTCCTGCTAGGGCTTTGAGTATATTTAGCGTTTTACTTGCTGATTCTTTGGTGTTGAGTGTGTGTCTGTTGTGTGTGAGTTTGGGGTCGAATGTGATGCCTAGGATTTATGGGTGTGTGTTAGTGTCTATGATAGTGTTGTTGAGTTTTGTGTTGTGTTCAGAATTATATTGCGTAGAGCGTGTTGCTTGTGACTTTGTGTGGTTAAGTTTGAGTTTATTATCGATGAGCTATTTGTCTATTTTGTCGATGTATGTTTGTGCGTTGAGTTTGGCTTTTGTGATGCTTTGGTTGGTGGATGTAATGGAGATGTCGACTGCGTAAGTAAAAAGTTTAACCTGGTTGTTCGTGGGAGTAGGCATGCCGCTCATGTCAATGCTGAATAATATAGGGGAGAGGGAGCTCCCTTGCGGTACCCCTGTACGTACGTGTGTGGCGTGAGAGGGTAGTGTTATGTTTTGTATAAGTGTTTCTGCCGCGTAGATAGTTAGCTAGAAACATCGTCTTTCGATTTGCTCATGTCAACAGCATCAGCTGCGGAAAGCTTTGGAAGCTTATATTTGCTGCAGACATCGGCAGCTTACCGCAGATTCAATGACCGATATTTTCCCAATTTTCAGTCAGTTGGTTTGTGTTGATAAATGCGTTGTAGTTAATATTTATTTGCTACAAATCTTTTAATTCACTTACATTTTCATTTTTCAGAAAGTTATTGGTAAATATGTCATCAAGTCAAACAGACAATGTCATCGAAAGTGAGAATGTGGCTGCATTGATAAAATTGTGATGGTAGAAAATGAGCCTGAAAAAGACGTAGCTTCAGAAAATGAGCATGGGGAAGATGTGGACGCAGAAAGTGAGTTTCAGAAAGAAGTTATTGCTACAGAAGGTAAACTGAAGAAAAGTGTGGCTGCAGCCCTAAAAACTCTGAGCCACAGAGAAACACTCAACTGTAGAGTTTGTGAGAAGCAAAACTACAACATTCACTTAGAAAGATTGCATCCAACAGAAAACAGCAAAGATTTGCGGTGAAAAGAACAATCAAAAATCACAATCACTCACTTTTTCAATATAAAGGGAAATTACTCTTCAAATGGCGCTACTGAACCAGGAGAAACAATTGACCTTTCCCTGGGTGGTGATATGATTGAAGAGACACAACCAATTAAATCTGTTGGTGATAATTCAAATGTCAGATCCATTCCCAAAGATAGAAATATAACTGAATCTTTAAATGTCTCAAATATTCCTCAAAAAAGTGCCTCATGCTATATGCAAGAAGGAAATAAGTCTTTCTTCGGACAGGATACAGGAGTTGCGCCAAACTATCTCAAAGACATTTCTCTAAAAGTGTCTCGCTTAAAATTACAAGTTGAAGATTTGGAGAACTTTGTTTCAGAGACAAAAGTTGAAAACACGCCACCTTCATCTAAAGAAACTTCTCTTGGAGATAATACTTTTAAAATGACAAATGCACCTAATTCTGAACCTGATGAAGTTGATTACAAACAAAGTTTAAAAGAGTCACTGAGAAAATGCAGAAATGTCAACGATCTCATTGAAACATTTTGTTTGCAATATAATGAAACAGATGGCACACTAATTTGTAACGAATGCATTCCGATTCCCGAGAGAGAAACTTTACATTCTAAAGTTAGTCGCAGTGGCGTCTTTTGGTATAATCAGTATGAAAATACTGATTCGAATGCGCCCCTCTCTGTAGCCTTCATGAATATCTTGAATAAGTGACGTAGAGAAATCTTTCAAACTTGTTTTTGTTTTTACGTGGTTTAGGGATTGGTAGTATAATAGATGATTTCCATATATGTGGAATTGTATTGTTGTTTAGAGCTGTGTTGAAGATTCGTGATTAATAGCCTTGGGTCCCAGACGATTTGATCTGGTCCTAGTGATTTGCTTTTGTTGATGTGGATGGCTTGTTATATGTCTATTGTCGTGATGTGTATTCGTGTTTTGGGGAGTTTTTATAGTTGTTTATTAAAGATTCTGTGTGATTTGTTTGTAGCTTTCGGTGCTGTATTGGTGAACTGTTTATTGAAAGTATTTGCGATGTCTGTGTTTTTCATGGCGCTCCACTATGTTGTGGGACCAGTTTTTGTTTCTTTCCAGAGTGAGAGTTTATTATGCCTTTTGATTTGGATTGATATTTGTTTGTCAATGTGTGCCTTGATGTTTCCTTTAGGGATGTGGAGTTTGTCTGCTGGGGTCGTTCACAATTGACGTCAACCTTTTTTTGATAAATTTCAACCCCCCCCCCCCCCCCCCCCCCCCCCTCATGTCAACTTTTAGATATATCATCACTTAACAAAATCGACTTTTGTCAACTTTGGATCCCCCCCCCCCCCCCAGTTTTAGTTGACGTCAATTGTAAACGACCCCTTGTAATATGAGGTCGGAAGAGTTTTGTTTAATGTGTGTACGTTGTTTGTATGTAATAATAGATCAGGTTCAAGGTTAGTGATATTCGTTTCGATGTATGTTGAGAAAGACTGCCAGTTCGCTTTTTTGAAATTTGTGTAGGTTTGAATGCGGTGTTTCGAGTGTTTGAGGTATATGGAGGTGAGTATGGGAATGTGGTCTGACGATAGTGAATTGTGAGTTTCCTAAGTGGTGTCGTTTGGTAGATGTGTTGGGATAGAAGTAATGTCTGGTGATGTCCGTTGTGCAAATTGTGTTTTTAACTTATTTATTGGAATTCTGGTGTGTGTATGTGTGTGTGTGTGTGTGTGTGTGTGTGTGTGTGTGTGTGTGTGTGTGTGTGTGTGTGTGTGTGTGTGTGTGTGTGTGTGTGTGTGTGTGTGTGTGTGTGTGTGTGTGTGTGTGTGTGTGTGTGTGTGTGTGTGTGTGTGTGTGTGTGTGTGTGTGTGTGTGTGTGTGTGTGTGTGTGTGTGTGTGTGTGTGTGTGTGTGTGTGTGTGTGTGTGTGTGTGTGTGTGTGTGTGTGTGTGTGTGTGTGTGTGTGTGTGTGTGTGTGTGTGTGTGTGTGTGTGTGTGTGTGTGTGTGTGTGTGTGTGTGTGTGTGTGTGTGTGTGTGTGTGTGTGTGTGTGTGTGTGTGTGTGTGTGTGTGTGTGTGTGTGTGGGGGTGTGTGTGTGTGTGTGTGTGTGTGTGTGTGTATGTGTGTGTGTGTGTGTGTGTGTGTGTGTGTGTGTATGTGTGTGTGTGTGTGTTGTGTTGGCATTCTATTGAATGTACATTGATGTCGCCGGTTAGAATAAGATTTTTGTGGCTAAAGATGTGTGTCAAAAAGTAAGTTATGTGGGCATTATCTATTGAATTCGGATATTTTTTGGGTGGTATGTCAATATTAGCTATGTGATAGGGGTTGTTATTTAGTATGACTTGAAAGATTTGATGTTTTATGAATGTGTTTTTATGTTCAGATGTGACTTCTGTATACTTCGTGTTTTCTTGGATGTATGTTATTAAGCCGCCTCCTCTTGAATTGCTGTTTAGGTCGGTTCTGGTGTGTGTGTGTGTGTAATGTCGAATGCCAGGGCTTTTACTGTTTTGTAGGTTTCAAACGTTCACTCTCTATCACACTTCAATAGGGAATCTTTGAAATAAATTTTGTTTTATTTATCTATATTTGGTGTACGCATCGAAAAATCGCTTCAAATGCTTGATGTATTTTTTTGATCTATTGAATTGATACAAAAATGCGTTGATGCTTATTCTTGTATTGTTTTCTAGATTTTTAAGGTATACTATCACGTTTACCGATATTAGAAGAAGTTTTTATATAAGATAGGATAAGCTTTATTATTTAGTTCAAAACAAAAAATACGATCTGAGCTTAAGTTTATATGTTTGTATGGGAAAAATCCTTCATCCTCCCTATTGCAAGAATTTCCAAATAGTGAAGTTTAAAATAAAAAAAATGTGTAATAGATCATGTGTAGGAGGGAGGAAGATAGATTCAAAAAAAGACATGAGGATTATATGGGTTGAATTAGCAAAGGCATTAAGTTACAAATATAGAGTATATGCATAAATATAATTATGTAGCATAAGTAAATAATTGTTCAAGTCAAGATCTTTGGGTAAGGTGAAGCACAAAGGGTTTGATTTTTGATGAATTTTCCAGTGAAGATCATAAACACTGCGATCTAAATGAATAAAGGAAACTAGGCAAAAAAAAATTGGAAATGGAAAATAGAGAAGATGTTTGGTATACATAATGAAAAAAAATATTTACATGCTAACTGATACAAATAAGAGATAAAATTTTTTTTTAATTCTTCGAAGAATGTGAATATATTTTTCTCTTTTAGAAGTTTTTCACATCGATTTGATCGAATGTAATTTCTTATCTTTTTTTATCTTGTTTCCAAATTTTATACTTTTTAAAATTTCTTTTCTCCCCAAAATTCTATGCCTAATAGATGAGGCTATTCTTTTGATTTTTTACTTCAAAGCTAGTTTGATAATTACGTTATAATGATATCTTCGGAAAATGGCATACCTTACATTATTTCACTTGCTTTTTCATTTATCTGTGACTTTAATCTCTCGCTCTCTCTCTCTAGGGCACTGGTCCATATGACAATGAAATCAAAAGTGTGAGCGACAACTGTCAACAACTCTTGAAGAAGATAAATGAACTTTGTGGTATGAATTTTCCGCTATTTTTCCTTGGTATAGGGTGCACCTAATCACGTATCGTTTTAGATGGGGGTTGGGGAGAGGAAACGCGATTTTCATACTAAAAAAAGACAATCAATAAGTAAAAATGGTATATGTAAGCATGTTTAAAACTACTATTAGAATCGATATCGGATAAATTTTGAGATCGATATATCACTGGTTTTAATTGCCATATTCTATCTTTTTTCAAAGTATAAAAATACTAAGTAAAAATGGAAGTAACATAACATAAAACTTCAAAATTTGTTTCGATGAGAAATGTGCCTTTTTGTCGGAACTGTCAACTCTTAATTTGAATCTTTTCTCCCGCGGAATTGCTCTGCTTGAAAAAATTGGCGGCAGTTCGTCATTTGTGACGCCAGAACGCAAACTCTAAAATCAACATTTGTGTGAATGTTTGCATAAGCAAATCTAATTGCGAATTTGGGCTAAATCACTTTTTATATAGAAAATATTACATGATCGATTTATTTAAAAAATGATCAGTAGTCGTATTCCGTAAATTTAATTTTCCAAATCTATACATCAATCACCCCTTTCAATTTTTTCCCCAAAACACCATACTCCTAATCAGTTAATGCCGGAACTGGGAGAAGATTTATTGCTTCGCGATTTTTCTTGAAATGTATTTTTTCTGAATATTCAATATATGGAAGTGTTGAAAATGAATGCCTGTCTAAAGTATTACTCCTATTTCACAAGAAATATTTACTCATATCATCTTACGGATTTTGACTTACAACTCTTCTTTCAGAGAATGAGACTTTTGATTGAACTTTACACTGATGTGTTCAAAATTTAGAAGTGTATCTTTGATATGATTATTATCTCTCATGGCGTACCCATGTTGCAAAATTTTTTAGTAGCTCTGACTTTGAAAATTATATTTTTATGTTTTTCTAAAAAACCTTTTACGGTTACACGCGTCACATTATCATTTGGGTTGAAAATGTAAAACTTAGGAATTTAATAAAAATTTCCATTTTATCTAAAAATATAAAAACGAAAATAAGGATGAGTGCATCTTTTTTTATCGTTTTAAGTTTCCAAATCAATAGACGAATTATTTCAAATTTTCTTTAGGGATGAAGAAAACGCTAAAAAAAAATATAGTATATCCCTTCCAACCAAAAAAGTGAGGGAATATGTCCACTCGTGACCTCCCAAAGCGCCGCCCATGTACGGAAGGAATATTAACTTATATCACCTGCATAAGCTTGAAATGAGGATGCATCTTCTCTCAAAAAATGAAATTAGATTCGGATATGAAGGAATGGCCTTGCTAATCAGCACTATTACTCGCTAAAAATGTATTCAATGTTATTTTTTGAATTATTGATTTTTTTTCAATAAAATCACTTTTTTTATTGAAAATTTTTTTTTTATAAGACGTTATCATTGAAAAAAATATAAATATTACTGCAAAATTTTTATAATACTATCTTGAAAAACTTGAAAAATATTCATTTTAATGAAGTCCGCTGATAGTTGGCGGATGGGGTGCAAGAAGAAAAAAAATGTCATTCTTGCTGTCCATCACTCATGTGTGATCGTTTTGTTAAGGAATCAAGGAGTCAGACACGGGTCTCGCACATTCCTCGCTCTGGGACTTGAACTCGGACAAGCAGATCTTGCAGATGGAGCCTCCCCTTCAAGTTGCGCGTTGCATCAAAATCATCGCTCCTGCTAACACGAACAACGTGGACGCGAATGACTTGACGAGTGGACGCATCAGCTCCCTCCAAGAAAACATCGCCAGCAACGAACTGCGGTACATGATAAACGTGAAGCAGTTTGCCAAGTTCGTGGTCGAGCTGGGCGTCACTGTGGCACCAACCGACATTGAAGAAGGCATGCGTGTGGGGGTAGAGAGGAACAAGTATTCCATTCAAATTCCTCTGCCTCCCAAGATCGATAGATCCGTCACCCTAATGCAGGTAAAGATCCTTTCCGTTGTGAAATCGTATTCATCATCTTTTGTCAAAATTCTCATATTTCAATTTCAATATTCCAACGCCCTTTCAAAATAACCCGCGCACTACTTTTGTTCATTTCTTGCCGAATATGTCCAATATTTGTGTAAATTGAGTAATCTCATGTCAAAGATAAAGAATCTTTGATAAGTAGACACTCACGCCATATTTATAGCATTATTGGCGCTGCTTCTATATTGCTCATTACTTCAGAAGTTCCATTCCTTCTTTATTATTCAGTCATAACATGTAAAAAAAAGCATTAATTTAAAAAATCCTGCCATGATCTTTCCTTGAGCCAGCTCTTAAATTTTAGTAGATATTCAGAAGCATTGCAATGAAGATTTCCTTTATTATGATTTGATTGCCCTGGTGAAAGGCACATAAAAAAAAGAACTTTCTTTTTTAAAGGAACATTTTAAAACTAGAAAATCCAACTTAAAAAATAAAAATCTCTCTTTTCTCGTGTTCAATTAACCATTTGTTATGAATACCAGAGTTTGTCGAAAATGAATAAAGTTTTTAACTTGTTTCAATAAAAGTTTTACTTAACTCGTTAACGGCCAAAATAATCAGACGATATCTAATGTAAAGCAGAAGATTTGTATTAAAGGGCATTGATAAACGCAGACGATTTTATTTTTGTGGTCGAATGTGCTCGATAACGGGTTAATTTCCTATTAAAAAATAAGCATTTAATATTTTATCTATCAAAAGTAACAAACATCTAAAGTTATCTGTTTTCTGACTTTATCTCAAGAGTTCTTCTAGAAATGTCATTTGAACAATCGAGGTAAAAATGGAATTATCTTAGTTCGAAAAATTATATCAAATTCAAATGCTCTAAAATATTTAATGTCTGAAAACCGCGCGCTCGAAGATCATTCTTTTTAACTAAAAATGCTTTTGGAAAAAGATTGGAGTTTTATGCGACTCCCTGGCTTTTTTGATTTAAAGATCATTACAACGATTAATGCAGTGAAGCTTCTCTATATTGAAAACCTTTTGAATTCCTAAATTGTCTCGCCACATAACCATATCACTTCATTCATAGGCCTAATTGTGTAGGCTTGTGTACATCATATTGGTTGTTAACATTCTTTCCTATGAATATCAATCAATCAATCAATTTATTTTATTAATAAAAACCGAAGCTTTTGAAGTGTATGGCATATATGCTATCAACAGTATCTATTCTAAAGAGTATGTGGTATAAAAATTATTCATATTCAAAGTGTTACAGCACCACACATTTTGAAATTTTGACGTTATTCACAGCTTAGCGAATACTTGTCAAAATTTCTTTGTTTTCTTTTTTTAAGAAAAATTACAACTTCACAATTCATTTTTTTAAACGAATGAAATCTTTTTAGTGAAACTCTCCAAATAAAATAATGGCTTTTAATGTTTCAAATTTAAAAAAAATTTTACTATTATAATTTCGATCAAATTCATAGAATTTCAATTTATCTATAGGTCGAAGAAAAGCCAGATGTAACATACTCTGACATTGGAGGCTGTAAAGAACAAATACAAAAACTCAGAGAAGTTGTTGAAGCTCCTCTTCTCGAAGTTTCTTTTCACTTTTTTCTCCTATTTTTCTAAAAAAAATTCATTTCTATTTTTAATCCTTTTTTCCAAAGCCAGAGAAGTTTGTTAATCTGGGCATAGATCCTCCTAAAGGCATTTTACTGTATGGGCCTCCGGGTACTGGCAAAACTCTTTGTGCCAGAGCTGTAGCTAATCGAACAGATGCGTGCTTCATTCGTGTAATCGGCTCTGAAATGGTTCAGAAATATGTCGGTGAAGTATTCCTTCGCATTTTGTCTCGTCATTCCAAAAATGATCCTTCGTTTTCTTTAGGGTGCCAGGATTGTTAGAGAGCTTTTTGAGATGGCAAGAACCAAGAAAGCGTGCATAATTTTTTTTGATGAGATTGACGCTATTGGAGGTACTTTTTCCTTGAATGATATCTAAAAATTTGAAATCTAATACAATCAAAATATTGATTATTCTTCTCACAACTTTCACATTACTTATTTCAAACATCTTTTCATTTTTGTCTTGTTAGTAATTGTTTACTTTAAAATTGATTGATAAATCTTGTGGCTAAAGTATTTTAAAACGAAAAAAAATTATCCGCTATATGCGAATGATTCCTTTCTCTGAAATCTCTCGATATAGAATAACTTATTGTATTTAAGTTTAGTGTTTGTTCTCGAATTGAAAACCTGGAGTTTTACAAAAAAAATTTTTATCGGAACTCCAACAGCACAAGTTTATTTTCGTATCTTTGTCAATCTTGTACCATTTAAGACTTTGTGATTTGTATATTATAACAAAATTTTTCTGTTCTTTTTCCAACATACGAGAGTTTGAATATCATAAAACTTTTTTTACACAATATGCTTGTATATATTCTATAACAAATCCAAGTTTTATCCACTATCATACCTATACATACTTTAACATTCTTTTTCACTAAATTTTTAGACATAATATACAATATCAATAAATGCACACAAATAGTATGTATACGCTATGACATTATGTAGCGGAAACCCAAAAAGTATTTTTTTTAATTCAATATACTGAATATTATAATAACTAGGACCTAATTCATTTTTTTTTAAAAATAATTTCACATGAACAAAATATAATTTCAAATTGATGGGGGAAAATTGCATCTTTTTGTTTATAATCTTCAATAAAGTGTGCGTGTTTAGAAGTAAGCTTCTTGCTTTGAACAATATTGTTGAATTACTATACCATAAAAAACAAGAATACGCTGCATTCTCACTAACATTAACTTTAAAAAAGAATTTATCTGAAGGCTTCTTTAAAATTCAGAGTATGGTGAATTTTGGCGCCTTTTTTGAACAAAAGACGGAATCTTAATGCTCGAAGAGTTACGAAATTCATCAACATTTTTATTTTATAATGAACAATGTGAAATTTTTTTGAAGTATCTATTTAGAAACTTAAGATCTTATATCATTACGTTAAGCGTGAATATATTTTTTACTTTTTAAAATCAATCAAGCTAACTGCTATACTTCTAGAAAATGGAATCTTACTAAAAATATTCAATACAAAAAAAAGATAAATCAGGTAGCAAATATTTTTATAGAATTGAAGGAAATCAAAACGCTATTCGAAAATTAGAGATAAAGGAACATGGGAGTATCATTCATGATATCCTTCTACATCTGTTCCCAGTGTCTATTAAAAATATTAAGACCTTTGTGAATTGACGAAGAAAATCGCTAGATGTAAATCATTATGGTATCTATGCTGAAGAAAAAAGAAATAGCAAAAAGATGCTCTTTTAACTTACCACCAAAGCTTTTGGTTTCGGTATAATGGGAATTATGTTATACTATCAAGATTATTTCTTGTCATAATTTTAATTTTTTTACTTCAATTTTGTCCTTTTCAATTCTATTTACTTTTTTTCAATTCTATTTTGTAATTTAAAAAGACAAAATAGGTCAAAAAGGTATCAATATAATTTGATACCTATTATAGTAAAAAATCAAGTATAAATTTTTTGTTCTAACCTGAATTTGAATATGAATTTCTTGATTTTTCATGGTATAAAAATTTTTAGTTCTGAATGTTGTCTTAAAATTTTCAAAGAAGGATAAAATGAATTATATCTTCGTGATTGTGCCTGGTTACACCTTTTTTCTTTATACGCAACGGAGTTGCTAAGGGTTCTGGGCTTAAATCAGCTCAAAAATTCAGCAACTTGCTTAACAACCCTCATATGATATGGATCTCTTGCTAAATTTTTGGAATTGTAAACTTTGGACTCATTTCTCCCTTTCCCAAGAAATAGGAATCATTTTGAATTAATTTAATTATTTTTAATATAATTTTAAAATCTTTTAAGTCCTCAAAAGGCCCTCCCTTCACCCTTAGAAATCTGAGGCCTGATCCAGAAAATGAAGTTGCTTATATAAAAAAAGTGTAACTCGCCTTCAATTTCAATGTGAAACTTTTAAAAAAAAAATTCCTCTTTTTGCGTTTATTTTCTGAAGGACAATACAAGTGTCCATTGTTAATTATTTTTAATAAACTTATACTGTTCTGTTCAAAAAGATTATGCTATTCCTAGAAAATTCAAAAAGAGTAGAATCATTCAAATAAAATCTTGCTCTTATGACAGATAACTTTGTTTTGACAAATTAGCAATTTAAATGCTTTTATATATGTTGAAATTTTTAATTTGGTAAGACACTATTTTAATCTTTAAATTTTTATTACCTTTTTGAAAATATATTTGAATGCATCCTGAAAAATTAGCTCAAAATTGAGACGTGTAAAGAGACAAAAAGTTAGTTAAAGATTATTTTCCGACTTATTTAGGTGCTCGATTCGATGATGGTGGCGGATCTGATAACGAAGTGCAGAGAACGATGTTGGAGTTGATCAATCAGCTGGATGGCTTCGATCCTCGTGGCAACATCAAAGTCTTAATGGCCACCAACAGACCAGACACCCTCGACCCCGCACTTGTTAGACCGGGCAGACTCGATAGGAAGGTGGAGTTTGGTCTCCCCGATTTAGAAGTTCGCTTTATCTATATCTCATGTCATGTAGTTAGTGCTCTCTTTCAATGGACCCAGTCGGAATTTAATTGAAGCAGGAGTTTCATTCACTCTACGAGTAATAATGAATCGCTTTTACGGCTACTTTCCCAGCAAGCTATGGTCTAGCCGGTGTTGCAAACACACACATAAAAAGACTACCTAATTGTACATTTCTAATTATGTTTCATTCTCTCTACGGGTCTAACATGAATTTTCATCACCGCTAAATTTCAGAAAGTGATATATTTGTTACCACTCGTTTATAGTTACCTATTATTATATATAGATTGCATAATAAGAATGAAATCGCCTGATTGTTATTTGCCTCCTATGAAATTAGTTTTGATGTCGAGGATGATTTAGAGCAGGGTTTCTCAACCGGGGTCCACATGGACCATAGGGGTCCATATAATAATTCAGGGGGTCCACAATGATATTTTGGTGGTCCATGAAGAAAAGCATTTCATAACGGTTTTATTATAATAAGTTCGCAATAGACTTGACATCGTAAAAAGAGGTGCTTCACGACTAGCATTAACTTCAATGCAGCCATAAAGAAACTCGTTGAGCAGCATCAACTACAGGGATCTCATTAAATATCAATCTTTTTTACTATAAAAATTGTTGCATTAGATTTCCTTTCATTTCAATATGAATTCTAAGTATATATTCTTTTCTTTATCATAATCTCAAAAATTTTATTAGTGAAAAATATTAAAATAAATATTTTTGTCCAATTTTTATGAAGGGGTCCACCAAAAAAAGAAAAGAAGTGAAAAGGGGTCCATGAGTAAAAAAAGGTTGAGAAGCACGGATTTAGAGAAACCAAATCTTAAAATAGGTAAAGCATATGATGTTTTTGACGCAATCAAGACCGAATTTTTAATGGCTTAGTATCCTGCCGAAGCACATTCTAGATCAGTGCTCTATAATGCCTAATAAACGTTGGTAGAGCTTTTCAAAGCTTTTTATCTTCATACGCGGATGTGCTTTTCTTCACGTTCTCTCTCCTCCTTCAGATCTGCTAGATGCTTAAAATCCTTACTTTTTGGGCCATGTTGATTTACGACTTGACTTCATAAATCGCTTTGAACAGATCTTAATGTTTTGCATAAACATTTAGGACACTGCAGAATCGTAATGGAATGTGTTAGAGAACTTGTTGGAGTTGACTAAACTACGCCGTCTCCCATAGAATGAACAACATTTCTAATAACAAAACACACTACACTTTTTCTCTGCTATACAAATATTGTTAAATGCTCTTATTCTAACCGAACGCCATATTTTCATGGCATTCTAGGAAATGATTTTTGATATCAGTAAATAGAAATTGTCATAGGGTGTAATGGTAAAGGTAAAGGTACCGTGGGTTGTTTTCATCAAAAAGGCACAACTGCGCCGCTTGTATCGAACTATGAGGAAAGTGGGCTTGATGCGGGATCGAACCCAAGACCTTGAGTTATCGAAACCCACTATCTAACCAACCTTACACACGCCCCCTTAATGACACCTACCGTTAAATTCTAGCATAGTTCTCAAGCGGTATGATTAAAACTATAATTCAACCCAAGTTTTTTTTATTAAAAACTAAGTCACTTTTTTGAAATCTGATTGGCCAGGACTCAATCTGGATATATTTTTTGCAAATCAATTTTTCTCACTCGTCATAAAATGCATGAATGACACTTTGCATAAATATTTTTTAGGGTAGAACTGGTATATTTCGTATCCATGCGAGATCCATGAATACAGAACGCAACATCCGATTTGAACTGCTAGCCAGATTGTGTCCAAATAGCACTGGTAATTAATTTCTTTGTCTAACTTTTTTTTTCAATTTTTAGCACGTTAAGGGCCAGAGTCGAACCATTTTTGACTTTACTAAGATATAATTGTCTGGATTTAATAGAGCTTTTTAGTGCGAATCTTTACATTAGATATCGTCTCGTTATTCTCATCTTTAACGCATTTAATTGGTTTATTTTTGGAGATCTGCTACGTCAATCATTTCCCTTAACTACCTGCATTTACTCCCTAATGCCTGTTTTTCAGCTGTCTAACTAAGGCATTCGTTTTCCAAAATTTGTCGTCTACTTACTTTTCCAATGCGTTTTTATATAACTTAAAACAGGCGATTTTTGTTCTATGGGATATTGGTGGTGTCGTCTCGTTGTGCACGAAAGGGTAAAGCCATTGTCAACAAAAATGTACTCAATTCATGTTTACTTTGATGATTTCATCACATATTTTTTTTGTTGATTTCATTTATCTCCATTAAAATGACCAACAACACTGATGTCTTTATTGTCAATGACTTTAATTCAAATTGAAACCTTTTCATATTGTTGGCCCCTGCAACCCGAGAAATCGGAATAATAAGCTAAGTGAAATGAATTTAAAATGCAGAACATTAGAATAAAATTCTTATTTGTTTCGACCAAGCTTTAAGTGTTCTAAAATGGGAAAAAGGCTTATTTTCTAAGAATGTATTTTTCAAAATGGCATTATAGTCATTGATAACGAAAGCTCTAAATTGCCTTCTTTACCAATTTAATTGGATCCAGCTTATACAAAAAAGTAAGATTTTTCAATTTTGGGACACCATTTTAAGATCAATACTTTTTAGCCAACCTTGATGATGTAACATTGCCTGCTTCAACACACTCACACACAAGATATAATACCACTTAAAGAAATCTTTTATCCCTTGTTAATCGGCTATATAGTATAACGCTTACTACCTACCACCATACAAAAATGGCATACGTGTATTCTCAAGGTTTTTCTCATACTCCCTGGATCTTGAAAACGTATTCAGAAATCATTTCCGACTTTATGTGATATCAGTAATGTTTTCACCTTCCAATTTTTCTAAATTTTAAAATCTCTGCATTCCAATGAAGCTTTAAAGAGTTCTGTTTATTTGGAAGCCTATTAAAAGTGTTGGAGCTTGTAAACCTTGTAAACGTTTTCGTGCGTAGTAAAATATTGAATAATGGTCTGTCAAGTAGAACTCTACAGATTTGTGAATCATTTCCTAATGATGCGTCTACATACATAAGAGTTTCTACGCTTGAACCATTTAATCGCTGTTCCACTTCAGTGTGCCAGAGTAATTACTTTAAAGTTTCATCATTTCTTCCACATAAGAGTTTTTATGGGCGAGAATTGAGAGGATGCGTCTCTCTTTTGTTTATCGATCTGATGCACACTTTTAAAGCATTATCCCCACTGAGTTTTTGGTCTACAAAATTGTTTCTGTCTACAACTTTATCCTTTCAAAAGACCGCAAATCGCTTGCAACGACCAACCATTGCTCTTGCGTGTTCGATAGCAACTGCAGTGCTGTGTTCAATGAGAATATTTCGTTTATTCAATAACTTTTGAAACATTGAAATGTTGTCTTTTGAGTCGTCTTCAAAATATTTGTAAAAAACATCTGTAATTGGACTATAATATCTTACATGGACCACGAGAATGCTTGAACTGATAAAACTTGATACATCCAGAAAAATTGGATAGCTCAGATCTAGGTTCTTTTTACATCACCAGCCATTTCACCAATTCCCACTTACACTCAATGCTTCAAAGTCTTTCTTCATAACATTTTGCTGGTAACATAATCTCTTCACCAATAGAGCAGGGTCTCCTCTTCTTTGCTATATCACGAGAGATGTTATATGTTGTTTTCAGTCCATTATTAAGTTTTAGTTCTGATTTTTGATATCACTAAATAAAAATTGTCATAGGGCGTAGTGACACCTAACGTTAAAGTCTTACGTAGTTCTCAAGGAGTATGGTTAAAACTAGTATTCAAGCCAAGTTTTTTTTAAATCTGATTGGCCAGGACTCAATCTGGACATATTTCTGCTACTCCATTTTCCTCGCTCGTCATGATATCGAAAGCTCTAAAATATTTAGTTTAAAATTCGTCAACCTCGAGGTCTTTCTTTTTAACTGATCTTTCATTTTCGGTGGTGTCAAGGCATCATTGGTTATTGAAGGTTCATTGTTTTCATTGATTTATTATTAAAGGTATGAAACCAAATTTTAAATGTTATTGCTAATATTGTCTGCATATATACTAAGAATCTTTAGAATCCATATTCTATAGTAGAAAAGAAAAAAAATAACGGTACTTAAAAAATATTGGAATTTAAATAATTTGATTTAAGAATGTGAAATTTTAAGATATAAGCAAAGAACGGATATATTTTCCCTAATATGCCCTTCTCTTGGTTGTTTTCTTTGATGAAGTGATTGGGTTCTGATCGTTGTGTTGTGTCATTAGTTTATATATGTGTGTGTGTGTGTGATGTGTTGAATTATGTCGTGAAGTTGCAATTATAGAAAAGTAATGTGAAGCAAGAGGTTACATGTTTCGTGAGGGCTACAATCGTATGAAACGTGATGCGAAGTTGGAATGACGCAAATCATGTGAGGTTGCAATCAGTGTTGATGAAGTGCGATGCGTTTATCATTGAACGTTATTTAAGTGTTGCACTATCTTTTGAAAAAAAACTAACTAATAAAAAAAAGTTAATATACTAACTATTTTTTGAAATTTTTTTTGTGAAAAATGAGTATTTACAGCCAGAGAAAAATAATGAAAACCGATGTAACTGAATAAATGAATAGTAGGCGTAGTTATTTTTTTATAAAAATAAAAAAACATTTTGAAATCTATAAAAAATAGTGCTGTGGTTTTTTTAAGCGTGTGAACTAGCTTCAATACCGAAATAGGTAAAACTTCAATAGAAAGTTTTTTATCGTGTTTGATTATTATTATTTCGTTAAAGTTTTCTTAGCACTTCACCACCATTTGTGTGAATCCACTGAAATTCTATTCCTTTTCAAGTTTATATTTGGTACTAAGAATATTCAAAGATTTTGTTTGTTAGTATCAAAAATAGTTTAGGAATTTCTCTATTTAAAAAAGAATAAAAATAAATTTTCATACATTTACTTAAATCAAGTTAGACTACAAAAAAGTAAATAAAGATACCTTCTTTTATATAGCCTATGCTAAATTTTTACGCCCAAAAAGCTTAATGTTAAATCCAAGCTGAAATATCTGAACCAACAGATTTATTTTGAAACAAGGAAAAAATTCTCTCCTTCTATCTAAGATATAAGTTTAGACTTCGTAAATGAGAAAAGAATGTTTCTGGAGCTATTGGAGGCGTAAAAATCCTAATGACTGCAATAAATTTGTAGTCCAAAATTCAAGGATTGCTCCAAAAAAATTTGAAAATGTTATAAATTCACTTATAATGTAAAAGTGTTTTCAAAACTTTTCAGGCCTATTATACTCTTAACACATTTAGCCTTTTTCTTTTGTAGGTGCTGATATCAGGAGTGTTTGCACAGAAGCAGGCATGTTCGCCATTAGAGTGCGAAGGAAAGTCGCAACAGAGAAAGACTTTTTAGAGGCGATTAACAAAGTGATCAAAGGATACGCTAAATTCAGTTCCACTCCGAGATACATGACATACAACTAGTTCTTTTTTCGTGTGGAAGAGATTTCGTCCTGATTTCCCACATCACTTCCCATTTTCGTGTCTTTTCAATAAAATCTTCATCTAAACTTACAGATTTAACTTTCATCACCCAAAACTTTGGATATTGGGACTCAAGGAATTGAGGAAAGGGTTCTAATATTGATCAAAACATTCTAGATTTAGGGGGACTCTTGTTCAGTATCTTCACTGTGAATGATTGTATTTTCCAGCTTAGACATATTCACTCTACACCATTTTTATGTCTGAATTTAACAGACAAAATTAAATTGACTTATGTCCTTGTCTGTATTTATGTCATATGTGTGGTGCATGTGTTTGTATTAGAAATTAGACAGTTGAAATGGCTGATGAATTTGACAGAAGTTATCCTAGAAAAATTAATGTATACTTTTTTTCCAATAAAATTTTCACTTTTTATCCCGGCACTTGGTTTTCTGCGTTAAAACCTCATTATCTCGAATTTGAAGGGACCAAACAAAAACTTCGAGATATCCATAATATCAAGAAAAACTATTATCAAGTCCATTTTTTGTAAAATAAGTATCTGATATCTTCTTAAATAACAATAAAAATGTGATATATCAACAAGTAACTTTTGTTTTTATTTCTTCGAAATAACAAATAGAAGTTAAAAAATTTATATTGATCGTTTTTCAGCGTTTTTGAAAAAGTTCGTTAAGTAACTTTGTTTCATCTTTTTTTGAGAAGTTTTTTTTCTATTCTCTGCAAAATTTTGTTATAGCTTGGAATGAGATCTTCGGTGATTTCTGTCATTTCAATCCAGTTTTTAATAATCTCCATGGCGTTGTTGACCTGTAAAAGTGTGGGCTTTTTTTCCATAGGTTCGCTAATCCCTTCTTCTAAATATTCATCTTCATTGTCAGTTTCTTCTTTTTCACACTTTTTCGACAGAATACCTTCTACAATCTCCCGATCGTTTGTCAATTCTGCAGTCAAGATTCAAGATAAACATTGTAAATTTGATGCTTGTAACAATTAAATACTTGGAGATATCCGGGTTATTCAAGATATCAGAGTTCGAGATATCCAAACTTATTTACATGTAATGTATAGGGAAAAAAGTTCGTACCATAAAAGAACTTCGAGATATCACATGTTCGAAATATCGAAGTTTCACTGTAATTTATTCCAAATAAAATTTTGAATTTCAATTCAAGAACTTATTGCAAGATTCACTAGCACGATAATTACAAAATTATTGCGATCTTTCTTTACTGACTTAAAAAAAAGTTAAAAGACAAAAGTTATAGTAAAATATCTTATGCTTATAATTCATATTGATTTGTAAAATGATGAACTTTTGATGTAAATGTAAATTCAAAGCATTTACATCTTCTGCATTCAGTACTTCAGCTTGATAAAGACTCGTGGAGTCGGAAATTCGTTTTATTTAAACAGATTTGTTTGAAACTTTCCCCATTTTGTTTAAAACAAATCAGCCTTCAGCACTTTACTTTTGAAAATAAATTGGAGTTATAAGCTCTGAATATTTTAGGAAGGCGAAAACCCGAACACCTGGTCTCCCAATACTGATATTAGATCCTCTGTGTTTATATTGGTGATGCACTAATCAATCTCGTTCCCCACAATCATTTCATCCATCAAGACAATTTAAGAATCGTGTATTCAAAAAAATAAATACATCGATTGGAATTTTGGGCAGTCAAAATCAATAAAAAAAATTTTCATAAAATTAATATAAAAAAATTTTCCCTCCCCAAAATTTCCGTTTATCACTGAAGCTGAGCTTAGTAACTTTTGTGGGGTGAATCTTTGATCAGCCTTTTTTTTAGGTTTAAATTAAGTAGTATGAAATCCTTCTCAGATTATTGTAAAAAAATATTGAAATTATTGATTTGAAATTCGTCAAAAAATTATATTGTACATAGAAAAATCGATTTTGTTACTGTTAAACGGAAAAGAATATCTGTATAAGCATCCTTATGTACTTGTATTTTTGAATTTGATGGTAGACGTATTTGTATTTCAAAACTTCGTAGCCAGAGTTCAGTAGAATTCTGGCATTAGGAAACCTAACCCTTAGGACTTTGGTTTTACGCTCTTAACAGCGAGATGGTCTGAATAGTGGAATTTTTTCTTCAAAGTTAAAACTTAAAAAAAAGTTTAATTATAAGTTTAAGACATAATATTTATTAACAGACATTTGTGAATATCGAGTCAAATTACATGAAAAATTATTTTTTGTGAAAAAAAAGAGTTAATCTTGGTCTGTTTTTTTTCTTATGTTGACTATAGAATATATTCTGATAGTGTTTCAGTTTTTGCAAAGTCTAACCAAACAAAAAAAGGCGAGGTGGTCGTATACCGGGATTCTACTATATTTGTATTTGAGACTCAAATATAAGCATTTGATCCAAACATGATCAGGAAATCTTCCACAGTTTACCGATTTTTTGAGCAGGTATAAGAAAAACTCGCAAGAAGGATACTTTTATAAACACGCGAAATGTGGAGGTTTTTATTTGAAACCGGACCTTTAGGTCTCAAACAATTTGCCAATAGGATAATGCGGTACTAGGACAATTTGGTTTGCGGAAAAATAAAACGTGTTTAAATTTGTTAAGTAAATGATTATTCAATTACTAAGCTTCTCATTTGAAAGAATGATCTTTTAGAGTTAAGTTCAGAAGAACACATTGATTAAAAACATCTCTAATCTTCATCCAAACATTTGGACAGAGATTGAAGCCCAAAAATGAAGATGGACTAGCAAAGAAACTAGTTTTCAAAAGAGAAAGGGCATTTGGTAAAGAATTGCGATTCAGCATAAATGATGTATTTTTAAAAGCAATGGCTCATACTATAAAGTTATAAGATTTTTTTGTTATATCTTTTAAACCTCTTTTAATAAATTGTTTTTTGTCTCATTATAACTTCTTGAAAAATTAAAAAGCCTACTTATACCAAACTATCCTAGTACCAAATTGTCGCAGACCAGATTGCGCGCGAGTAAATCCTCCAGTACCTCATTTTCATAGCCTCATTTATTTATATAAATCAGTTAAATTTTAGATAGTTATTGAACAAGTCAAAAATTAGCTTAAAGATAATAATCAGAATTCAAAAAAACTATAAACCAAATGGAAAATATTTTTAAAACATACCAAAATTTTTTATAAGGATAGATTAAAAAAGTGTTTAAATGAAGAATTAATAAAGTATCTCTGAGCTCGCTTTAAAAAAGTGTGTAAATTGAGTTGAAAGGATGCCTTTCTCTCATGAAATCAGAATCCATTAAATAAAGGTACTTCCAATAAAAGAACATTTTATTGACAAAAATAAAAATATAAAAATTTATTCCTTCTTTATAACAAGCAATAGATAAGGGTATATAATAATCGTACATACTTTTTTTTATAAAAAATACTTTTTCTAAACAAAATACAAGACATGGAGATAAAGCTGATGCTGTTATAATGGATTACACACCTACACACACAAAGATATAGTTGGATAAAAATGGAAATATTCAATACGATGTGTATGGCTTGAGTGTTTGCATTCTGGTGCACGCTCTCCATTAGCTTTCGTCTTCTTCTGGCTCGGCTACAGGCACATTTAACGGAATGCCATCTGTTTCTTCATTCTTCTTCTTCTTCTTGACTCCTTTGATTTTGTGAGAAGACTCTTTGGAACAATTGCAACAAAAACTGAGACACGCATTCTGAAACGTTTCGTAGAGGCCCAGGTAGAGAAAGAATTCCAGAATCATGTTGATAAAAACGACAAAGTGTAGGATGTGGGAGACGATGATCGCTTTCGCATTCAGATCTGGGCTGATGTGGTGGAGCCAGAGGTGTGAGTATGAGAATGAGCCGTTCAAGATCAAGGTTAAAATGGCGACACAAATCAGCATCGTGTCCAAGCGCACATTTCTCGTGATGTTGCGTTCCCAGTTGTCGTTTATTTCATCCGCCGGCTGATATTCGTTGAACTAAGAAAAAGAAAATGATTGGATGCACAGATATTTTTAAATCAATTTCTGAAATAACTACAGTTACACGTGACGACCGGTTTTCAATTTCCTTCGATAAAATGAACTGAATTCGCAATAATTACTTTACTTAGGGTTCAATCAAATAGTGACGTTTTACAAGTCAAATACAAACATTTCCGTGTTTAGGCAGATATCATCAGTTAACCAAGTTTGAGATATTTGATGGACATCTTTTTAAATCTAAACCACATTAAATCCACATTTTCAAGCGCTAAGAAATACTTGTTGAAGAAAAGCCAAGATAAAAAACTCAGAAACCAATAATTTATCAAAAAACTAAGATCTTCGTTTTAGACCCAAGGAATGCCATCTCTGTGGTGGAATTTTGTGTGTGTATATATATATCCTATCATTCAAGCTTAGTTTTTGCAACAAATAAGTCACGGTAATATTCCAATATTCTCCGTAATGCAACTTACAATGGTGGAATTTACCGGCCACCACATAGAGAGAAAGAGTGAGTGAATGTAACCTTTTTATAGTCAACACCATATTTGTATATTGGTGAGCGATAATTCATGGTTAAATAACTTTTTCCATTTTTATATATTCTGACAATAATCGTAAAATCAATTATATGAGACAAGAACGCTAGACACTATCTTTGAGACTTAAAAACGAACTCAATGGGTGACTTTCGTTTTAACAAAATTGTAGAGTATAATTTAAACATTCTTGATCTTGACAAATAATTACCTACATTTATAAGCGTAAGAAAATCAGATCTCACTTTTGACATCTCATATTGGCATCACATTGTGCAGTGATAGCATGAAATCTTAACTTGGAAGTTGAAAAATATTGTATCAGCTTAATTGGCGTTGATGGAGTTAAACAGGTTGATGACTGCTTTAAATGTTTTTACTGTTTAAATACGTATTTATAGAAATTCTTTCTACCCAATTTAGTCAAAATATTCATATCTTGAATAAAGACATATCTAACAGAGTGGATATTGACAGCTTTTCCGAAACTATCCATAACTGTCTTTCTAAAGCTTCAGTTCACGTTCTCTTCCAAGTGAAATTTAGAACCTCTACTTGGTGCCCCCTTTTATTTCAACTGAGAAGAAACTAAGGCATGCTTGCAAAAAAAACAGAAAAAAACAAAAAATAAGAAAAATTTTTTGCAGAAAGATCAACTTTTACAAAAAACTAAATCGGAAAAACTTATTGATTTAGTTGATGCATGCACGATATGGAAGAACATCGAAACTTTAACAAACTCTAAATCTTTCTTCTCTCCAAAAAGTTTCTGTATTTCACATGAGTCTTCTTCAGTCGACATCTTATACTCTGGGGTTTTTGCCTACAAAACAACACTGCTCATTTATACATCAACCTAACGAGAACTTTACAAAAATTACTACAGAGCAACTTTACTTTTGTTTCAAACATATAAGAATGGAATGGTGCATAAGTACTGATAAAATAAACTATAGATTGCTGAAACTCTCTTTACCAATTAGTTAAAAATATGTTTTAATGCTATCTCATCTTTTTCTTTCCATCCAATCGCCTTTTAGCAACGTGAAATAGCTTTGATCCCTAAAACGCTTAACCCGAGCAATGAGATGATTGATCAATGGCGACCAATCTTTTGATTTTAAGTCCAGGAAAATAAGTGCAATGAGGTAAATCAATCAATATGCTTACATCAACCAAATTTCATTTGAAATCGCAATTGTTTGAGTGATTATATTATCGAATATTTATAGATGCTTGAAAGGGAAATCTAATCTGCTTTCCTTATTGCCGTTTTAAGGGAGCGTTGAGTTCAGCTTCTCATGCCTGTATCATAATAGAATGGTTTTTTTGAAAGGGTATAAGCAATTTTTGATCAATTCTACTCCTCAAAGCGCCTCCATTTCTAACCCTCTTTTTATCATCCTAATGGATCGATTATTATTATTGAGGTTTTTAAGTAAATCAAGGTTTTTCTGACGACCATATGGTGGCTATCGAAGGACCCTCCACGACTCAAAATTTAATTGATCTGAGCTTACTACTCAAAAAGGTAAAACTTATTAATTTTAGGAGGATGACTAAAACATTCTAAGCCGATTTATATTTCAATAATCTTTCTTATCTGTGGAATGTGTGCGTGTGTAAATACTACGGATTTCTCTACTCTTCAAATCTTAGCTGGGACACACACTTTGAAACTAAAGCCACACTAAATGTTTTTCAAACTTTCCAAGTTTCATCATCTTGGTGTCCTCAAGATCTCTTGCTCTCATCTTGGTGTCCTCATTTTAAATATAAAACATAACAAGAAAAGTTAAGGTCTCTTTATTTTTATTCCAAGAAAAGCTCTAAACTGTGGAGTGTGTCAATCTCTCTAAATCCTGGCTTCTCCTTTCATCAAACCCATATTTTAGTGCGTTTGACATGACATACTGACCTAAGCCATATTTTTCAAATTCAACAACTCTTTTGAAACTGCTTTTTAATGAAATCAAATTGATGGTATGATATGCGATCCTGCTATGATTTTTTTCAAGGTGGAATGCTACTGTTCACGTATCAAATAATGCTTGCTGCCATTTTTTCCAATGCTCTCTTCATTTCCTCTTGCGAATCTTGTAATAGCCTCTTGTATACTTTTTACCAACTCACTTTCTCTTACTGAGACTTTACGTAATAGATCAAGCAGGGATCCTTTTGTAAATAAATTCATTTCCTTATATTCTGAGCGAAGTAATTTCCTTCAACATATGGTGATATGGGCATATGCCATTTTTTGGCAATGAACTTGTAGATAAACTAGCTAAAGCTGCAATGAAATAAACTACAAACACAATTTCCTTATGTCTTACCCCTCTCTAAAAAGTTTCTAAACAGAGGGCTTTTGTACCTAAAAACTCGGGCCATTTAATTTTTCACTGCGTCAGAACTCAATACTTAATTCAGATGGTTGGTCATCTTAAGAACTTTGGCATCACAAGTGTTGCTCTATTGATTAGTCTTCGTCTAATCCCCTCCTCATTAGAAACTTAAACGCATCCTAAATCAGTAGAACAAATTCGGATACAAAACCATGTCTAAGTTTATCCTGCTTCAATTTTTATTATCTCTTACTTTTATTATAATATCTACTATGTATATTATGCTTTTTTACTAGTAAAAAGTTCACGTTTTTAGACAGAGATTAAAAATTTTGGGTATAAATGATTTTGATAAAATATAGTTCGACAACATTTTTAAAAATTTATCTCTACTTATAAATTTAAAATAAGCTCGTTAAATCATTTATAGACTACAATTTTAGCTACTTTAAAAAAACTTGAAAAAGCAAATTTCCAAAAAAAATTATAAAAGTTACAAATTATGGTGAAATTAAATTAAATTCTAAAAGTTATTTGTCAATAAATTTATTTTGGAAAATTTGCTAATCGAGGAATGCACCTCAGGTCAAGCTAAAACGCGAATTTAAGCGCAATTTTTTACTTGTATGTTAAAAGCAATTAAAATGGCGCTTATAAATCATGCTATTTTTACGTGCAAAAAAAGTCATCCCTTTAGAGTTTAGACTAAATCAACTAGGTTCCCAAACTTTTTCTGATCATTACCCACTTTTCATACATGATCCTTGTCTATGGCCCACAATAATCATAGCCGGTGAATACCGTGACTGTCTACTAGTATCTAGCAATTATAATCATAGGATTAATTAAAAAGGGCATTTTGCTAAAAGGTGTTTCAAGAATAAGCAAAAAAGAAGAAGGAAACATACAAAATCCATCGAATAGAAAAAGTTTATTAATCCTACGCTATGGGATTTAATCTTTGAATCTTACAAATTTGATAACATTGTAACTTCTTGGTTTTGTTTCACTAAAGCACAACGTAGGTCATGCCCTAACGTCAAGTCTGTTGCGATATTTCGTTTTAATGTAGAGTAGGCAGCCTCTCAGGAATAAGTTGAGGAAAATGGTAGAAGTTGGCGAAAAGCTAAGTCACATAAATTTTGATATGAAGCTGCCATTGATGACCAAAAAGCTGGGAGAGATTCAGTTTCAAACTTCATCGTGGCCCCTGAATCCTCTTGAAGTGTCAACAGCTAAGTTTGGCCATTATCATGGTCTATCTACCCGCTAAACTCCCCTGGTTTTATTTAGGTATAGCCTCAGATATGGCCCTTTAAATCTTGTTTTATGCCTCACAGGGGGCCATGGGCCACAGTTTGGGAACCAATGTTCTAAAAACTGGCCCACAATTTGGCAACCAATGTTCTAAAAACTATCTCCAAATATATTATCTCTAATTTAACATGAAATATGTTTGTATACCAAATCAAATATGCTAGAAATAAGTTGAGGAAAATGGTAGAAGTTGGCGAAAAGCTAAGTCACATAAATTTGGATATGAAGCTGCTATTGATGACCAAAAAACTGGGAGAGATTCAGTTTCAAACTTCATCTACCCGCTAAACTGCTCTGGTTTTATTTATGCATAGCTTCAGATTATGGCCCCTTAAATTTTACTTTATGCCCCCCCCCCCAGGGGGCCATGGCCCACAGTTTGGGAACCAATGGACTAAACCTTTGCCTGTTGTGAATTCGCGATCAGCCAATCCATCAATACTTTTATTCACACTATATGGTAATCCATAGATGTTTGACTCTTCGCATTTGTTCTTCAATGCTTTTGATCGAGCCATAACAAAATGGCAGACAAAGCAAGCGTCAAATATGGCGTTGAAATGATATAAAATAAAGAATGGAGAAATCAAAAAAAGACTTTTGAGATTTGACCGTAAATCATTAGCTATGGAGTTTTGCTATTGCATTCATCTCTAACTTTTGGACTATTACATACGCGCCATACCGTCACGTCCATATACTCACCAAATGCTTTTGACTCAAAATATATATACAAATAGATTAATGGGTTAGGTTAAGCTACAACGAAATTTTCGCATAAAAAGTCATAAAAACAAATTCACATGCATTCAATATTTGTACCTTATTTTTTTATTTTTTATTTAAAGCTATTTATTTTTTTTATTTTTAAAAAAAAAGAAGCTATTTTATTAAAATTTATTTTTTAAAGCTATTTTTTGCTATTTATTCAAACTTTAGAAGTTAGCTTTAGAACTCATTTTAAGTTTTTTTCCAAAAAGAAAAACTGTTCACGAACCGCCTGAGACGCATCCATGGATCCCTCAATGATTCGCGGAGCGCAGGCTAAGAATCACTGAGCTAATAAGAGGATGAAAATGACAAATTCTAAAAATGTTTAAAAGAAGGGATTTAAATTTCCTTTATCATGAATAAGTAGTTGCAAAATTAAAAAAGGTTTCTTAAAGCTTCTAAATATCCATATGTTTCGTTTCTTTGAGAAAAATATTCGCATCAGGGCCAAATATTGCATTTAACTTTATTAAAGTGAACATGAAACTAATGTAAGTTAACAAGCTTATTTCTATTTAAATTAATAATAGTATTTTGCATTCTTTCTTTTTTTTTTATAAAAGTTGTGCTTTGAAAAATATAAATTAAAATAATTTTGAAGCAAATATGTGAAATAATGAATCTTTAGCGAAAACATCATCAATTTCAATGGTAGTGATGCTGATTCATATGGTCCGTTTTTCAAAGATCATGTCTGCATTCGAGAATGCGAAAAAAGGGGACTCATATGTGAAATAATGAAAATACCTGTCTTTTCTTTTGAATTGAAGTGATGAGGGTGATTGAAAGAATTAAGTAAAGAAGATATGGAATAAGAATGGAAAAAGTAGTCAGAAACCAATCATATGTTTTGCAGAAATTTTTGGGAGCGTCTTGTTTGAAAGATATCGGAATGCCTAAAAAGAAGAGAAAAGTATACACACGGATCGCGAATTACCAGAAGAAGCGCTAGTGCTCTACCAACATTCCACTGAATACCATTGTAAAACTCTTCAAATTATTTCACTAGTTTAACTTTATCTTATATATCTTTCTTTCTAAAACTTTGACAAGCTTAGTGAGTATTATGTAGACGGGCACAGCTTTTAATGAAAGAAGGGAAGACATCATTGGATATGAATGATTAAAATATAAAAACGAGTCACGTGGATCTAAATCCTTTTGTGGAGTAGTTGAAAAGCAAAAGTATGTTGAAATTATCCTCGATTTTAAGCTTATTTTACAGATATCTATTATTTTTGTCTTTCCACAAATGTCTCTTTCAATAAACATCCATTTTTGGAGATGAGCGCTTTGTAGGAGATATCCAATTGTTTTGTTAAAATTTTTTTTAATGCATCTGATTCTTTTTTATAAAAAAATTCTTTCCTAAAGTTTTTGTGAGACAAAAGTAACAATCTTAAATATGGTCTTTTTGTTCACTGGAATTCCAAAAGACAAACTTTTTCTTGTGCCTTTTGTCCATTGACTGAGATTTTCCACACAAGTTTTGCAAACAGTATGCTGAGCCCACGAAAATTCTTGATCTCCTAATTTGATTTTAAAGTAGGCAAAATAGGCTTTTTTAATAAATTCATTAATTGCCATTCTTTGAGATGGGATTGTAAAACTTCCACATACATAACAAAATGAGTCAGGGGAATTCAAACAATTTCTTCTTAAGGCCATGTTATAATAAAACACTAAAAATTAATCTTAAAAAATAGGTATATAAATGTATATATTTATAATTATTTTTATTTTAGTTGGCAAAATATACCAAAGTGAATTTTGCTTTTAGAGAAAAAACTTGGCGTGATGTGAAAAAATGAATTCGATTTTTATAATCAGCATGTAAAAATGGTATAAAATCAAGTAAAAAAAAATTTTTTTTTAATGTTGTCCTGTTTATCAATAATCAAAGCACAAAATATACAGTTTTGCAATCACTTCTTTTTGCTAAACTTATCTTTTGGGCATTTGCTTTTCCACCGGGTCCACCTTTTCAAAGATATAGCAAAAGTAGTAGTGTCATTAACACACTTGTAAATTGTGGAATATGTTACTTTGAACGATCTGTGAGTGCCTAGCTTATACAAATTCTTGTTTCATCAGTATTCACTGTACGATGAATGGCTTTTATCTTAAAAATTGAGGAAAACACATTTTGTATTGAAAGTGAGAAATCAATTTATTCAAGAGTTGGTTGGCCTCTCTCCATTTCTCGTGAGTGCGATCTTTCAGCGTAGCAAGAAAGATGAGATCTATCGAATCAAAATTTTATTTGCTTTTTACAGCTTGGAATGCTGTGTAAAGACTCTTGTTTATTCATGAAAGCTTTGAAATGAGATACTATTGATTTTTATTATTATTATTGATGGTATTTACGATTATCTCACCATCAGACATAATCTAATCCACTCATTTACAAGCCTCCAGGGTTAGAAACGTACTCAGACTTCAAGATCACAGGGAGGGGGTGCCAAAATAATTCAGGCGGCAAAAGGGTTTTTGACAGGTGGAGCTGTGTCAAACCAAGTTTCGTAGGATGGGTGCCATTTGACCCTTTGCTTAGTTTTTGGAAACTTATTAAATAATGCCTCCTTTATGTTCCTCGCTCTTTACTTCAATTCAATATAAATAAAACGGGCTTAAAGTAAAAACGCATAAATATACTATATGTGCCGAATCCGAAAATTAGTAAGCTGGTACTATCAGTAATTCAGCACAGATTTTGTTTCCAAAAACAATTTAATATCTAAAATTTTCGCACTTAATAAAGTCCTACTGATCACGGATTAGTGAGAGTCGACTTGTAGTTCAGAAGAAGTCTCCGCTTGGGTGTTCAAATCGCACTTTGAGAATTTTTGAGTTTCTTTCTGAGAGATGTGAACTGGTCCTTTTCTGAAATTGTTTACGTGGAGTGCTCTGATGTCATACTTTTGGTGAAGTCATTTCATGCAAGATGCTGTTGTTTCATTTGTTTGTTTTTTTTGAAAAATTAAAATTTTGGAGTAGGCTTTTCACACGAGTTATATTCCAGTACATAAATTATATATAAATGCGAAGGAAATAAATGTCATCTTTCCTAATTGTTTTGTCTTTTTATGATGTTATATGATAAAACAATTTTTTAGTGTGTACCATGTAATATAGCTCAAATATCTTACCAAAAATGTCAAATACCTAATTTCTTCTGTTAAAAAATGGCGACCTTTTTATCTTTCCTGCATTCAAAAGTCAATAAAGAAAAACTTTTTGAAAATTTTTTTTATTTGTGAGGATAATGAAAGTTTCCAATAATGAATGAGTGTTCTTCACTGTATATAATATGAAGTTACAAGCTTACCTTACAACAGGATCAAAAAACCCTAGAAATTACATATTATAAACGCGAGCTTAAGCTGCTCTCATCAGTCCATTAACAATGGCGAAGTGGTCAGTGGCACATATGTTATAGCGCGAAACTTTTTGAAGGAAGGAAATACAAAAATATATAGTTGCTAGCATTAGTATAGCTTGCTCAACCTTATTAAAATTTTACTCGAACCGGATTAAATTGACCCCCAGCAATTCAACTTTGTTTAAAGGCTATTAAAGTCATTTTCTACTGAAAGATTGTTAGCAATACTTTTTATAGAAGATTTTTTGTGATGTTTGGCAACTTATGGAGTTGTCAAATATTACTTCTTCTTCTTCTCTTCCCATTTTCTATGAGGTCGATGTTTTTGATTTTCTTTCTCCATTCTGGTCTACCTCAGGCATCATTTCCATGAAGGTCTCTTTATTTTTGAAATCCTTTCTTAAACAACCCAACCATCTGAGTTTCGGCCTTCCTTTTATTTCCATATTCACCACTTTTTTTCCTATATGATCCTAAACTTTTCTCATTATGTGGCCATACCATATGAGTCTACTTTCTCGGACTTTCTCTGATACTTTATCGACTTTTGTTACCTTTCTGATTGCATTGTTTTCAATTTTGTCTTTTATTCTCTTTCCTAGTCATCCCTCTTAACATCCTCATTTCGGTAACATTCCATTTGTTTTCTTGTGTCTTTTTCAGTGCCCATGTCTTGTCTGAATATATCATCGCTGGTCTTACTACTTTCCTGTATATTGACTGGTCATTTTCAGACTGTTTTCATTTTCAAAAAATCTTCCTTGTTTCATTTCTTTGAGTATAATAAACTGTGCATGACTCTTTTCTTTTATTTTAGAGTAGAAAAGATATATAATGTCAGATTGCGACAAAAAATTCTGACCAAGACCCAACTGAGGGCCTATCCTACTTAAGGGACTTAGAGCCTCACTAAGGACGTCCTGTCTGTAAAAGATACCCTACCATTTAGGTAGTTGTTCTAGGACGCCTTAGGAGTCTGTCGTCCTTTCATCCATATCTATGGTTTATCTAAGTATCTTACCTTAATTGGTATTTTACTTATGTAAGCTTACCTTAATCCTTATCTCAGTAAGCTAGCTTACCTTCCTATGGGAAGCCTTAAGCTCCATCCTATTCTTTACTTTAGGGGGTCTCTGTAAAGGGACCTCCTCTAGTTTAGGTTAGTTAGCTATGTAGCGAACCAACAGGGCACTTACCTCTCTTATAATCTCCCTTTCTAGTAAAATAGGATGTAAAAATCTTGATCCGAAACTCTTAAAAAAAAGTTGGCTGGTGGGCTGAAAGGTAGAGGCGTCGCTACGGATCCAAAGCCCTTGGGTTCGAATCCCGGTGATGCCATCGACTTATCATAAAAAAGTTCATCAGTGCAGATATGGAAGTTTCTACTTCCCTTGCATGAAACACCCTGTCAAAAAAAAAAAAGTTGAAACATTTGCTATGCTTTTTCGCAAAGTTTATTTTATTTATCAGTCCTCACTTCAGCAAAATATTTATTTTCAAGTCGACAAAGAAGTTCTGCTTGGATAAACTCAAAAAGTGTTCTTTATAACATCAATACAAGACGCGAAAGGCGAAGTGAAAATAAAACGGTTTTTAATGATTCTTTAATTTTGATAAAACAAGCTAAATCGTAGATAACTAATTCTACAAAAGAAGGAAATAGAACTATGAACAAAAGTAAAGTGGGAATACCTTTGATAGTGTCTAAGTAAATCCACATTCTCGGAGAGGAAGAAGCAAAGCAAATAACATATGTGAGTATTACAACGAAGCAGGAACGCCAAACTCCACTTTTGGTACAGCTCAAACGTGAGTTGGAAAACTTGGCACACCTTTCAATTAGCGCGAAAATGAAAGTCCAAAGAGAGCTTAGCCAAAAAGCTTCGGAGAAGAAATAGAAGTAAGAAGCAAGTTCACTGAACTCTCCATTTACGTTCGTCCATGTGATGAATTGCAGAACGGCCGCACATATGAGATATAGAATATCGGAGATGGTATGTGCTCCAAGATAGACATTCAGGACCTAAAGCAGTATATACTTGAAGTAATTAAAATTTAAATGTCCAACACATATGGGTTTTACCCAAAATATTTGTATCATATAGTGGTCATTTCTTATGGATATAATAAGGTGGTGGGTATATGCCTTTTTTGAACACACATTCATTCTAGAGTACAACAAGGGACAGATACCCGCGGATACCCACTTACAATTTATGTAGGGCGTTGCGACTGAAGGAGATAAAATATTTGTTAAATCTAAATAAACATTGGTTTTATCTAAAATTAGAAAATCGTGTTTGGAGTAATGGAGTGGATCGTGGAATACTTTTAAATTTAGTGTTAAACACGTTGCTCGTTAAAAAGCGCTTAGCGTCGTCGCCAGGTTCCCTTTAGTCAAAACTGGTCAAACAGTAAATCAAGGATACGCATTGCTAAACCTTTCTCTTTTGAGTCGTAATTTATCGCTTGATTTTAAAAATCGTTAACTTACTTCAATTTCAATCACCCAAAACGATCATTAAAGCCCAATTTTTGCATATTTAAACAGCAGTTTTTTTTTATTGTTAACAAAAAATTGACGGGCTTAAATATTAGAATGCGAAAATATGTGGATTGTCCACATCCGCCTACAAGAAGGTGTGGGTTTCCATAAGTCTGCTTTTTCAAGATCCCAACTTAAGGTTTGCATTCTGAACAAAAAAGTTTACAAGCTTATTTTTACAGTGTATTTCAATGTTGATATAAATGAATCAATTTGAACCACAATGACATTTTCAAAAAGCTTTCTGCAAAGTTATATATTTTTTGAAAGTTTAAAATTTTGAGCTTTTTGTTGTGATTTATTAAAATGAAAATATGGGGGAATCGTCGAAAATCATTCAATTTTAGACAACCAGAGGTGAGATTCTTGTGCAGTTCATTTTAATACTTAAAATGTATTCAGAAAATGTTCAACCATAAATTGATTTAATTTTATTGGTTAAAACAAAAAATATTGACCATTTTTTTATCCAATCAGATTAAAGAGGTTTGTAACAAAATTAGACTATAACTTTTTGAATATAAATTATACATAAGCTATAATATACAATTTAAGTTTTTTTGAACCTTATGAAAATCTTCAGATTTGGAAAAAAGTTGAATATCTCACCGTCCTCATTTCTTTTTCTAGCATGACGATGATGATGATGAATTTGCAAACAAAGGCCATTGATATGGTGGTTGGAATTCCAATCTGGAGAACCTTAAGGCTTGTGTGGATCCAATCTTCGCAGACTGGGTTCAGTCTGTTTTCGGGGCACAATGGTACGCATCTCGGTGTGGAGGAGAAGATGAGGGAACAGAGCGTAGAATTCGTGGCTTCGTAGCAGTGCAACCCTTGTTCTGGGTACAGATTTCGCATCCTCCTTAAGCCTTCTTCCTAAAAAATGAGGAAAAAAATCATTTTTAGTAGATCGATATCATCTTATTGTGATCCACATATGTTATGGTTTAAATTTAAGAGCACAATTACAGTCAATATGATAATATTGTTGAAGCCAGAGTATTCAGACTGTAAAGAGAGACATAATATTTGTTTGATGGAGACAAAGTTCGAACAAGTAAAAATAGTATTTCTTAACATATGGGTCGGGATCAAAACTTGGAACAGTAGCGATTATACAAATTCATTTCTTTTCAATATTCATACGCTAAAAAAAGCATTAATAATAATTTTACTATATAAATAGTAAAACTTGATTTCACTAGCTATATAGTTGATATTTGTTACCGATAATTTTTATACATTTTCCTCCAATCACAGCAGCTCGCCACCCTCCTCCTCCGGTTGATAGTTGAAGATCAGTTGATGATCATAGTGGTCGAAAATTGATCTCTCAAAAAATTTTATATGAATAAAGACATTTTACTTTTCATATAGTTAAGATTACTAGCCAAAAAAGTAGCCAATAAATTTAAAAAAAAAAGGAAATCATAATTAATCACAGATTGATTTGAATGCAACTATATAAAATTCGCGATTATTGCATATAGATTCTGTATATATAAATTTTCTTTTATTTTCTAACTAACAATATAAAAAATTTTAAAAAGCTGATTAATCTGAACAAATGTTGGCTTGTTGCAAAAAATAGATTAACAAACACTGCGGTATGTGCTCCAAGATAGGACGAGATCCAGAAAATTTATTTCATTTTTAAAAATTATATTATCTCCACTGTTTCTTTCCGAATTGAATTTAAGGCAATTTCTTGAATTACCCCAAAAATGAAGAAAGCTGAATATAAATGTAAAAAGAAGCAAAGTTAGAAGCATGAAATTAATTTATAATTTATCAACAAACTTAAAATATGTGGAAGTTTATCAGGAGAAAAATGATTTTAGTGACTGATTTTTCCTTGGGTGTTAAAAAAATTTCCGATATGTGAAAATTAGTTCGAGAAAAATACTCAAAAATCGAATACTTGATATAATTGAGGTTTTACTATCAAAAATATTTTTATCACACACCCAATCAAATAAAGATGAATATAGCACAAAAAAAGATTATCGAAGAATAACAATAGGTGAATGGTATGAAAAGAAGGAGAAAAAGCTCCAATTGAATGCGTTACCTGAACTTAGTCCACTCGTAAGACAAATCATTACAAATGTACAAATTTTTCACAAGCCAAAAGATTTAACTTAAAATATAAAAAAAGTTTCAATCGTTTTATTCAAATTTTTTATTTTTAATCTCGGGTCCAAGAAGCTACCCGATGAGTGGAGCTTTGCTTTTTAAAGTTTTCAATTGCTGGTCAAACGAATGATAATAATTTAAAACGGCGAAATTTTTGTTTGATCGATATTTTACATTATGGACATTTTGTTGTGATAAAAAATATTGAAAAAATGAAATAATTCAATAAATATTACGTTTGTAAAACATATGGATGTTTGAAAAAATTGTTATTAAAAAAAGGAATCTTAATTTCTTCTTGTTAATTAGTGATATATTTATTGGGTTAGGTAGCTCATTTTAAAAACATTAATTTCTTACATACATTGTCAATGGATAATATAAAAGTATAATGTTATAAATAGTTATTGTTACTTTGACCAAAACAGTAATCGATTTTTTCGTCACTAAATAAAAAAAAATTTTCTGTCGTATACTTTTTTCAAAAAAATGTACACCTATTTTTGGAAAATAACAAAAAAAAGTATCAAAATTCAAATACATGATTTTGTTGAAAGTTTTCCAATTTTGAAAGATCTTAAAAGTTAAATAAAAAAAATGCCAAAATTAATTAAACAAAAGTTTAACACGAAGACAGGATATAAATATAAAGAATTTATGCAAATTTTGAAAGAAACATTGAAAAAATTTTTTTTTAAGACACAACTGTTATTGCTTTTAAAATTTTTTTTGATATTATATAGACCAAAGTTTTTTATTATTGAATATTATTTAGAGGTTTTAGCCTGTGGGCGTGATAGAGAGGAGCTTTGTCCTCTGTTTCTTTCCCAAGAAGATCCAAGATGTTTATTCCCTTAACATTGAATATTAAGCTCGTTTATTATATTGGGTGGAAAAATATATATAAGAAAAACTAACGAAATCAAGACAATTGTCAACGTAAAAATACCTTGTCGTTTTGTCCATGGTTAATTTTTCAAAAAATATGACACACATGTGAGATATGACACAAATCATTTAAGATAGCAAAACTTTAGTAGTCAGTCTATATATGCTTTTAAAACAGTAGTGATATGGGTAGTAATGAATTGGAAAAGATGATGTATAGAGGAATGAGATTTTCTCTTTTTATATCATGGCGTTCAGATTCTTCAAATCTTTCGCTAACACTCTCATTGAAATTCTGACACGTGGAAACGAGATGAAATGAATGAAAGAAAGAATAAAAAATGATTCATTTTACTCTAGAAGTTAATTTAGTTCATTTTTCCTCACTCTCCAGTGAAAATTAATCAACTTTTTCACTGAAAAAGGAACATCAGTCAGTCCCTTACTTTTCCACACATTTTTTAATCAACGAAACAAAAAATCAAATAATCTTTATTACTATTAAAAAAAATATGATTATCTTTTTTACACCGCGCAATAAGAATGGCATTGGCCATGCTGTACACGCGTATTAGTACAAATTCAAAGAAATGACTTTGTAAAAGAAATTCAAATTTAACATTCCAACTTTTTATTCCAGTTTTTTGTTTTTTATTAAAAAATTGAAATTGTAGCAATCTCCCTTCCAAAAGTTCAATCAAGAAGTTAAAAGATGTCCGCTCTTCATGAGTACAACATATGGTCAGCGCTTTATAAGTTTGACTCAGAGGTTAAAAGTGTTAACGTTTGAATTACTTTGAAACACAAATATTACTTTTCAAGGTGTGCACATGTTAAAATACTTTTATATCTTTTTAGATGGTTTGGTGCAAAACAATGAGAACAACAAGATTTTCGTCTTTTCAAGATGGGATAAAAATGCGTTATTTTTGAAAAGTAACTTTAGCTGAAAAGTTTGGAAGTTTGCATTTATACCCCATTTACGATGTCTATCATTAAAGATATTTTGGGTATTAAAACACAAAAACTAATAACCCAAAATTTTAAAATCACCCCCCTCTCCAAAAACCCCCAAACAATTCAAAAAAAAAAAAAAAAAAAAGATAAACCCCCAAAAAAAATGAGGGAGAGAAGGAAAGGGGAAAATTGGGGAATCTCTTTTTTTTTGATGGGGGGGGGGGGTAGTAAAGAAAAAAAAATAAAAAAAAAAAAAAGTAAAAAAAAAGGGTTAAAAAAAGGGGAAAAAAACCCCCCATTTGAAAGGGTTTTGAATTTGGGGGGGGGGAAAAAAAGGGAAAAAATGTGCTAGAAAGTGTGCTAAAAAATATCGGCACATATGATTTTGCTTATTAATATGGAGAGGAAGTTGAATTACCGATTACAGCAATAAGGGGAATCCTTTTGTTACGATCTGAGACGTGTGAAGTAATCGGAAGAGGTCAGCAACAATATAAGCTGAGACTCAGGTAAGCTCTATTTTTCAGGAGAACCAGGTCTTGGGAAGAAAAAATGCGTGCAACATAAAGGTAAGCAAATAAAGAGCACTTGCGCATCGAGACGCCTTCTCCGACGCTTTGTTTGAGTAGGTTAAGAAAACAAGGATGGGTGAGGGAACGCCTGAAGAATTCATATCACGCCCACCTCCTTTCAATCATTTTTCCTCTTCTTTGCAGACACGCACGCGTAGGTACAAATGGCTTGATAAAGGTAGTCCAAGAGTTTGCCTAACCTCATTAGACTTTGCGCATGGGAGCAGCATCAGTGAACATTGATTGAATGTTCGCCTTTTTCTACTGAACCAAGTGTCATAAAAATTTTTTTGAATATCTGAAAATGTCAACTTTGGTCGCTATCATTTTGACAATGAATGCAGTAGTTTTTTCCATTCTCTATATAAATGCCTCAAAATGAAGGAAAAACATTTTTTTGATACAGAATTTTTTCTAGATGCAAATAATATTATTATAAATTAATTAATTCTTCATTTAAAAGTGAAATTAACATTCTAAACTTTCTTATTATAAATTATAACTGGAAATTTTAGGTTTCCGAATATTCTGGAAACTGTAACTTTCCCGACATATTGGTATTGGTGATTTTGGCGGATATATTGATTTGCTATCGGCCAATCAGCTCTGGGGCATTACATATGCAAACGAAGATTCGCCAAGATACTATGTATTTAATTGTAGAAAATCTGAGCTTAAAAATGAATACCTTAAAGTTTATGCAAACATCAGATGTACAAGGGTTAGGGTATTTTGGCAGAAAAACATATATCACGGGTCGCTATTTTGTTCTACCAAAATTTAGTATCGGTTTTAGCGATTATTTTCATTTGCAAGAAAGAAACGTTTATATGCAAAACAAAAAGAAATTAGGAAGCAAACGAGGGTGTAATAGAATTAAAATAAACATATGGCAGTTTGACGGTCCATATCAAAAGCATATTGGGCGCTATAGAGGATGCAAACCAGAAATACACCGGAATAGTATTCATAACAGATAACTACTGTCGTAAAACATTTCATAAGTGTAAAAAGGTGTTGATTAAGGTGAATAAAGATGTATGATGATGATAGCACGGTAACAATTAATTGTATGCAATAGATGGATGGATGGAAAACAAAGCTTGTGTAAATATTTACCACAAGAAAAGGATTTTAGATTTAGGAATGTTTATTAGTGAAAAAAACATTAACCTTATTTCTATATCAACTATTGAACAGAGACATTTTTGAGGCCAAAAAGTCAATTTTGGGTATCTATTCTCTTGATATTGATGACATTTTTTGATATCAAATATTGAAAACTGTTATCACATTTCCTTTTCATCAACTCTTACTTGCAGCTCTTCACCAAAATGATAAAGTCAAGGAATGGGAGCACAAATTTCGTTGAATCCTTGAACATGATTTTTTATGAGTGAAAACCACATTATCAAACATACAAATAAAATCCATAGTCTAGACACACTACTACATCGACTTCAAATCTCAGCGTGTCCTGAAGAAAATCATTTGCCGTGCAAGATGAAACAACGACAAACAATAGATTCATGCCTCGTATATATTATGATGGACACTCATTCTGCAAGCGTTATCATCTATCAGAGAGGTTTCTCCACATACTCTAGTTCATTTAGATAATACCTTTTAAAAATAGTGATTTTCATGAGGCATTCCCCTGGTGTACGATTTGATCTTTCATACACGGGCAAACTTCTAGGCGAGAAATTGGTCCTCAATCTCATTACAAGGAAGTGTAGACAAAATGTTTGTTCGCCCCCACCCCCTTCATTTCAATCTGGCATCGAGATTTAGCTCCTAAAAGTTTAATTTCATTTTCTCGTTCACTATTTTTGTTATAACTTATATAAAAAATCAATACATTGATCCAAAATTAATTTTTGCGTTTTTCACTCTTTAGAGAATTTATGGCAATCATTAGTAGTGAACCAACAAGTATAAAGAAAGAAAGTTTGACATATGGTGTTTTCATTTAATATAAAATAATTTTGACGATTCAGATTATATTTCAAATGTGAGGATTAATTATTATTTTTACATCATTTTAAGACACAAGTTTTCACCTATAAGAGTTTTTAATGAATAATTTTAGAAATTATTATTCTACAATTAAAGATTCTTTTGATTAAAATTTTTTTATTTAATATTTAAGGTTTCTGAAATATTTTAAATGAAAACTAAAACTATAAATTTAAATATTAAATTATTTTTTTATATAAATTTTGCTTCTCTAAATGTTGCAAAAAATACCATTATTTACAATTAATTCACTAATGGTTGCAGTCTACTTCATAAAAAACTGAAAAAAGCTGTAAATCAATAAAAAAAAGCTGATAGAAATTTGAAGCTGTAGAAAACTTAAATGTTTTAAAAGGTAAGAACGTGGCTTTGAATTGAGTGAACAAATTCGCCATTGCTAAGAGATTATGAAGGAAGATAATTTACTAATTTCATCATGCATAATGAATTAATATTATGACAGAGGTTATCTCACTTTTCATTTTATGTTTTAAGTAGTATTTTGTACCTCACATAATACAGAAAAAGGCCCACAGGCATGGGGCCCAATTTGATAACATTGGTCAAATCGGCTTGCAACCGCCCTTTCCACAACCCCGTCTCCCACAAATTAAAATTAAAATGACTAATTAGGACTACTTTAAATTACTAATTAAAGCTTTATCTCATGGTCCATGAAGCGGCCATGGTCCACAGCAAAAAATGAACTTTTTTGTGTTGCATTTCGAATTATGATAGGACTAAATATGAAATTTATCCAATTTTATAGGAAATATAAAAGAATATAGAAATCAGAGAAGAGATGCCAAAGTGGGGCTTATTAAAGTCATCATCATCGTCCTCATCCAAGATTTTATTATGGCTACATCATGGTCATTAAATTTTACTCTCAATGGGAAACAAAGTATGCTTATATATGCTATTCAAAAAGTTTGGGTAAGAATATGATTGGCAGCTATCCAAACATTCCAATTTTTTTCCTCCTTCAGCTAATTGTAATCAAAAATTTTTTATCCTCACTCGCACCATAAATACTTTAACTTTAAAATATCTTAAACCCAAATCTTATTCCAGACTTTGGTCACAAATTAAAGTAAGAAATCATTTTTTGAAACTCAAAAACAATGCGACTCCGATTCCCACGTCTTTTGGATACCTACTCGCACTTCTAACCGTATCTATTTAGCATTTTTGGACGCTGACAATGGAACCCTGTTAATATCATTAACCAAAGACGAAAGATGGTACAAAGTATTTTTAACATGGCGCTAGTGATCATCCATGCCTTAAAATGAGTTGAAAACCACTGCTAACTTTTTGTTTTTTCACTTTAGTGACAAATTTGCCTATATATTTCGTCATGTTTATGCATTGGAAGAAAGAGTTAACTATTTACGAAAGGTACACGATCATCAAATCAAAAAAACGCTTCTCAACATTTTTTTACCCATGCACCCCTTTTTCTCTTCTTTTTTCTTGGTGGACCCCTTCACAAAAATTGGACATAAAAAATATAATAAGTGAAAATTATAACGAAAAATTAACTTTTTATAATAAAAACCGTTACGAGCTGCTTTTCTTCATGGACCACCAAAATATCATTGTGGACCCCTAATTTATAATGTTTCGCCTCTTCCACGTGGACCCCGGTTAAGAAACTCTGCCTTAAAACAAATATAAGACTTTTGAAATCATATTGATTAAACCAACACAAATATGAATTTTTAAAACTTTATTGAAAATAAATGTGTCTAATTTTTTTCTCAAACACTTACTATGGATCTCGTCTTAAGTAAAAAGTTTTATGTTAAAATGTTAGATAAACAGTAATGATTGTAGTACGCTGGTATGTGTTAGTGTGCTTCGTTTCATATTTTATTTATTATAAACCCTGAGTGTTGTTGTATGTGGGTGCGAACGCTGAACGTGCGACATTTAGAGCTTTCCGGTTCAAACCCCAATCGAAGCCAGGCATTTTTTAAAAAAAAGAAAGAAGGTATTTACACTTGATTAATTTTAAAGTTCAAACCTTCATTTGAGCTCTAGTTACTACGAAAGCCCTTTTATATAATAAATGCTGTACTTTTTGTGGGATTTATATTACACGTGTGGGGCGAAAAATTGTGCTTTCCAAGGGATGCTTTTTACATGTCCCCAAGGGTAGAAAAAGCAAAGTCTCATTTCAAACAAAAGGAACGACCCTACATCAAAGCAACCAAAAATGTTTAGCGTTTCGATTAATTTTGGGTGAAAATGGAAAAAGTAAATATTTATTTGCGAATATCCCACGATCTCCCAAAACTCCTTGAGGAAATGGAGTTTCGAAAACGAAAACTTACATGCGAAGGAAGAAAAAATGCAGGAAAGAGAAGGTAGTGAGTGTGAGAATGTGAACAAGCACGTGATATGGCGTCGCCTATTCTCAACAACAGTCTTCGCGATCTACACACATTCTGAATGCATCAGCAGCAGCACACACCGAGCAGAGAGGAGAGAGAGAAGGAGAAAAATGGTTCATGGTGTTTGCTTTTAGTGCTCTGAAGAGAACAATTCCCGCCTCCAGTCACGTCAACACGCGCATACAAATGCTTCCTCACTCACTCACTCATCGTCTCGCCTCCACGTACAAAGCCATGATGCTTCAGTGATCCCCTTCCTTAGTGTGTGCGATTGTTGGGGGAGGGGGGGGGACTTCTTTCATTATTGTGATTGTGAGACGTTTCAAAGGGAGATAGAAAATGCAGACACACGACAAACCGCTAAGCGCCTTTTCAGCGCTATCTCCCGACTTATGTTACTCCTGCAGGATTGTTAGAAGTAGGAGAGAGCATGAAGTGGATTCATTGCAATCCTTTTTAGGCTATTTGAAAGTAAGTATATGGGGGTGCCTCACTTCTGGACGACTGTTTCAGCGCTGTGTCTGTAGGCATTTGGGTTGGTTGTGCTCAGAGTACCGTGAAATGAATGATAAAAGCATCTTTTGCTATGAAATCTCGTCATACATTTTTGAACACCAGAGCACTCTCTCTGTTGCCAGAGAAATGCGACAAACGCTTTAATGCTATTTTAGTTGAGTGCGTGTGATGGATGCCAAAGTGGGGCTTATTAAAGTCATCATCATCGTTCTCATCCAAGATTTTATTATGGCTACATCATGGTCATTAAATTTTACTCTCAATTTTATCGCATTTCACGCCAGTATTAATAGCTATACCCATAATCTAATATTTAATGCTGGATTAGATCATAGATGATGCTTTCCAATATTCAAAAAAAAATGAACGAAGTACACTACTAAAACCGGCGCCAGTAATCACGTTTTCACCTTCTTTACCCAATCTTGTATCGGAGTGTATTTAAATTTGTCTAAGCAGGTTGCTCCATCTTGAATTGAAATAAATGACGAAAAATTTTAAAATTGGCCGTTGTGGCCAGGTCGCCGTTCTGTGGGTACAAGTCTTTTACCCTGATAAGTCGAAAGGAGATGTTTTGAAGTGACGGCTATAGACAGGTGAATGCTAATTTTTAGCAAATAAAAAAAATTCACCTAAAAATTTAATACTAAAAGCACAACAAAAAGATTATTGGGCATTAGAATTTGTATGCTAATTTTCGGGTGTTCTACTGGGTGTAGACAATTTTTGAACATTTCTTTTAAACTTATTGTTTTGGGTGCTTTGATCTTTTTCTCATTAGTTTTTCTTGCAAAATATAAAGACTCATGAGTTCTTCTTCATTTATGAAACTCTTATTTTCCTAAACCTTCGAGAAGCTCAGTCGCTAATTGAATCAATCATTCAATAATTTTATTAAATTATAGATTACGGAAGTGCTGGATTAACGAATGCCTGAAATAGTGATTTCTGGGTTAGAGGTAGTCAACTGTATTCTTTTATATAAGTATATGTTGTTGCAATATATATTACGAAAAACAGTGCAATAATATTTGACATTTTGTGTCTGTCGCATTTTGTCTGTTCACCAATTTTCATATCACTTGAAGGAATAAAAATATATTTCCATCAATTTTTTAGATTCCCTATTTTGTTCAAGTAAAGAAGATGCCACGAGTTTATGACACGCATTTCATTCTTCGATTTAGAATATACAATGAAAAGAAGCTTGTTATCTTTGTTTTATTCAGAGTTTAAATTCTCAGGGCAAACCCGCAAATTCTCAATCACATTGAAACCGGTATTAAGACATCACTTAAAAAAAGAGAACCAAAGTCGTCTTGAATGACCTCTTACTTAAAGATCCAATAATTTCTAATCAGGATTAATTCTGAAGAATTTAAACTGGCAGTTATAGATTCGTTAAAGCAGGTTTCAAGATTCAAGCCCATACCCAAGTTTAACTAGATGTAGACAATTCTCATATTGTCTTCATACTTATTATGAAACCCATACTCAACAACATTTTGATATGGTAAGAGATCCACATTGGTAAAAGTGTTCATAAATAAATGATATCCCCAAAAGTTTTTAAGTTCTTAACCCCCCCCCCCCCCCGTTATGATTTTTACCCCTCCTGCTCCATTTTTTAATACAGACCATCTAGAATTAGTTCACCCCCTCCTCCTCCACCTGGTAGGGGACGTCATTATATGTATGCTCCCAAAGCACTTTTACTCATACTTTCTGAGGTAAACAGCAAAAAATGTTTCACAAATAATTTATGCATTGCAAAAAACTTTTGAAAGAAGTTTATTCAATTAATTTTAAAAAATTTGAAGTTTATATTTTTTTAATGAGCAAACAAACTTAATTAGTGAAGTGCGTAGGTTCATTAAGGAAAACAGTTTTTCACTATCTCTTATATATTTTTTGCTTTTTCACGTGGAAATATAATATTTTAAGTTTTTAATGATTTCATGTCACCTTGGGTGTGAGTAAGGTTGACATTTAAAAAAACAACTTTTTTACAACCAATTTTATTACGCTTGTTTGAATAAAAAGGTAAAGGTACCGTGGGGTGTTTTCATCGAGAAGGCACAATTGCGCTGCTTGTATCGAAGGAAAGCAGGCTTGATGCGGGATCGAACCCAAGACCTTGAGTTATCGAATCCAGCATCTAACCAACCCTCTACTCACGTCCCCCTATAAAATGTGACTTACTCACTTTTACAGCTTCATCGATACAGTTTCTTCATTACTTGCAATTTGATTTAACCATTTTCTAACATACAACTAACTATATGTGGCAAGAACCATGATCCTCTTTCTTCTGAAGAAGGCAGTCTCTTGCCGAAAGTAGTCTGGATATATTTACCTTTTTTTCAAAATCATCCGAATACAAGCTTCTTCACTTCCATGGGCCCTGGAAAAAGTGATTTGCGCCCCCATTACTTTTCACAACACTTGAAAAGTTAAAAGTTTTTGAATTGAACGAAAAGAACAACAAATATCTCACAAATATGCTTATTTTGACAGCGATTACAAAAAATTAAAGTTTGTGATTGTTCCATTTTAATATATTGTATCATTTTAGCCATAAATAAAACTTTTAGTTGGTAAAGTTTATTTCAATAAAATTTTGGTCCGCTTGTAAGAAAGGTTGAAGGACCCGGCCTGCAATCATATATTTTACAAATTTTAATTTTTTTATCAATTTACCAAAATTGATTATTATCTCTCTGAAGATCTCTTCCTTTTTATATTGATTAAATTTAAAGAAAATTTTTTTTTAGTTCAAATGAAGTAAGCCTATCGCCTGCGTCTACATTTGAATTTGGGCGGCAATCAAAGAAAGGAACCAAAAAAATGTGTACCATATTTACTTGTTTTAGAACAAAAAAGTGTGTGTTTATTTTATTTATTGTTAATTTATAATTTTATAAAGGCTTCCGAAACTTCAGTATTAAACATAGAGCATTTGTTCCAACATTTTTTTAACACAAATCCAAAAATTTCTTCACATAATTGCTGGCAGTGAAATATCTTCATTTTATTTAATTTTATCATAGATTTAAATAAATTTATGCACCAACCATATGTTAAAGAACAGCGCGAAACGCTTTTTGCTGCTACGTTACTTCTTTAAAATAACGGCCATTTAAAATTGGGGACCGGCAGGAAAAAAATGCAATCTTATAATTTGACACAATAATGATATTCTTCACATAATTCGTTGTAAAAATATGATAAAAATTATAAAACTCATTTTACAATTAAACTTCTCCATACAGATATTTATACTTGCATTGATTTTTTTCGAAGTTTAGATCAAAAATTCCGTCTGAAATTGTCAAATGGGGCAGAGGTACATTTTATATATAAGAAAACTTTTTATAGTTTCACGTTTTTTTTAAATTTTATGCTCTTTTTTTGTTACGGGTGGCCTTCACAAACGTTTTGAAATGATTGGAGTAAAATTTTTAATTTTAACCAATCAAATTTGACGAGAATCGATCCAATTATTTTGAAGCACATGTGGGCAAGAATCATGTTTATTCCATCAAACGAAGTATATTGTATAGATACGAGAAAGATGAGTGAGTGTGTAGTGAGGAGATCTTTGTAAGTAAATAAGAATTTAGTTCAGTGATCTGAGTGAGTGTTTTCTTCTACTGTACTCAAGGTACATAAGATCTGGGATGCGATGCTGAAAGACGCGCGTATTCTTGTGAACGCGTCACCTCTGAGTGAACGTAAGCAGCGTCACACATTTTAAATTCTCATTTCCATTTCTCTGTGAAATCGGTCAAAGAGTTAGAGACAAAATGCATAAATTAGAATCGTATAAAAACGTTTCAAAGCACAATTTCACTTTTTTCGAAAAGATCATCACGGAAGAGTTGTTGGTAGGGGTCATGCTTTCAAAAGTAGTGTTTAGTTTTTTTTTTTTTTAATTTTTTTTTGCAATTTAGAAATCGGTATTCCTACTCTTGAAGTAACAAAGAAAAGGGAAGAACTTACGAATCAAAATACGCTTGGCAATGGTGGGAAGCAGGAGTGCGTGGCATAAGAAAGCAATTTGCAAGGAATAGCGGCCACACTGGCGATGAAGCTGAAGATTATTCTATGCCTTAAAAACTAAGATAAAAGTATTACAAAGACTCAATCCTTTTTTGTATTCATCGTAATAATGCAAATCAATAAAAGATGGAGATACTCTTTCTCGATATATATATATTAATTAGTGTATCGAAGAAAGGCTATGTGTATGCTTCGCGTATGAATAAAACACCAAACACAACATAACCTACATACAAAATCAATAAGCAAAATTGCAGAATTAATAATAATATATATATAACAAATCAAAAGAAGAAGGCATCTATCTCCTTCTAGTCTTGCATTTAAGTAGATTAGGATTTATACGTGTTTGTCTGGTTGTCTGTCTGTGTCTGCCTTCCTTATTGCTTGGGTGCCTGTTCTGTCTTTGATTATTATTATTATGGCAATGTATGCTGCTTCCCCTATTTTCTCTATTTGTCGGTGTTTTAGGCGAGTAATTTGTGTGTTAGAATAATGAATCCATCTTTTTTCCGAGGGTGCAAACAAAGAGGAACGTGTTTGGGGACATTCTCCGCCTTATCAGGAAAGATAAAAAAGTTTTGGATGTCATTAAAATATTCCACCAATCGTCTGCAAATTCTAGATGCAAATTCTCAATATAAACACTTTTATTTTCGAAATTTTTAATTTAAAATTTATAAGCTTGAAATTTTACCTGATAGCCGTTTTTTGGAGGAAATGCTTCAAGTTGTGGACTTTAGTGCGAATATGATTGGTGTGAACAATATTGGGTGGAAATTATTGATATGAATGACCTGTAGGTTGGAAATTCTTTACAATGAACGATCTTGAAGTGATTCATATGAACTATTTTGAAAGGAAAATTTTTATATGGAAAATAGCGATATCTTCAATTTATAGGCGTATAGTTTAACAATTGGAAAATTGGTATTGTGAAGAAATTTTGGATTAAAATTATTGATATGAAAAATTTAGCGTAAAAATTTTTTAAAGTGAATGATTTTTGGAAAGAAATCCTCCATTTTATTAATTTTGGTGGAAATATTTCATATGAAAAATTTTGCGTCAAAATTATTAATGTGAAAAATGGGAAACTTTATGTGAACAATTTTGGAATGGAAATTTGGAGTGAAGATTATTATTATTCATGTGAGCAAATATAGGAAGGGAATTTTTAATGTGAAAAATTTAGTTTGGACATTACTCATGGGATAAATTAATAGTATTCATGTCAAAGCTTTAGGAGTAGAAATGATTGATTTCAAGAGTTTTGGGACAGAAATTCTTAATGACACGAACTTTGGCCTGGAAATTTTATATTTGAACAATTTTAATTAAAATATATTTTCTAAATTGATCACCAATATTTTCTTTTTTACATTATGTTCTAAAAGAATGAGATGACTTTGATTGAAAGTTCTTGCCATGCGTGATTTTAAAAAAAATTATCTTTCATTTTCTGTACCTCATGCAGCCAAAGTGAATTCATTCATTTTTGGCATAAAGATCAAAGTAAGCGCTTTAATTCCACTTTTGAATCCAATGAGCAATCCTCATCAACCCATGGTAGGCGTGCGATTTATAAACCGCGAGGGCCGAAGTGCCAAATGTGTGGACTTGATTGATGGCAAATCGGCCCTGTGGATTTTTTGATAAAATTGGTATTTATTAAATTTTAAAGTATCTTGTATTGATTCATTTTGACATTTAAATATTGATTTGTTAGTATACTTTTGACACCAAAAACAGTGTATGTAAGCTGATCATTGAGACATCATTAACTATAAATTGAGCTATTATTGACATGATCTAGATTCTAACCAACAAAAAATTGTTTACAGTATGGCAATTAGATAAAAATAGAAAACTAGTATAATAAATCTAAAATAGCATCTTAGATTTGAGTGAGCTTTGATTTGAGTTTAGATCATTTATTTTGAAATCAAATCGACCAGTTTTAACAGGTAGACAATTTTTTCCCACATTTCTTTTCTACAATTTTAAAGAGATTAATAGAGTATATGTTTTTTTAGAGTATTTTTTAGGGACTTTTAGATTTATTTTGTTATATCAGAAATTGCTTTTATGCAAATATAGTTATTAAATTTTTCTTATAAATATACATTCAAGCGTTGTTAATTCAAACAGAACATTTACAAAAATCTCTTCAGATAATGAAATTGTCGAAATTGTGAAAAATACAATATAATTTTTGCCGTCAAATTTAATGGATCAAAGTATAATAGTATAACATTTCTGATTTAACTCAAATAGTTAGATGCTAACTAAAAAAATTAATACTTTAATAAAAACAAAAATTACTAAAAAAATTAATATTTTCATCTTTCCCTAATTTAAGGTTAAAAGAGAAGGAAAACTTCAAAGAGAAAATTTATTTGGACCTATAAAGAAGAATTCCGATGAATGTGACCCAAATAACGAGTGTTGGCTACATATATAGTATAAAATTTAGCTGGTCTTAGTATAGTCCATGATGAAATATTATAAAAGCCCAGCACTAATGGTTCCCAACCGCGCCCCCAGGGCCACATGCGGCACTTAACCTCTTGTTTTGCGGCCCATATAGCAAAGTTTTACCGGAAAATATGCTAACGATATATATCATATTAACATAGTCAAAATTTCGCAAATTTATTGATTTATTATTATTTATGAAAAATATGATTTATTAATTTTATGAAATATGTGCAACAATTTGGATTCATTCACTTTATTAAGTAACTAGAAGAATATTTCAGGGTTATTTAAAAAACGCTTTTTATAAAAAAAAAACAGATTTTATGTTCTCTCTAGTTTGAGAATCACTAGTCTCCACCAAAAATAGTTTGCTACAGTGGCGCATCGGAAAATAAAAAAATGGGATGGCAAAAAGGAGCAAATAAAATATATATTTCTCAAAAAGTGTATTTTTATTAAAAAAGGTGATGCTTGTGAAATTTTTGGCAATCCCACACTTCATCAAAGCAACTTCATTTCTATTAGCTTCAAATTCTTAAGAGAATGCAAATAGGAGGAGCATCTAAGCGAAAACCACAAGTTAGCTTAGAATTAGTCTTCAGTTAAGCACGAACAGAGTTGTTGTGTGTAGACCAGGGCTCCTCAAACTTTTTATAAAAATATGAAATCATTTTTGCATTTCTCATGATGAGCAATGATATATCAAAATTTACCTTTAAAAATTGTTTAACACCAATACATAACTTTCTAACTATCTTGTTTTTTCCTGCCTACAAATTTAATTGATTCTCAATAACATAACCGACCCCCTTCAACTCCTATATTTAATAATAGACCCCTAGAAAACCCTCATCGACCCCAGGGGTGGGTATGGACCACTTTGTGGAGCCATCGTGTAAAGTGTAGACCATGAAAGATGGACTACACCAGGAAAGTTAAAAGAGCTTGTCCTTTGGATAGTCTCATTATTAATTTTCAAGGCAGGAGGTGAGTTTCGAGAAAATATGATATATTTAAATTTTAACATGTTTAATTCAAGATTATTACGAGGTGACCATATGTAGACATCGTTAAGATGATTATCAATCAAATGGTGATTTTCACCGAGCCTAAGAGGAGCGCAATCAAGTTGGTGAACCGCAATCAAGGAGTATAGAATGATGTCGTTAAAAAATGTTTAGAAAAAAGTATACCAATAATTTCAAATATGTTTGTATATGAATCTTCTGCTTTTTAATAAATATCGTCTGATTTTTCTTGTAATGAAAGGGTTAGGGTGGAAAATTTCATTAATGTAAATCTTGAAAAGAAGTGCGGCTAAGATAGAATTACCTTGGGGGAACAGCTTAGAATCGGTAGCAAAAGATATAATGTGTTTGCGCTCAATTAGAAGAGTTTTAAGCAAATGTCAAAGCGTGCCTCTAAAACCGTATTTGAATCGGTTATCGAGTAAAATTTTGTGGTTAACCATATTGAAGGCCTTAACCAAGTCAAAAAGATAGTTAATACTTGGTTTCCTTTGTCAACAGAAGAAAGGCAAAGGTACCGTGGGGTGTTTTCATCGAGAAGACACAATTGCGCCGCTTGTATCGAACTATAAAAAAGTAGGCTTGATGCGGGATCGAACCCAAGACCTTGAGTTATCGAATCCAGCATCTAACCAACCCTACTCACGCACACAGAAGAAGCATGAATGTTTTTTACGAAAACCGAATTGATATTTATTTATCATTTTATATTTGTCTACTAAAAAGTGGTTCATTTTTTAAAAAATTATTTTCTCAAAAATTTTAGAGCCGAACGCAAGAATAGAAATGGGTCTGTAGTTAGAGGCATTTTTTAGCATCTTTTTGAGAATTGGAAAACTTATTGCAATTTTGAGTTTAGAATAATTGTATTGTAAATGATATTATGGAAATGAGCTAATTTTTGTAAGAGATATGGCACGCTAATTAAGCCTGTGTTCACTTATTTCATTGTAATTAAAATTATTAGTATTGAATTTTCATAGAGAAGTGATAAATCATTCAAAGAGTCACAAGTTAATTCTAAGTAAGTTATGGTATATAAATATTTTTTCCAAGTAAATTATTTTAAATTGTCCATTTATTTTCTAGGTTTTAGCTAAAAATATGAAAGTAAGTATTCCTATAATTTTTGAATTTTTTAAAAGCCCGACTATCGCCAGTAACTACGTTTTAGTTGTAAAGTGCCTTTTTGACTGTCGAACCATGGATTATGTTTGGAATGGGTGACTTATTCCCGTTTTTCATGCGACAGTTATTCAGCAAACTATCAGTTGTGCACAAAAGTAAAGAGAAAGTAAAGAGTCATTGGTATTGAGTGGAAGAAGTCCTAAAAAGGGAAAACTTTCAGTTGGAAAAGCCGAAAAATTAATCATTTAAAATTGATGTGCTGATAAATATGTTCATTGCTACTTTCTGAATCATCAAAAACAGTGGTGTTTGTATTTCTACCTGAATTATTATTGATGCTCACAAAGTTTGGTATATGATCCGCTATTATGTTACTTGACAGGACTATATGTTGATGTTATTGCATAAAAATATGAACTTGGTTATTTGTGAAAAAATCTGGTTTATTTACTTATGGTTTTATTACTATATATTCCGGTATTAAATTAAGGAACCTGGGATTCAAAAGCTTTAGTAAGTGATTTAGTCAAATTGATATTAAAGTCACCGCACATAAAGTAATTTTTTGACCTTTATGAGCCAGAATCAAATTCAGATAAAAAAACTTCAATATTATTAGAAGGCAGGATGAGAGAGAGAGAGAGTTGCAATACACATTAACAACATGGTAAAATAAAATATTTTTGAACAGAAAAAAAGGAGAAAAAAGAGAAGTATTTGATGTATAAAAATATATGCAAGGAAGTTCAAAAGGTCAATACTGACCGCTATGCATGATCTTCCCTAAACAATTGAGTATTTAAAAGACGAACATGAGAAAGAGATGAGACTTCAATAGGATCAAAATTTTGATTGAAAGAAACTCAAACGAGAATATATTGAGAGATGATGTGTCGTTTAGCATATAATACTTATATTTTTTGTTGATAAAAAAACTGAGACGAATAGAGAAGGATACTTTATATTGAAAGATATAATTTGACAATATCATTAAAAGTGTTAGAAATTTTTGTAAGATAAAATTTGTCAATTGAGAGATTGCCTAATAAGGTATAAAGGTCGAAATATTCGTAAAAGTTTTTGGATGCGCTTCTGATGTTGAGATTCACAACAAAAAGATCCTTTGTACCGTCAATGATTTTATTTGGAGGAAAATAATCACAGATCTATCTCTGTGCATAAATGATGGAAGTTATTGGGTGAATCAATTATTATTTAATTTTTTATTAGTTCTCTATCAAAGGTGATTTAAAATGCAAATGATCAATTTCATGGATTTTTTAAAATTTAAAATGGGAGTGAATGAGGGGCATTCCTTGTTGTAAAATTGTTTAACATATGTAGTATTATTTTTACATCTCAGACATTTGGATTTTGAAACCATGGCAGGGCAGGGGGTATGAACAGAAACAAAGCGTTCCAGAATAATCGTAATTGAAGTCAAAAATGGTATTAGATTTAGAGATGTGATTGCAAGGTCCAGTCAGGATCATTTACCAAATTGAGTAAGCCTTTGCCAGTTGAGCTATTAGTATCCGTAAACAGCATTGTGTATTAAGCGCTTAGGTTCCCCCCTAGTAGTAGAACCTTATTGGGAGAGAGAAGATTTTTGTTTGCAAACTATGTCAAAAATGACCAATATGTGTCTAGATTAATAGTAAGGTTAGGTAGGTTTTTTTTTTAGAAAAAACTTCCAAAATTTAGGTTTCTTTGTTATCTGTGTTGTAAAGTTGGGGATTGAGAGTGTCTTGATATTAGCAACGACCTTTTAATATATTTACCACCAGAGTTATGCAAATGTGCGTTCTTTTGTTGAATGGAGTTGAACTGGCGCTACTGTCGCAATCGACATCATTTTCCATTGTTTGTTTGAGGTTCTTCCAAAAGGCCTCCAAAATAGTACCATTTTCTACAGCTAAGTTACCTGGTCCCAGTTTCCTCTTTTTTCTTTTCTTCTCAGTCATAAGTGTAGAAACAGTCGTGTAATTGATGCGTGGGGTTGTAGGCAAGGAATTGTAAAGTTTGTGTTGAAAGGAAATACAGAGCAAACTCTAGAAGTACGAAGCAGTGTGAGATGAAAAAGTTTTACAAAGGAACAATATTTATAAGGACAATCAAAAATTTTAATTTTAATGTTTTTTATGATGTTTGATGAGCTAATTTTAAAATTGGTACGCTTTTTTTTTATCTTTTCAATATCTTCTTTCAATATTTATATAAAAGATTATGAAAACACATTTTTGTATTATTGATTACAAAACTTAAAAGTCCCGATTAATATTACTTCTCAAGAAATTTTAGTCACTTTTCTTTGAATCATAAAAAAATATGCCAATTATATGCGGTATTTTGATTGGCTTCAGTTGCTTCTAATCTACGTGTAGCTAAAATTTTTCTGTAGTAAAATTTAAAATTTTCAATGATACCTGCATCCGCATTGGTTGTGTTGGGTGGAAGAAAAATTAACTCTATGTTATCAAGCTTTATATACGGGTGAGCCGTAGAGTGTCGTCCACAATCATTGCAATTTTTCGATTTTCCTTTTTCATTTTTTTATCTATCTTTCTAATCCATTCTTCAAATATATCAAAAATATACTTATACTCTCTACAGGGGTGTATTTGATATCATTTTAAATGCACGAGGATTTTGAAACTTACCAATTGCAAGTATAGGAAGTTTTATCATTTCCATTCATGTTTGCACAAATAAGCACAGTAATTCTTTGTTTAGGCTGTTTTATTCCGTGATACTTTTTTCCAATAAACCCCAAGGAATTTTCAGAAAGGATTTGCCAGTATAAACGGGTTTCGTCAGCATTGTAAATATCAGAAGGTTTGTACTTTTCTAAAGTGTATTTCAAATCGCGCTCTTTCCAAGTTTTAACAAGATTTAAATCTACACCTCCTGATTCTCCAACTTCAGAAATTTTTCATATACTCCATCTTGCTTTCCATCTATCAACCCAACTTCGAGATAAAGAAAACTGCTGACCAAATTCCTTTGCAAAATAATTTGCTTTTTGAATAAGCATTGATTTGTTACGTAAGTTGGGAATAAAAGAGTATTGAGTATTTTTCACCAAATCAGATACAGTTTGAGGTTTTGTATTAAATTCTGAAACTAATTTCAACTGCTTTATTTTAGGATTCTTTTCATATTATTTCATACTTTTCTTTTAACTCTATTAGTGACGGCCTATTTTCATTTCCTCAGTGACGGGGCTATTTTAGCCCCCTCGGTTTTTCTTGAATGATTGCAAATTTTTACAAAATTTTCGCGCAAACCTACTAAATGATTGATTGCGAATCTGATCGTGACATTTATTTTTTATAAAAATCTATCAAACTTGTCAAAAATTGATTGATATTTGACAGCTCAACTAAAAAAAGAAACTTTTAGTTTAAATGGATATACAAAATTTTTTACACATATATACCCATTTTCAAGTGTGCTGAACACGATGGTTACGTTTATTTTTTTTTAATCAATCAAACCTGTCAAAAAATTGATTGATATATCACAGCTCAACTGAAAAAAGAAACTTTTAGTTTAAATGGTTATACAAAGTTTTCTATTTATATAGACCGGTTTTCATGTATGCTGAATACGATGGTCAATATGTTTATTTTTTTTATAAAATCAATCAAACTTGATTGATTTATGACAGCTCAACTTAAAAAAGAATCTTTTAGTAAGGTTATACAAAGTTTTTTATTTATATACACCCGTTTTCATGTATGCTGAATACAATGGTCACGTTTATTTTTTTTAAAAATCAATCAAACCTTGTCAAAAAATTGATTGACATATGAGAGCCCAACTGAAAAAATTAACTCTTTATTTAAGTAGTTATAAAAAGTTTTTTTTAACATTTTTAAATCGTGGTATGTTTGGGGTCAGATATTTTGTACTGATTTTTGAAAGATCTGTTTTCATGCTATTCTCCAAAGACTACATTCAAATTTTGAGTTTCACAAATGAATTTATTTCTCTTTGAAGTTTAGATTTTATTTGGAATCTAAAATAAAACAAATTTTTTCAGTATCAAAATTTCCAATGAGGCACGAATATTAATTTTGATACTCATCATTATACTTTAAAATTGATTTATATATTTATGTTCAAAAAAAAATTTCTTTCATTTTTAGAATATAGAGTCAAAATTACGCTGTGAATTATATTTCAACTGGAGTTTCCATGATTACATCATGTTTTTTAAATATTATGTATAATTTTTTCGAATTTTTTCAAACTTTGAATATTCCATTTATATGTGCCTACAGATATGCAAAATTTGAGAGGTTTCTATTTCGTGGGAATGAAGTTATAACTTCCCAAACTTTCTTACATATGTATATATAAAGTAAGCTCCCTCTTCTTCAGAAAATGCCATCCAAGTTTTGCCAAGGTAACGATGTATAAATTGAGAAAAATTATATAGAACTTATACACCTATAAGAGGCATCATCACTGTATATTTGAGAGGTCGAAATTTAACCATTGACCGTTTGTATACCTCTATAGAGCTAGCTGATTGGCTGTATAAAAAAGGATTAACTATAGTCGGTACAATAGACACAAGAAGAAAAGGTATTCCTCAAAGTATAAAAAGTTTAGGTAATAGAGATCAATTTTTTTATAAGATTTGCTGGGATATAGATAGAGAATTTTTTAACAATTCATAGTTATGTAGTATTTTCTAAATCAAAAGGAAAGAAAAATTTATTAGTTTTGACTTCCAGATCTCTTTGAGCTTCCAGAGAATACAATATCGAGAATACTGATTCTTTTGTTTACTTATCTTTCATTTATTAGATTTATATGTTGTTCTCACTTTTAAATTTTTAGATTTATACCTTTGCCAACTCTTCTATTATCTGAAAGTCAGAATTTACACCAGGAATAAAATCAAGATACCCGAGAAATCTGTAGAGTCATCAGTGTCAAAAAAACGGCCAATTTTTAGTTTTGTCAGTTTCAAACTTTTCTTGAAGATGTTGTTTCAGAATTTTTAAATTTTCCTTTTTACACAGCCGTAAGATGGCTCCTTTGTGGTGAAGTTTTATTTCGATTTTTTAGGCTTCGAAATGAAATAAATATTTTTCTTACTAAAGAAACAAAGCGAATCCATTGATCTGTAATCGTATATGACTGTCAAAATTAGCCAAAATTCATTGCTTCTCTTATGAATGAATTATATTTAAATCTTTAAGAAAAAGATAATCTTATTACTATTTTTAATAGGCTCATCAAAAGATTTCGAAGAAAAAAAAGCTCATTTTCAATGTTTCAAATAATTTTGATTTATAATTACTGGAAGTCTTGATTTTCATAAAAAAATTATCTGTGATTTGAATAAAGTTTTCTGTTTCAGAACCCATTTGATTGCAACTTGAATGCTGCGACAGTTTAATTATACTTAGAACTAATTGATTTACAATAAAATCAAAAATAAATCATAGTAGAAAAACTTTCGGAACTTATTGTTGTTTACCCAGTGGCGTAACTAGGTGGGCGGTAAGGGCGGTCCGCCCCGGGCGGCACATTTTTAGGGGCGGCATATTTTGAAATCACTCATATATTGCAATCAATATGATGTTAAGATCTTTATAACAGTTTGTGTTATAAGAGATTTTCATTTGACAAACACAAAAAAACATGCATACACAAAAAATCTGGGACCTGAAAAAAGTTTTTGACGAAGTTATTGAAGAGTTTGCTAACAAAAAAACTAAAAAAGTTCATCTATAAAAAGTTGAAAATGAATATTTGTATGTAATTAAATAAATTTTTCAGTTTTTTTTATTTCCATATTAAAGCATTATTTTCTATTATAAGCATTTATATAAAACTAATTTATAAATAAATAAAGTTTTATGCGTTTTTAACCAATTTTTTTAAATAAATAGGGGCGTCAAATTTATGACCCGCACGAGCGGCAATTCTCATGGTTACGCCACTGTTATCACACTTAGAAGTATTTTCAAATTCTAAATGCAAAAACAATCCATAAATGAAATTGGCATCGTTGATTTGTTATAAAAGCATGTATATTTAATATAAAATTTTAATTAATCTTCTCGGAGACCGATTTTAAAAATAAACCGCAAATTTGTTTCACATTGATTAGCATTTTCAAAATCTAAATGCAAAAAGAATTTATAAATGAAATTGCGATTGTTGATTTGTTATAATAATGTGTATTCCATGTAAAATTTGAATGAATGTTTTCAGAAACAGATTTTAGAAGTAAACCTCAAGTTTGTTTCATACTTATAGATATTTTCAATTTCTAAATTCCAAAAATAAGTCCAAAAATGAAATCAGCATCCCTGATTTCATATAAAAAAAATATTTCATGTAAAATTTGAAGGTATATTTTATTAGATTCTCATCAATCAAAATTTTGATTAACATTTCCCAAAAAATAACTATGATTTTGAAAAAATTTAAACTATAAAGTGTTATATGTTCAAAACTGTATATATTTATAAATTTTCAAAAGAGTATATAATATAGAACCAAAGTTATGAGCTTAACTAGAGATACTGCCAGAATTTTGCTGAAAAAGTTTAACTTTTGATTTTGATTGACAGATTAAGGCATGAAAAAGTCATTCAACTGCCATGAAAATGGTATCAAAAGATGCAGCTATCAATTTTAGGAAATGTCACGAAGTATGGTAGCAAAAGATGTTGCCAATTTAGTACAAAAAAAAATTTAGTTTAAGGGGGGGGGGGGGGTTTAATAAAATTTTAATTAATTAAAAAATATTTTTAATAATATGAATTACTTTAATTATTTATTCTTAAATAAAAAGTCAAGAAAATTTTTTTTACAAACAAGGTTATGAAACAATAAAATAAATATATCTCAAACGTCAATTGATTTGGTAGTGAGCTATTTGTAAAAAAATATGTGTTATTTTTTGCTTTTTGAATTGAAAAAGGTGTCTGATATATTAAAAACGGATTTTATATATGCACATTTTTTACACTAAAATATAAGAAAAAAATTGGGACTAGAATATTTATCCGATATAACCGATTTTCTAATTTATCCTAGTCCGATATATCCGGTTTTTACTGTAGTACTTTCTTCAAAGTTTTAAATCATATTTTTATTCTGAAAAGAAAACTTTCCTTGTCTTGCTGTCTAATGATATTTTTCTTAATTTTTAATGTGGTTTATCGCAAATCTTTATCAATTTTATTACTTCAAACGAAATCGAACTTTTGCCTTATGCTTATATTTGTTTTTCATTTCAATAAATCATGTAATAGTGTTTCTATCAATTAAATCACAGAATTTTTTTGTATAAGAAGAGATGCTAAAGTTTCAAAATAGTCATAATAGGACCTAAGGAAATTCCAATTAAAATTGCTTGCATCATTTATCAATGAACTTTTATAGAAAAAATTTTGCTTACGTATTTCAAGTTTTTTCCAAGCTGATCAATAGGAATGATCATATTAAAATTGTCAGATATTACCGAAGGAAATATACATGATTTATAGTGGGTTATTGTATTTGGTATAATAATATTATCTATCATAGTACTTAATACTGGTCTAGTGGTTTTGTAATGGTTGGCCTCAAATTGTTTGAAATTAAGATATCATGAAAGTTTTTTACTTTACTATCAATATCAATTAATAGTAAATTGATATTAAAATCACTCACTATTACCCTTATTCTATTAGATTTATAAAATCAAAAAATTCTCTAAAAAGTGAACGATGTTATTGGAGAAAGATATGTATTTTGTATTCAAATAGCCTGTGATAACTTTTATAAATAATTCTAATAGTTAAACACTCAACGTTATTATAATTATTAGCATTTCCTTCTATCTTTACAAAATCAGGCTTTCTTTGAATAAAAAAGGCACTTCCAGAATGCTTCCTCATTATAGTTGAGCTGTTTTAAAGGTATTAATTTCAAACGATAAACTGGGAAATTAACTAACCCTGTTTCTTAAAATGCAAATACATCAATATCACTTTTAATTTTATTAGTATTTATTTAAGTGATTAAAAGACCAATTTCAAAAAATTTAGAAGTAATCAAAATAATTTATTTGACTAAAAAGATCTAAAAACCTTTTCATATAGGTAATATTAGGAAAAATAACTACTATAAGTCTTTAAATCTAGAATTGCTCAACTTTTTTAAAAGGAATTTTTGAAATTTTTTTTTTTGAATATTTTTATTTTTTTTTAGTATAGCAATTTCAAGATGGCCTAAACTGCCACTTTATTCTACAAATCGAATCTACAACCTAGTTTTATATTTGATTTCAAAATTCAAATAATATTTGAAAATGTCTTATTATAAATCTAAAAGTAGATATGAATTTATTTTTCCTTTATTATTATTATTATTAATTAATAAAAGTTATAATAAAAAAGTGTGTTAGTTTTAGTTTTATTTGAATTTCTAATTGTTATCGCATCTTTGATAAATAAATATGCAAATTTAAATGATAAAACTTGTTTAAGCTGGAAAGACTAACTTGACTTTGTTGCTCCACTTTTTATCAATCAGATATTAATTTCATCAATAATGTATTTTATAAGAATTTCCAAAAATGTCCTTCCCTTTGATGCTTTTAGTAGGCCTGGTTTTTCAATCTCTCGTATTGCAGCCTGAGAAGCAAAGCTGCCAAAATTTGGCTAAATATATTAAAAGGTCAGAATCTCATAAAATCGTTAATACTCTGTCCTTACTTAAAATTCACACCAAGTGTCTGATAGTGTAGTATTTAGACATGATGCAATGTGACGATCACCCATTCTTTATTTTTTGATCATATCAATGTCTAGTTTTATCAAATATCAGTTCGTCCTTAATTTTTATTCACTCTAAGCTAGTATAGATCCACCCTCATTGATGAAGTGTTGAAATTTTTTTGGCCAAAATACTCAAAATTTTCTTGACTTAAGGATCAAAGAAATTAGAGATATATTTTTAAAGATGTGCTACTCCATTTTTTTTATTTTTTAATGCGCCAGTTTATATACATACCATTTTTATATTTTAGTAAAAAAAAGTTTAAAAATTTTAAACTAGTAATTTTTTTGGTATATATGCAGAATTATGGGTTCAATGAAATCTTTAATTAATTTAGTTAATATTTGCCTCCCAATTTCAAGGTTCAAAATGTTTTTAACTTTTAATTTAACTAAATTGATAAATTTTTTATTACACTTTAATAAAAATCGTAAATCATTCACGGCAGTGTCTTTATCAAATTAATTTTTTTTTGTTTTTCCTAAAGAAAATCTTGAAATCTAATAAACAGTTCCAAATATTTCATTTTTATTAAATACCGTCTTTCTGAATTTATAAAGAATCTTTCAATCCTAATGAAATCAAACATTTTAAAGGAAACAAAAATAAATTTTATTAAATTAATTTTTTGTGTTTGTAACTAACTAAATATTAAGCTTTGCTTTCTTATCTAATTTTAAAAAAAAATTTAATGATCTATCTATAGCAAAAATATGAATGTTTAGATCATCCATTCTCAAATGAGGATGCATTCAACAATCGAACAGATTTTTCATCGGTTTTTTCCAACGATTTCAACAAATTTTCCAAGAAATTCTCGCAAAATTCTGGCATGAGGAATGGAGGCCCAAGGAACTTCTATAAATCACCTCATTCCGATTCGGTTGCCAACAAAACGCAGAAGTATACTGATAAAAGCCCAGCGAAGAACAATGAAGGATCATCTACTCATCATCCTCAATCTCATTCGTAACAATTTTATAAACACGCTGCCCATTAAATTTCCTATATATATTGGTACTATATATTATGTTCAGAATACACGTGTTTCTTGAGGAAACATTAGATCTTTTTCCTTACAAAAGTGATACTTAAGAAGTTATAGTGAATGATAATTATTCATAAGAATAAGCTGTACAGAGATATGGAAGAGTGCATTCACATGGAATATTGATAATGCTATAGTTATCGGTAGTAGATACGTGTTTTCACACATGTGTGTGAGTGTTCTATGCATGTATGATACGCAATGATGGTTGTGTGTATATTAGAACACGTAACAACATGTCAAAAAATATTAAGGCAAAATGTTATTTCTTTTTGGATGGAAAGTGAATGTCGTAAGAACTTGATATAAATTGCTTCCATTGCGTCCAAATTTGCCAGCCTCATTTTCAAAGGAAGTAGGTGAATATCTATACGACGTGTGCGTGCACACTACAAATCATTCAGTAAATCTAAATATGGAAATGAAAAGTTAAACTTTTTTTCAAATCAATTTCTACCAATATTTGCGATCACTCTGGTCTCTTTCAGATAAGCAAAATCTTTAAATGCGAAGGGTAGAAAACACAGAACAAAGAATAAGAAAGAATAGGAGTATTAACTGCATTTTTACTCGAAATTTAATTCATATGTAGCGATGGGGATCGTTCACACATAACGTCAACAAATTTTTCTTCGTTTTTGAGCACTCTTCTCAACTTTTGAATATCTTGATTCTTTCTTTATATTACCATCGTAGCTAGAAACAAATGGGAAGGAACCATTAGAGAAAAGCTCATGTTTTTACATTAGGATTTAGTATCTAGTTTTGCACATTGAAGTTTGTTTATTTTTTTTATAAATGTTATAATTTAAGTCTTTTATTATGCCGTATAAACGCTATTAATACAAAATAATTTGAAAATTCTGCATCGGTTAAGCGAGATCAATGAATCACTACTATCCAATAAGGGTGTTGAATGTAGAGAGATTTCTGTATGTAAATGATAAGTGATGATTTATACATTTCCTTGAGGTTTATATTTCGATTTTGGGAAAGGAATCTTACACCTGTACATAAATTATTATTAAAGTGTTAGCCCCAACATGCTGCCATTCCCAAAGTTCTTTTACACTTTTAGGCCAGTTGGGGATGCGGAATATGAAGGCTGTAAAAAATTGCAGCACACTCTGGAAGTTTCCTTGAAGAAGTCGTTTGATCGTTATTTTCAGAGAATGCTTCTGATGATGGAGAAGCGTAGGCCAGTGGATTTGAATTCGTCGCTTCCTCTACAACGCAACCAAGAAGAGATGCAGAATCTGGTGAGACACAGCGCCTCCATCATCTCCCAGCTGGCCCGCACCAACCTCGCCTTTCTCCTCAAGTTTAAAGTGGAGAGATTTTTCTGGAATTTCTTCGCTTATGAGGTGAGTTTCATCTTTTAAACATTATTAGGTTTTCACGAGGACTTAAAGCTATTTTTCAGCCACAATTTCAAAAATTATCCTACGCTCCTGCTACAAATTATAATTTTAGATTTGAATTTTGAACCGATTCATAAATATATTCATCAGAAGTTTATCTTTTATCTTTGTGCATTATTGGATATATTTTATGAAAGAAACTTTGAACCAATCATAATAAAATATTAGCTAGATTGACAGATTGATACTTACTTGCTTATCTTGACCCAGGTGAGGGATAGTCTTCTCTCCAACTCCTTGACAATTTTTTTAATGTTACTAAATGACGTATGTGACTTTTATTTTTTTTTATATCTTTTTTTTGGCGTATATAAAATTGGAAAAACCCATTTAAGTTTTTTTAATTTTTTAGGATCAAGTCTTCTTTGCTCATATCGACACAAACATTGCAATTTAACAAAAAATAGAATTTTAATGTAAAATACCTCATACAGTTGAATGGGAAGGAAAACAACTACTTTAAAATTTTAGACAGAACTTCATCAATTTATGCTGAGCTGATAAACAAATCCCTTTTCAGGATTTAGTGAACTTTTTTCAAAAAGTATATTATTTACCATTTTAAGAAACGCTTGTATAGTACACTCAATATTATTAAAAGAAAACTGAGAAATCAATCGGATTTGAGTACCTTTAAAAGTATATATTGATTATTAAGTGTGCTTTGAAAAATTGCAATAAAAGTTGTTATGAATATCAATTGCCTTCTCAAGGCACTGCAAAAATTCTCAGTGTAACGGGGTCTAAAAATTTGCATCAATAATCTGTATCTTTTAGTGAAATTTTGGAAGTTTGGTAACCGTATATAAATTTTAAACAAGTAAAGTTTCCGCAATTTCAGCTTCTTTTTAGCTCTATTTATACTTATCACTAGTTGCTTAACGAACTGAATATTATACAATTATATTGCGTATGTGAAAGATAATTAGAAATGATATTAAAGTTTGAAATTTTTGAAAATTATGTTTCTTTGAAAGCTTTGTTAATTTAGCTTCTAATGATAAAAAAGGTATATATATATATTTTTTTTATATTTTGATTAATATATAAAATCAATAAAAATAGGTAAAAGTGATAGAAGAATGTCAGGTTATCTTTCACTAATCGGCATCATTTGGACTTTAGACGTTTTGCGGGATTAGCTATGTATTAAAATACACTTAACTTAAAAGTAATCACCGCGTCGTTAATTAAAAATTTTTTAATTTAACGTCTAAACTTTTACTTGGTTTTCATTTCATTTTAAAATTATCTCAACTTTTTGGAAACAAAATCAGTGCGTGATTACCCATTCCCCGATTAGTGATAGTCAACATGAACTAAAATTTATAACCAAAAATGGTGCTCAAAATAATTTTTTATCCAAAATATCGAAAAAATCGGCAAATCATTGTACGTGTGCTAAATTTTTTTGTTTGAATTTTTTTAATACATTATCTACATGCATTTATTGTTGGTATTCGTTCTGTCCCGGGCGCATGTGGGTGACCCACCACAGTACCTACTTTGCGTGGTGTCTTGGATGAGGCTTTCTATATAAGAGTGCTAACCTCAGTAGTCCGTATCTTTAAGGATTGAATAAGAACCTGTGATTTTAAGTTAGTTATTTTGCTCAAATGCTAAAACGACATGATCATGTATCTTTGTTTGTGCAGACTGACTTCTTAAAAACACTTGGGCATTCAAAGTACAACAACTCCTGTTTAGAAGTGCACTTTAACCCATTTGCGGCCAATGCTCCCATTTGGGAACATAAGTAATTTCATCTTCGTCTGCTCCTTTCAATGACTTTGAATATAAATCGTCTGCGTTTTTTTAGATATCGTCTGATTTCTATGGTACTTAATGGGTTAACTAAGAGTTTTGCTGCAATTCACTACGTTTTCACCTCCCCTGTTAAATAATCCAGATTCTACCCTTTCCAATAACACCTGCACCTTAGCACTGCAAGGATGTCACGCGCGTTTACATTTTGTAGTGAAACTTGTGTTTGGGTCTCCTGCACCTTCTCTGCTATTCGCTTTATTTTTTCCCGTTTTTTATTCTTTAGCCTTTAAACAAACTGAAGGAGGGCCTGAAAGAAATGGGCGCCGACACCACTTCGCCTCAACACAATGAGAACGCTTCTACTACGGCCCAGTCCCTCTTCCTTCAATGGCGCCAGATTGTGTTAAAGTACATTGATCTGTTGCTCACTTCATACAAATCCATTCTTCAAAATGACTTGAAAAGCGCATACGGCTTCGTATACAACGCCCCCTCTCTTGATTCTCTACTTGCAAATGGTTATCTTCTTATTTCTTATAAAGATTATTTTAATTGGAAAAATATTTCCATTACGGATACCTCGTTGCTGATTTTTCCATTTTTATAAAATTCTACGAGAAGGACTTAAGTTGTAGAAGATCGGATTTGGATTCAGCGTTTGGTGAATTAATAAATACATATAAGTGATTTAGCAAGTAAAGAGATGGTAAAAGCCTGTCTTCCTAAAACTAATTACAAGCTTGATGTTGTGTTCTTGAATTTTTTCTTTTTTGACGTGAATTTATGGAAAAAAAATTTAATTCCTCGTTTCCCCGAAATTTTAATCTGAGCAAGAAAAAAAATCTGAGAAAAAAAAGTAATTTTCCAATAAAAAATTTATTCAAAGAATACTCAAAATCAGTACTGGAGGATCAGGAAAATGAGATTTTCTCAGTGAACGTAGTAACTTTTGACGATTTTAATCACATTTAAGTATTTTCTAATTAAAATGAATGATAATGTTTCTAATCACATTTTGAGAATCGGTTTCAGAATTATAGAAATGAAAAAATCAGCATTAAAAGCAGAATCACATATATCTATAATCGGCTCCAATCCTGGCTCCCCTATATATGTTTGGTTACCATGCTACATTTTAATGCAGTATAGACGAGGTACACGTTTTTATGTTTAAAATTTTTAAAACTTATTCCAATTGTAGACAGTATATGAAAGAAAAGTATTTTGTATTGGACGAATGAAATTATCGAGATAAACTTAACCAAAATCTCTTTCACGCCCAAAATCATGGTTAAATAATAATTCTTCAAAGTTTTTCTTATGCTTTTGTCAATATTTTACATTTGCATGACACACTACATGATGGTTAAAAATCGTGCTTTTGGGTGAGAAATTTTAGGACTCATAATGCCCGAGATCTCTAGAATATACGGTATATGTTTCTTGTTTCAAGTAGGAATTGTTAAGCTTGATACGTTGTACCAAAATATTTTTCAATACTTCACTGTTTCAGCAACCAAACTTAAAATACTTGGATTTTAATATCTCTTGTTTCAAGACTTTTTTTGAATCCTCCTTCTGCTCCTCTTTTGCTCCCAAAACCTGATCAAATATGCAAAGTTTTGTAAGTAATGGAATTAACTTATTGATTCCACACTGATTAAATTTATTTTTGTAACTTTATGAAAAAATTGAGGCACTTAAATGCTAAGAATGAGATGTAGGAAGAAGGCAATGCCCACTCACTCACTCACTCACTCACTTGCGTTGTGAAAATATAGAGGCACTCTCGCAACTTGTTTTTTGTGCTGTAAAGGAGAAATGGCAATTATTTGGAAAGTAATGTACAATTCGCAAAAATGAAGGTAAGCCCCTAGTTTGTAAAATGGCAATTCTGAGCCAAAAGACGCTTTTTAAGGAAAAAACAAGATAAAGAACTAAAATGAAGGCTCATTATTTTAATTATAGGAGGCGGGGATTGTCTTTTTTCCAAATCCGACTTCGGGTTTCCTAAGATTCGTCTCCGATTCTGAAACTCTCTACAATCGATATAACAGCCACAAATTTTATTGGCTTAGAGCAGGAATCGGCAAACTTCAACTGTTCATACAACATTTGTCTTCACATCGATCCTCATCCCACATAGAATTGTTTCATAAAAACATCAATCAATGCCCAACAATTAAGAGAAAAAATAGAAACCAAAAATGTTTCATATATCGTATACTATACAATGTCCTAATCTTTGTTTAAAAGAAAAGGGGCGATTATTTCTACTATAAAGTAAAAAAGCATAGCACAATTTGGTCAGTTTGTTTATCTTATCGATTCCTAATAAAGATCTGTTATCGATCCCCAGGGGTCGATATCGACCACTTTGCCGACCCCTGGCTTAGAGAAACACGCCGCTTTAGTTAACACATTAATGGCGAATGCTCACTCTCCATCTGATTTTGTACTATTCAAATATTTTACTCACTTTGCATAATATTTGATTGACAAGTTGTCAACCAATTTCTAAATGGGCCTTAATCTGTAAAATTTAGGAAAGCTATTGTCGGTGCTAGGGTTTGTATAGAATTAGCACTAGTGTTAGTATCAGAGTTAGTGTCAGATCGGACAGACATACATACGATTGCATATGAAAGGCAAAATACTTAAATCTCAAAAACAGTGGTATAGCTCTGATGCTTGCATGTTCTCTCCTTTAGACTCTTTCTCCTCTAACTCCGGAGAAGAAGATGAAGAATCGACGAAGCTGTGCCCAAGTCTGGCCTTCTGGCTTTGTCTCGGCATTGGCGACCTGCTTAGATATCGATACCAAGTTCTGTCTATTTCTTCGCGCGACCACGAAACCACCACTCAACAAGACGCTTCCCAGCTAATATATGGGGACAGCGTGCCTTGGTACAGCATGGCCTGTGACTTCAACCCCCAAAATGGCCACGCCTTCAATCAGCTCGCTATCATTTTTTCAAAGAATAAAAAAGTTTGATTTAAATTCCTTCCCTTTTTATATTTTTGCAAAAAAAAATTGTCCCCTCATTCTCTGTCTACTTTTTGTGTAGAGACATTTAAAGCACGCGACATTTCACTTAGACAAGTGATTTCCAAAGTGGGAGGTAATCTCATAAAAAATATCAGGTTTCAAAGCTGTTACAAGCAAAAATAGTCAAACCGCAAACAAAATGACGCCTAGTGCAACGAAATACAATTTATCTTACTTATCATTGACATGAAAGTTTAACAAATTTAACAAGAATGGTAATAAAGAAGAAGATATTTGACGAAAAAATATTTTGTAGCTCTCAAAATGATATTTGTATAAGGGGAAGGCATATCAAGATAAAGATTGAAAATGACCAGGGAGTTAACACACACTCTTAAGAACGATAGAGAAAGGAAATTGAAACTTTTTTTCTTTTTTTTTTAAAAAAACTTTTTGTCAAAATCAGTGATAGAGTTAACTTTCGATAGCTTCATTCATTAATCAAAGACGCTCTAATATTATTCTTTTGAATCTTATTCTCTTCGCGTCTTAGCAATATATTAAAGAATTAGTAAATTGTCTAAGGTTGTTATTTTACGCTTAAAACTAAAAAGAACGGAATGAATTTTTTGAAAAATTGATGTTTCACATTCTGTGTAGTCTTCTTCTTTTGACATGTTATTTGCTAAGGCTTGTATTTTATGCTAGACGTCACCTTCATTTCTCCCTTTTCCAAGAGATAAGACTCATTTTGAGTTGATTCAATTATGTCTATATAATTGCTTAGCAACCTCAGGCCTGATCCAGAGAATCTAATTGCTAAAAAAAAAGGTGTAGTTATAATAATTAATTAGTAAAAATATTAATGCCAAAGTTTTGAAAATTCTTCTACAAATTTTGTTTTCATCATGTCATGCCTTCTTGATCGAAGATCATTTTTGTCTTTTAGTTGTTTGATGCTCTCTACTTCTTTGTGCGTGCTCTCTTATCCTCCAAGCCCTTTTTCTATTCTCATTTTTCGCTGCTTCAACTTTTTGCAAATTCCTTTGAAATGTCAAAGAAGCTTTCCAGCATTCAAAATAACGCCACACCCCATCACCAGTCACTCACAACTGAAAAGGTAAATAGCACTTTTGTTAAACCACTCTGTTAATACCACCTTATGCATATTTGTCGCTGAGCAAATGAGAATGTGGCATGATGTTATCTGAATCGAGACAAGTGTCAATCATATTTTCTTGATTAATAATATAAATTAACTTCTCCAAAGTTTCTTCTTTTTTCCCTTTTTTTGATGATCTTTTCACTATGCATTTTGATGGATGACATATTGAGATTTTTTGTGCCATTTTTTATTGATATTTTTAAATTAAAAAAAAAAATTTTTTTGATGAAAAAGTTATCTTTCATTTACTTTGCTTTATATTTTTATGATTTAAACGTTTATTTTTGAGTTACAATAACTTTTAATATTTGAGATTTGAGATATTTTCATATTACCTTTATACTTTTTAAAATTGGTATATTCAATATTAGAAGACGATTTTTTCCAATTTTCTAATAAAAATATTATTATTTTTTTCAATTAAAGCAAAGAAGTAAAACAAAATTTGCAATAAAACACAAAAACCTTTTTTTGTGTGATTGATAATTGTCAAACATACCTGATCCTGATTTTTGCCATTTTACATACACTAGAGTACTGCGCAGGTTAAAATATTTATACTGGGTACCCACCGTATTTACTGAAATGTGGGAGAAGGCTTTAAAAGTGGCCTTCTTTCGGTGACAACCCGTCCTTCAAGCCTGAAATTCTCTCACTTAGCGCTTATGTGGCAATTATACAAAAATTCCTTTATCAGTCCTATTCAGCTTTTTCAAACTCCTTGACCTGTAAACCTGTCTCGAAAAATATATGCTGTGGATAACCCGTGAGTGTGTGTCTAGCAAACCTACCTGGCTTGGTCCACTCCGTTCATGAATTATAGATCTAAGAAAGTCCATTTCAATAGCTTCCCTAATCCTCCACTAAAAGTCTTTTTCCATTTCATCCCATCTTTTGTTTTAACTGACCTATGCAATATCTCGATTTTAATATACTTTTATATCAAATTACTTAATCTTTACTTAATGGGATGAAATGGCTTAATCCTTTAAGAACCCAAATTTTGAAATCAGACAAATTTATTTCTTGATACACCGTTGTGGTCCTCCAAGAATTAAAGCACAGAGCCCTTGGATTCATATTGATGTAAGGAATCCCCATTCTGTTATTCAGAAACTTAAAATGGAGAATCTTGAGAATCTCCTGAAGGAGAATAAAAATGAAGTGTGGTGTCTATCCAATGGCAGATCAACTTGCAACCCAAGCACAGCTGTTATTCAAGCCATTGCTACGGTGGCCTTCGATCCGGAGCTTCCTTCCAATCCCACGGATTTGAAAAAGCACTTCATCCTCACCTTCATCAATATTCATGGCATGCTGTACACAAATATAAGTATTTTTTATATACTCATTTGTTCTTTGAACGTTGTGATAGATTCCACGACTACGTGACGAACCTTTAAAAAAAATTATTTTTTGCTTTTCATAATTACCTATCGAAACAACAAAAGTATATATTGAGTTCTACGGGGCAAGTAAAATGCTATTTAAGATATATAGGAAACTTTTTGATTTTTTGACTAACAAAATTAATTTTTTAGGCTTTTGACTGGAGTATTGTCCTTTCAGCATATGTCATACGTTATTTGGATGTATGCAAGTTTTCATTTATCCTCGTGAAGCTTTGCAATAAATACACAAATTTGCACCTATAATTTGAAATATTTGATGAATATCAGCCCATTTGAGAGCTTCGTCTTCATCCCAGCTAGCCAGGGTAGCCCAAATAGTTTGAAATCTAAAGACCCTTTTTCAAAGTCATTAAAATATATTTGATTAGGAAAATTTTGATAAATTTGAATATGGAAATAAAATGGAAAAGTGTTAGACTAAGCACTTCAAAATACGATGAAATAATGAAAATCATTTATAAAACAAGTTATTGCCAACTACATAATAAGTCGTTTGATATATGACTTTCACTATTCTATGCTATTTCGTTGTCTTTTGACGTGTTTTCTCCTGTTAGACTTTTTTTTGAAATGTTAAAATTTTTAAATATAAACACTTTTTAAAATAAATACTCAAAAGTACTTTGTAGATGATTTTCTCTATTTAATCCCATTTTTTCGTGGTTTGTGTGTTTTATGGTGTTCGAACTTTTTTTTGTTGAAATTTAATTATTTTTAATTAGAGAAGTTTGATAGTTCATTTTCACTTTTTTATTTTATTTTGAAGTGTTTTGGAATGTTTTGGGGGTGTTAGTCTCATCCAATAGAAAACACACTCACAAACGAGACACAAGATGATAATCAAGCACATATGTTATATGCATACACACGTTCCATTATATCTTCTTCTACGTGTATGAAACATTAATCACTACACTTCATCTTACAATTGCATCAAAAGAATATGTTGCACTATTTTTAAAAAAAAAATTTTTTATTTTTTTTATTTTCCTTTTGAAACATATGTACGGTAAAATATAACATATACTGTCGTTCCAGTTGTTTTCGCATGAAGAGCTCTATAGTGAAACCTGCTTCAGAACTTGAATGAATTCCTGTTATCCGTTAAGTTCATTCTGACGCGATTCTGTCGCACTCTTTTAGTTAGCGGGTTAACTTTTGAGTTAGTAAGATATCTAGCCAGTTTCCAAGTTAGGTAGATTTTTAGTTATTATGGTAAATATAAATTAATAAGTCGTTTATTAGTTAATTTTTTCCTTTGATAAGTTAAGCGGTTCTACCTTTTTTCCATTGACATTTTGACGTAGTACCTTTTACATGCTAATCTTTTTCATTGCAGACATGGAACATTTTGAAAATGAGTACCAAAAAATGCTGAAACAGTTTTCCCTTCTCCTCTCTCCTCGTCTATCACCAGATTCTGATTCGCCTAGCCTGAGTCTATCATCCAATTACATCGTGTTCTCGCACAGGTCTATCATTCAGTTAGCAGTAATCAACATTTTCACAGTTGTGCTGTGGCAATGTGTCTGCTTGATGCATGCTCAAAAAGCTTCTTCTGTCACTATGCAAACCCTGGCCAATAGCGAGATGATAGCAACCAAAAAAGCCTCAATTTCTCCAGCAAACGCCCTGCATAACTTACACCTCGCTCTCAAAGTCCTTTTTTCCTTTCTCCTGATAGTAATCGATCGCTTAGATGCCATGCTCAAAACAACTCATTCCTTCAATAAGGCGTAACTTCTTTTCTCAGTTAACCGACTAACCTCCTTGTAACCTGTTTATAATCTATCATACTAAATAACAAATTTGAAAATGTGGAAAGAAACTTACATTACCTCAATATTTTTCTGCCATGAATTCCAACATTTCGGTTGTATCATTCCTGGGTATGCGATACCGTGAAAAATGCGGATACTCAGGAGATGCTTACGGAGTCGGAGTTGTTGGATTAGGAGATTTTAAAGGGATTGGAGTCTGATTCGGGTTTTTACAATTATTAAAAACAATTTTAAAAATAAAATAATTTATATTTTTGTAAGTACATGTGTAATGGACCTTTTTTTGTCGAAACCGGAAGTGAAGAGTTGATGTTAAATTTGTTAAGTTTTAAGGATTATTTAGAGTCGGGATCGAATCTTGAATAACTGGTAAGATAGATAATAAATAGAACTACTACTGATATATAACAGACAGAGACATGACACAACTCACCAGCCAAGCACACCATTCGACAACGTGACCTCTGCGCCTGGTGTAGGCTACTAATTTTTCATTCGACGTATTTCTATGTTTTCACCTAGACCCACCTGGTATATGCAACTAAAAAAGTGTGAGGAAAGTCTTTTTAAAATTATGTAACCTCAAGAACTTTTCGTAAAAAAATATATGTAGGCGGTGAATACGATTCAAGGACACTTTAATCTAGAACAGTCATTCTCATATTTTAAACAAGTTCAGAATTAAAAAAAAAATTTCAAACTAAGTTCTCTAGTTTTAAATTCACATTTTACTACAAGAACTTTTTTGCTAATTAATCCTTTGAGTGCTAATCGGATACCAGTTTCCCATTAAACATAACTGGTCTGTTATAGAGACTTAAATTTCCTTTCTCCAGCATCACAAACATCTCGTAACTTGATAAATTTTAACCTAAATTTTTTGGATCAAAGTATTAAATATTAGTTGTATAAAAATATCTCCCAAATTGATTTTGTTTCTCAACTTTTTTATTTTCTGGATTTGATGTGTTTCTTTTGGATATAGCTAGGGCAGTTTTTCATTCTAATTTGAAATCGTTACTAAAAGAAGATTCAAGCAAAATGGAATCTTCATTTTATGCATCAGATGAAAACTTGCTAATTGAAAATATACATCAAATCATAGAATATAAAGAAAATAAAGACTACCCCGATTTATTGATTTGGCTAAATTTGTAAAAAATCGATCTTCAAAATCACTATCATTTATACTTCAAAATATGCTTTAAAAGCAAAAGTTAAATTATTTTCAATTTTTCAAAACGCCTCTTACTAAAGAAATCATTTTTAAAAAGTTATCAAGAGTTTGCAAAAAATACAAAAATTATAAAAAAAAATTCTGAAGTGTTTTAAAGAGTTCAATTCATATTACAATGTACTGATCAAATATAATGATGATGGGTCTCAAGTATTCATTCATGGCTTAATGCATGTAAATGATCACATACACTCTTTGAGGATCAGAGTGACAGCTGTGTTGCAAAAAGATCTAAGAGTCCTCTGCTTTAAATATATCAACTTCCATTGAAAAAGGAAACAGACTCTTCTTGGTCTTCCAAATTCTTGTTCTCTGTGTTAAACATTTGTCTTTTTTACTTTAAGCGCGTCTTTTAACTTAAAGTGGAATAGGATGAACTTGAAGCGAAAATTACGAAACTCAAGTAAAAATGGTATATATGCGCTGAAGGCTTGAGATTAAATTCATCATTTTTAATAAACTCCAAAAGCTACGTAACCGATAAAATGCTACTGCCCAGTTGAGCTTTTGTGCAGAACTAAAATTTGCCATGGTGCACCATTATAAAGTAACATCCTTGACCTAGTGAAACTTTGCTACACACCCGTCCTTACTGACCTCGATATCTTTTCTATATTTCACAATTATTTTTTTTCATAGATCTCTTCACAATGACGCTAAACAAAGTTTCATGGAGAATGAAGAAATAGGCAATGATTTTGGAAAGCTGCTTTCCTTCGTCATCGTCATATTTGATTGGATCATTTGCGCGGATGAATCAACCTGGTCACTAATTCATCCATACCTTCTATCCTCAAAGCGCCTCAACGTATTCCCATTATGTAGCCGCATATCTACAAGTCACCACACCGAAAATCACCCATCAAGAGGAACCGTTCCTCCTTCACAATTTTCAAGCTTGCTCCCTCATCTATTCAACACCATAAACTCTATATTTCCTGAAACATTCAATTTCACTCAAAAACGTATTTTTTTCTCATTTTAAAAATATATATCCTTCTTTGTTCGTGTCGAGTCACTAGCCATCTGAGGCGGTGTTACCTTTGATCCAAAAGCCCAAATTTATAATAATAAATAGATCAGAAAAATTTAAAGTTTTTAGTTTTCAAATAATTGTATCTATTTTTTGTTTTATTTTCTATAAAAAAAATTGTGAAAATATTTTTCCCAAACAATATTCCATGATAGGCTTTATTTAAAAAAAAATATATTTCATCTTTTTTATAAAAAAAATCATTTCAACAGTAACTTTATTCTAATAAGTTTTTCTATTATGATGGGTATGGGCATGATTTCTCTATGATGGGTATGGATCATTGAACATTTATATTTGGAGAAAGTTTTATTGGGAAAATTGTTTTTCGCTTCATTGGTGCACGCCATATAAGAAGGAGAAGAAGATAATTTATTTCGCAAAATGTTTTAAAAAATATGAAAATATGATTTAATAACAGAGTGAATTAAGCACAATGTTTCATATATTCATAAAATAAAAGGTTTCAGCATTTATAAATTAATTTTCATATAACCAAATACCTTTTTTTAATGTTTCAAAAATAAAATGAATTGACACAGTTGCTTGATTTTAAACAGAAGGCAACAAAGCCGCTGATATGCTTAAACATTAGAAGAAAACTGATTTTATTAAGAAAAGAGTATTGTAGATGCAGATCTAAGCGCAATGAGTTTCAAAGGTCTCAAAGCTTTAATTAAGAAAGTAAACACTGCAATAAATAATAAAGATGACCAACCCCCCGTGAATTATCTGATCCGTGTAGAGAGGTGACATGTTTGTCATGAGTGTGTGAGTTGCATGAGGCAAAAACGGGAAGTTGCCTTGATCAGCGGATTAACGGATTTCGTGTACTAATGGTGCGTGTATTAGGGGGGGGGGGCTGTAATTAACAAACAAAATTATAGATAATTACGTGTTTTAAATATTTAATATTATATATGTAGCCATTTTTAAGACAAGATTGGTAATATATTTTTTTAAGGAGTGTTGAACGTATTAGAAAATATTAATAATTCATTGTAAAATTTAGACGCTCTCTATCTAAGGCAGTTCTGCGAGGTTTTTAGTCTAAAATAGGGAATAATTCGGTTTTTTGAATTTGTTAAGCTAAATTTGATATTTAAATTGAAATCAAGAAATGAGCAAGTTATTGACAAATTTATATAAAATAGTAGACAATTTAAGTTGATAGATATCAACAAACCTATTAATTTTATTAGCAAAAAATTAGGACTGGTATCACTCAACTTAGGATACTTTATTTTCTTAGAGCATTCTTCTGAATTTTCTAACTTATTCTACATGTGAACAACCCCAGTTTTTAAGTGAGGAAGAAAGAGCTTTAGATTTTGCATCAGTAGAAAATTTATTTTTATATTAGAAATAACTATTAAGTGGTGATTCCAGTTCAGATTACAATTTATAACAAGGCCGATAAAATTACCCTAGACTCAAAAATGAAACCAATATCTGGTAAATTCAAACTAGATTTATTTGTGGAGTGCATGCCTTTTTTTAGATTTAGAAAATTTTAGATCCATGTGATTTAAGAAAAACGATTCCTATACTAAGTTGAAATCATTCATACTTTTATGTTCATATTCAGAAATTGGAACAAAAAATTGTCTATTAAAGATGATTAATACTCTCTTGTGTGTGTTTAGTGATACGAGGTTGTAACCCTTTTGACAGAAAAGCGATAAAGATTCAAGTATGTTGAAATCAGAATTCATTTTAAAAAGGTTGTGGAAGAGGAAATTTTTCAAACTGAATCAAAAAATTGTTCAAATCATTTAAAAATTCTTGCAGGTGTTTCAACAATAGGCTGGGCCACGAAAAATTAGGTGGAAAAGTATGCGTTTGTGATTGTTACAAAACATCTCAAATAAGAATATTTCAAAAAAATCACTTTTAAATTCTGAAGGAAAAATTGTATGCTGCAGATTTCTTTTAATATAAAAATCCAATCCTCAATGAGATGAAAGCAAAAATCATGGCCAGGAACATGAAACTACATACCAGGATTTTAAATCTAAAGAATTAATTCTAACTTCAATAGAATAAAAAACCTCCAGAAATCAAATTTGTCAGAGAGACTTTGACAATTAAACGTCAAAGCGTTGAAACTATAAAATAAAATGTCTCTTCAATGATATTTGAAGAAATGAAACAATGACTAAGATAAGTATGATGCATGCCATTGTTGTCTGATTGATCAACATTAACACTCATGGTCATTCGTATTACTTTTAACAAATTCTTTTTTGTAGCATTCGCACACATACCTACCCGCAATATGATTGAACGAATCAAGTTTCCTATTTTTACAATTATTACATCCATGGTGACTTTTATGATTTAATAGCGCGCATTCATCACTCTTTTGATTTTGGAAAGAAAATGTGCAAATGACCAATCTACTTTTTCATAATTTTGTTGTTTGACCATATAAACAACAATTCATACAAAAAGTACAGAAAAATGAGGTAAAAGCGTATATCTATTATAATTAACAAATATACAAAAGTCTTTAAATAATTACAAAAATATAATAAAAAAAATTTTGACTTTCGGGAAAATATTATTTCAAAACCTTATTTCGATGGTTTTTCACAAAAATTTCTTCTTGTAAAATTGAATCATTTCAAAGATTTTTACCAATAAACAAATGTAGATTTTTATAACATTTTGATTATCTTTCATTTTAGGCAAATATTTACTCCATAATGATATCCCATGGGTAGAAGATCAAAAAAAATCATCAATATAAGCCCATGACCACCTGTGCTCCATATGGACCACGTTGGGAAAGACTGTTTATGCGTACTTTATTCCTTTCATATGAAAATGTTTTAGCTCAAAGGAAGAAAAGTGTGGAAGAAGTTGAAGAGGACGATGGTGGTGACGATAGTGATGATGATCTGGGAGCATTTGTCATTCTAGGAGAAGAAAAGATGCTGAAAGATTTTCAACCAATCACCTGTCTTCCCCCTACCTCCTCTTTTCTGCACAAGAAAGATGAAGAAAATTTCATTCTTCTCAATAACTACACAGACCACTCAGCCCCAACAAATGCCCTAAGAATTCAAAAAGTATTTCTCTCTTATTTTTACATGCTAGACTCGGACTAGAGTCGCGAGAAAGGTTGTCTAGAAAAAATTTTTTTTTTTTAAAAAAGTATGTTCTGTCTTCTATTTATTCTCAAAGCCCATTTCATTTATAAAATATAATTTAACACCAGAATGATCAGTTGTATCTCATTTATCTTATTTGAATTTATACGTCAATGATATGTGATACAACTTAAGCATTGCAATCATTCTATTGTTGATTTTGTCTATTAAAATTTATTCCTCAATTTGCGTAATACTTGATTGACAAGTGCTCGACCAATTTCTGAATGGGCCTTAACGTCTAAAATGTTGGGAACCTAATGTTGGGGTTAGTGTTAGTGTAGAATTAGCATTGGGGTTGAGGTTAGGTTTAGTGTTAGAACTATCATACATACATAAATACATACATACATTTTTTTAGCATTGCTGACACAAAATTTGCTATTTATTTGTATTAATACACGTCTGCCACAAAAGGCACCTAGACACACCCATGCCTGAAATAGCTAAATCTCAAGAAGAGTGGTATAGCCATTGCAATACTTTGTTGCACATACTTTACGTGTTTTACGCATTCATAGTATGCTAAAATTGGTAAGGAAGATCTGTTCTTCCAAAACTTTAGTTGTTTTCCAGCTTCACGCCTTTAAGTTTTAAACATTTGGATTTTGGATTCATGATTGATTCCATCCAAATATTATAGGATGTATACGTGGTCTATCCTGCCAAATTCTCGTACATTTCAAATGCGTGTGTTTAGATTAAAAATTTTGGAGATTTTCTTCTTGGATGCGATCCCACGATTCTCAGTTTTGATCCCGTGACTCGAGAGTATAAAAAGGCAGAGGATTCTATTCCTGGCTCATCTCATTCCTCTTTTCTGGATGGAGAAGGGAAAAATGGAGTTTCTTCGAAGGAAAGAGCCTGCAATTCTCTCTCAAATTCGCATGGCTCTGCCAAACTGAAAAATTTGGAGAAAGTAGTGAGCCAAGACAGTATTTCTAATTTACTCTCTGCAGATCAATTGGAATCTTTGGTTGCTCTTCATCTCAGGCCGTTGAAACCTCTTGAAAGCATGGTATCATCCTCTTTGATCTAATTAGCAAACACTTTTTATAAGCGCCAATAAGAACTAAACTGTACTGAAACACTCGCATTTAAAGGTTGAGCCTTTAAAGTAAAAGGCCTTATGAAATTGAATCGCCTTCTTGTCGTTTTTAAAATAATTCGATACCGTCATCGTCTCTAAATTACATAGACTGTTTCTTGTCTACTTGAAAAAGGAGAGGGCGAAGAAGTAGTAGAAAAGGGTGATAGACATATATTTATTGTTTTGGGACATGATATACGTCTTTATATTCCCCTTCTGTTTTGTTGATTTTGACTGCGTTTTTAGCACTCTAGTCAGAAAGAACAAGCCACACTTACGAAATCCTTCATGCCTCCATCTCCCCATCTTGACAAGCGGAATCAGAAACATATGGTGAACAGAGATCGCTTGCTCCACCACTTAACGAGTCAGCACTCGCAATTCACTCAGATTTACGTCAGTCCATTGTACATCGTCACCGACACCAACGCCTTGATAGATCACCTTTCTGCTATTGACGCCATCTTGACTCACTGCGTTCCCATCAAGTTCATTCTCACTGTTCCGTTAGTTGTTGTCGAAGAATTGGCTGGCATTGCTTCAAAAAGTACTCTTCACTCTATTTTAGCTTTAACTGCTTTACAGCGTCTTTTCTTTATCCAAATTGTTCAATTGGATCCAGAACACCTTCGCTTTTCTTCACTTTCCAGTCTCCCTCTGACCCACTTGAAGATCCATCTTTTTTTTAATATCAACCTTCTCGCGTTGATCATCTTCACTATTTGTTCTTGTTAAGAGTGTACGTTGTGTTCCAGTCTGGATGATGACGTTAAAGACTGCGAAAACATCAAAGTCCACTGCGCTGAAAAAGCTCTCAAGTACATTCACAATTTGTTTGCTCTGTCTAAGAACGCTTGTGATAAAGGATCTTCTCCATCCAAAAGGATCCTCGCTATCACATATCTGGGTAACGATAATTATTTTACCTCCTTTTTTTTTATAAAAAAGTTTTTCGCTTAAACTTTTGTCCATTTCAAGTTTCTTGCACTCTCTCTCTTGTTCTATATGTGGTTATATTAAACATTCTTGAAGTTATTTAAATAATTATTTTTTATCGTATCAGAATAGAAAAACCGTTTATTTTTTAGTTTTTTCGAAACTCGGGAAATAATTTTGAAAGGTAATAACGTAATTTAAATAGTCAAAAAATGCTAAATGTTAACTTATCTCCCGATATTCTTTCTACAATCACTGCATCTTTTTATCCAACTCATTTATCCTAAATACAAAAACAAATTCTGAAATCGTTTTATTTTTGGGATCAAAATTAGAAATTTATTATGAAAATTTAAGTATTGCAACGAAAAGGAAGAATACCTTCCTCCAGCATATCTTCTCTTAGTTTCAATCTTTTTTTCAAATAAGCACAAAATATTAGCTACAAGCACTGACTTGCTCAGCCAATCCTTCCAAACTAGCATTTTTATTCGGTCAGCATTGAAAAAGATCTTCAGATTTAGTCATTCGTATTGACCACATCAGATTTTCTTTGCAAATGGCGGTGATCGCCCTTGCTTTAGCTGACAAAAAAGCAATATCTAAATCATCCACTAATGCAGCAATGCATAAGGAATCAGAAGAACCTGTATAATGAACACCAGAAGAAGGGCGTATGTATGCGTGAAGAAAGTGTATACCATATGGAGCAATGTATGCTCGTGTGTGAAGCATTCACATGCCTGTGTAAGTCTGATGAGTCCTGAATGAAATTTGAGGAAGTTCTATAGAAATTGTAACGAAACCAAATTTCGCTATTTATCGTTTCTGTACTCGAAACGTAACGTACCATATACCACCACTGATTCCAACACAAAATAAATATCAGAACTTTATGATAATTCATTGAGAAGAAAAATGTTGCTCTGTATGCCCATAAGCAATCCGAAATTTCGCTCCCAAAATGATATTAAAGATGCAATATTAATCCGAATTTTTCAAAAAATATTTAATGAATTCAACTTAAACAGTGATTTAAAGAATGATTTTAAAAAGCAAGTACTTCTAACTTTTAAAGCGGTTAATTTTTAGATCCTTATTTCCCACAATTTTGCCTAATTTTTGGGGTCAAAATAAAAAGATCTCTGATATTTATTCGTGAATCTTTGGTTTACGAAACTTTTTTCTTTTTCAATACTTGTCAATGACGAAAATAATAAATCTTATTGCTTATAATGAAAATATTTGATTTTAGGAAACTTTTTATCTTCGATTGATTTTGCGAAAGAAGAATTCAGAGGTATCACCCTATCTTTTCATTACATCCTTGTCCCCCATCATTTCATCCTTGCTAAAGGATTGTACTTTTTAAGCGGGGCAAAACATCATCAATGACGATATCATTCTGCAATGCTGCCTGAATCACTTTGAAAGCGCTGAGCCAAAAGCCAATTGGAAGCGCTTTTCTTCAGCCAATAACGGAAATCCTACGATCATCCCAAGAAAAGACACGAACCAATCACATCCCAGCTCTGCATCCTCCTTTGTTAAAAACATTTACAGGGATATGGTCTTGTTTACAGGTATGTTTACTTTATCTTTAACTCGCTCACTAATCCATGTGCAACCATGCCAAAAAATCCAATCATAGGGAAAAAAATTTTTTCTTGTTTTACATAATGTTATTCTGACAAAAAGATCTATCTTAATCACCGATCTAAATTCGTATATCTAGTGATTCTCTCCAAAACTTTTTCAGCTCCCTGTTCTAGGAAATTCATTTCAAAAAACTGCCACATTGCAAGCATATCACCTTTAAAGAAACTACTCTTCCAGAAGAGGCACTAACAAAAACACCTTTATTTATAAAAAATAAAATAGCTTCCGGTATCCTTTCAAATTTAAATTTCTGTTCAATATCACTTCTTCTGAATTCCATTGTCCATGTTACACATGGATTCACGTCCTCCTGCTTTAAGCATATCAATAGCTAACTTGACTTAATCCTGGTGCTTTGAAATTCTTCATATTTTGTATTTGTTCCACAAATTCCATCTTCATCGATTGATCAATGCTAAAACATTGAGCACTTTCAGTAAAACTAATACGTACACAGTTTTTCACAAAATCAACATGGGGGACTCTCCATCCTTTGTACCCCGTGTATAATTATTATCAAGCCAAGCCTTGTAGCACTCACCACGATCTAATGAGAAGTTGTTATCTCAAATGATTTTCGGACAAATTGCCGATCGACAATCGTTTGAAATTGACAAGCATTTTACCGAATCATAACCAACTAACTTATTGCCTATATTATTATTTTCATAATAGCGTCGATATCATCCCCACTTCCAATGATTCTCCGTCGACATATTATGTCCATGGGTTCATGGGTTAAGTTTTGTTAAGATCTCTTTATAATCAACCAACAGATCTCCTATTTCCTCGTTCTGAAAGATCCTATCTCACGAAGACGCTCTCATTCAATAAATGCCGATCCAACTCTTGATGATCATGAGAGGTCTGCGCCAATTTAGAGAAATTTTACTAAATTCAGGGCATGAGTAATGTTTGTTAGAATCTGGAGTTCATTCCAGGATCAAGTCTTCTTTGCTCATAGTTGGTTAGACACTTGAACAGAAAGAAAAGCAGCCATTTAAAAATTTTGGACAAAAGTGAGCAAATTTAACAAGGTGCTAAAGCTTTATTCAAAAAGTATTCTGTTTATAATTACGAACACAGAAGTAGAACGCTTATTTATTCAAATCAATACTATCAAAATCAAATGGAATAGCAATATTATTTGTTATCAATATGAATTGCCTTGTGAAGTAAATTGCAAAAATTTGCAGTGTAGCAACACATATATATAAATTTGAATTTACCATCTGCATCTTCTAGTGAAATTTTTGAAGATTTGGAACGTTATATGAATTTTATTTTTTTTTTTGAAATTTTAGCTGTATTTATACTGAAAGTATAGTTTTTAAATTTCATCAACTTTGTAAAAAAATACAAAGTAGTCATATGAATTCGCGTATGCGCTGTATAGACTATATTTTAAAGGATTGCTGGAATATTTGGTCTCCCGTGGTATTTTAGTACCAGTAATTTTGAAAATTGCAAAAAAATTCTTCCCAATAATTGTGAGGATGGCCCCTGATTGGTCCTTTTTAAAATTTTGAAAATAATTTTTCAAAAGATTCAAAAATAAAGGTTTGTCAAGTAAAACTTAAAATTCTTGTTAGGGTATCTTGTATTTAAAAAAAAATTAAATATTGAAATTAAATTTATGGATTCATGTAGTACAGACAAAATTTTTATGCAATCAAAAAATGAAAATACTTAAAAGTTTACTTTTTGAAAAAATAAATTCCAAAATTTAGTTTCTTACGTGTAAAGAAAAAAAGTTATAACTTAAAGTGAAAATATATAAAAATGATAGAGATTATTTGTCGATGGATTTACACTCTCCCGGTAACTCAATGCACAAGAATTAGTTTCACATTCATCACACACACAGGCATATCAAGAAGAAGAAGAAAAAAAATCAGAAAAATAAAGATTTGAAATTGGAGCTTTTTTTTATATTTTTTTTTACCTTTCCAAAATTATTTAAAAATGAGAGTTAAAAAGCATGCAAAATAAGCGTTGTCATCGGCATCCCCCGAAACTATACGAGTGAATTCGTGAAACGTCCTCTTTATGTTAAAACAACAACAAAATAAAGCTATAAATGATAAAAATTATACTAAATTGAGTTGTACTATCAAGAATGCAAATTATTTAAAAAACTCTATCTACAATCAAAAAAATATGCAACCATATAAATATTTAAAATCCAAGTCTGTTCAATGACTTGTTTCTAAGCTCCCATGATGGCCGTGGGAATTTAAGTCATTATATTTGTGCTTAAGTGGTACATTGAATGAGAATTTGCATTTTACTAAACTGTATGTAGACTTCAGTGTTGCTTATAGCTCGAATTGACGCATCTTCAATTTTCAATCTGTCGTACATCAAAAACATATTTTTATGATCATTGTTAAAAATTATGATAAAATTTCTCATTTTACAAAACTTCTACCACTTTTTTTCAGAAAGGGTGTACTCTTTAGGCGAGTGAATATCGAATACACCAAATGCCCTCTTTAACTTTGAATTTCTTTCCTTTAGATGATAGGAATATGTCAATCAAAGCTCACGCCCTTATGATTCCCACGTGTGCCATCAGCACCTTCATTAAGTGGATTGAAAAGTTTGCTTAAACTCCACATTGATGTTTCAAGTTTCATTTCCTCATCCACTTTCCATCGTGATGACTTCGTTGAAATTCATATCGCTAGTTCACGTTTTTCATTCTTAATGTTTTTTGCATTTTATATATCCATATCTTATGTTACTTTTATTTTTCCTACGCTTTTATACACACGTGTTTATTTCATGGGTGAATAGTACTAAAGTTTAATTTTCTAATTTTAATACCATATGTGTTATGCTTTTTTAATTATATATGTAGTTTATATATTTCCCTATATACACATATGTGACATCATTATTTTTTGAGTTTTATCTTTAAAATGGTAATTGTAAATAAAATTTTCCATTACTTTGAAATTTATTTGAAAGTTGAATGTGGACTTTGTATTCCGATTGTCAAAGAACCCCAAAAATGGTCACCCACATTGACCAATCAGTACTTATTTATCGGCCGATTATTTATTGTTATTTTTGCAACTTGGGACATGGAGGGTTAGGCTAGAGCATAAAATGTCTTTGAAATTTTTGCTTAGAAAAATCTTTTTAAATTTTTTTATTTAATAATTCACAACTTTTTAACTTTAACTTTTTTACCTGTTCCTTATTTCATAAAATTATTGACCTATATTTTTTAATTGATTTTACTTATTTTGATTAATATTAAGCCTTCTACAATTGTGTTTTATATCTGTCGTTTTTTTTTACTCTTTTCTCTATTTCTTCTCAACAAATTTTGAAAGGTATTCAAACATCTAAATTATTTTAATTAAATTAATTGCTTTTTAGTAATCTTAGAAAAAAGAATCATTGATTTCATCGTCAGATGAGGAAAAGTTGGCGAAAATGTTTCGAATATTTTTCTCATTTCCTAAAAAATTAACGTGAATGTCTTTTGATATGTTAATTAAACGTATTATTCCAGAACCAAAAGTCCTAGAAAAGTAGATCAATCAAAAAATCTTTTTATCAGCACTACTTTTTTAAGTGTTGATTAATCACAAAATTTATCGATTAATCGATACATCTCTCATTTGAAAATAACCTTACTCTTAGAAGTCAACCCGGATTTAATGCATTAGACTGGTTTACGTCATTTTTTGTCAAGATGGGTTTATCTAAAACCTGTTTTCTTTGTTCAGCTCTGGTTTTCACCCTATCTTTTTTCAATTTTGTCTATCAGTTACACAAATTTACACAAATAACGAAGTCATTTTTTGAAAAAAGTTACAAAATTGATTACACAGGCCTGTATTTTAAAACTTTGTTCTGTTATCATGTCTTTTCTACTACACCGATGATTGTTGGAAGTATATTTTCAATCAAAATCTGTTTATTTTACTATGTAATGACTCTGTATCAAGGTGAAATTAACATTTAAATTATATAACAATTATATATTAACATTTAAAAATGATTCAAAAACAGAAATGTATTCTTATGAAAGAATCCATATGGAGAAAACAACTTTACCTGAAAAGGAACAAAGATCTCTGAAAAATAAGCGATGTTGATTAACGTTTAAAATATGCATTCATTTGGAAGAAAAGACTCCTTCAATGATATTTACTTTTATGCTTCCTACTGAGCAAGTCACGTTTCAGAGAGCAGCAGAAATTTGTTAACCTGTTTGTCTATCATTGTCTCTGGTGTCTTTATTCCATTGTACTAACATTTTGGTCGAAACCTTCATCTTGTTCTTCACTACAGTCTCTTTTATGGACCTTTATCACATACGTGCCTCCGCAATCTTGAAACGCGGCACCAGTTCTTGAAGGATGAACATGCATTCAGAATTTATTTTCTTTTCAAGGAAATTGTTCACAGTTGATTTGAAAACTTGTCATGCCTTCCTCTTCGTTTCACTTGTCTATCACTATAAAAAACTTGTGCGTAACTTTTTGGTTTTAATCAATGATGACCTGTGTTACGGTTCGAAAAGAAAATTCTTATTTTTAAGTCAATTTTTTCTACCAATAAAAGCCTATCTGGGTAAAAATATGGAATTTACAAAAGTATCAAAATTTTGGAAATAAATACGAAAGATGATAACTATAGGGATGTACTGAAATTTTGGTTGATTTCGACAGCGATATGCATTCTAACTTTAGTTTTTAAAACGCTTATATATATAACTAACTTTAAAAATCATGAACAGCATTAACCAATGCTCTAGCATTTAGCTGATTCTAGCGATGTCGATCTATCAGTCCATCCCAAGTAATAACCCAATCCAGCACGGCCAAAAAGATTCGTTTGAGTTTTTTTTTACCTTTTTGAATAAATGCTTCTAATGATGCCAGAAAACTTGAAAACAGCATTTTATTCCATTTTCAGAAAATTCTTCTAATATTTTACATACTCACTCATTTTTCCATGATGCATAAGAATAGTGTACCTCTTCTATTTATTTATTGTATCATTGCAATTGTTTCCTTAGAACATTCCTCATTTTTTTACAATAAAGAAGCAAGCTATATTTTTTTCAATCCTTTGTATAGAGTTTGAGATTTTTTTTTCGGTATTCCGAGTTGCTATGGTTGATTGCAATTTGAGGGCTAATCTTTCTACTTCATAACTTGTGCAAATATCTGCCTTATGAGTGCAAATCAAATGCTTGACTTCCTTTATTGAGATGGCTTTGTCTCTAAATGCTTCATCAATCCAAACTTTATATCCGCAGGGAATCAGCAACCACATTGCGTGAGCCAGGTTCGAAGGCTTTTCTAGGTGGTCTTTCACTACGCTCGTAGTGTTAATAATATTGGAGACCAGACTTGGTGTCAAATACGCGTGTATTTGTAATTTTAGTTTTGGAAATGAGGCCTATTTGTATTTCAAATACACTTCTCATACTCCTCTACATAATTTCTTGCAAAATTGGCCTCCCTCGTTGAGGCCTGTAATCGCTCAAGCTCTACTAACATATGTAGACATTCAGAGCGGATTAACATTGACTAGAGTATAGGGACTTCTATTCTTTTCTTTAATAAAAAATACCCTGACACCAGGTAGATGTCAATTAAATGAGGCCATCTTTGAAACTTCAGTGTTTATTATAAGTGGCATTATAAATGCAATTTTTTTAAATTTAGATATTGAAATTTGATGATTACACGATTAATAAATATTGAAAAGTATTCCTGCTTTGTGAGCATAGTTTTTGTTTTGTCTTGCTTGTGAAAGCAAAATGTATTTTGGAAAGTGTTATTTGTATTTAAAATACTCCGAGATTTGAGGGCGAGTCTGTTAGAGTATCACAACCTTAAAAGCATTCCTACACTGCTTGACTGAGGACTGATCAGTTGAAATGAAAGATATGACGACACAGTTCATGGATTCTAGAACACTACGCTGGTTGTAAAAAAAATTCCACAAACGCTCAGCTCTGGTAATAGACTTAAAAATATTTTGGTAATAGATTCTAAAAATTTAGAAAATGTTAAATAAGACTTAACATTTTAAAACGGGCAATCATCACCCAACTTATCACATGCAACTTAGTTTATTTCATTTTGATAAATATTATCATTTTTGAAATATCAAATTGTTTTATACTTTTTTATTTTTTTATCGAACTTTATAAAAGTAAAGCTTCTCTGACAGTTTTGCTTTTCAAAGCCGAGATATTCTTGCAGAAATAAGATGTCGACTGTGTGTGTGTGTGTGTGTAAATAATGTATTTATATTTAAAGAATTAATGATGATGTAAAAACTGTGTATGTGATGTGTAAGCTTTATTATGTAATCAAAATTTTTTTAGATGAGTATGCGTTTAAACATTATTAATAAAAATTTATTTTACATAATTACTTGGTGAATTACGGAAGCCGATAACACCCACATGTGTTCACCTCGCCTCTATACGAGAGAATAAATCACATAAGGGGGAATAGCATCAAATTCGTTCTCTATTTCTTATGCGCTGTGATTGCAACTTGCACACACAAGATTATTTAAATTTTGAAGGATTCCTTTGTGAATCCTTCAACTACCACATGTCAGTTCATATACGTACAATTCTCTACCAATGCATTCATTGAAATCTCCAGCAAAAAAAAGGAAACTTTCCCAAATTCTTGATATTCATTTTAAATAATTTTGCTCTTTGAACTAGTGGAATCATTTTCCACTATTCCAATTGCTTGGCAATTTTTCTCAACTTTGAAAAAAACCAATATAACTAACTTTTTATTATACAACGTGTACCTAATCTTACTGACTGATTTAAAATTGAGAAGTTTCTTCATTTTCGACGTTCCTGAGATCTCTACACTGTTCTTTTTGCATGAGATGAAGCTAGGTGATGTGAACAAATTTATTTCTTGTTGTAGTCCTTTGAAGATAGATCCTATTGTTGAAGAGAATTTTTCGTCATCTCCTTATTGATACTAACTAATTTCAAATTCAGAAATATTTAAACTTTTTTTTTCAATTATTGTCACGTATCATAAGCGTTTATCTTTGTCTTTATTAAAAATGACAGATTGATACTCGCTGTATAGTCACTAAGTTTATTCCACTATCCAAACAACCTTTGATTGTTTTCGCTCAGAATTTGTGAGGGCGGATCGAAGTTCTCTCTTTTGAATTTATCGTTTTTCATTCACAAAAATGCATCGTCCAAAATTGACGTTGAATTTTAACACCTCTCTTTTATATTTTTCTTCAAATATGAATCGTATATGAAAGAATACATTGTACTTTTGCTTCATCTCTTCAAAAATTTATCAAAAGATAAAAATAGCAACTAAGACAAGGAAGGAACAATCATTACTTAGCTCACCAAAACAAAATTCACTATTTCCATATTTAACAATATTCCCATCTAAGATACTTCCTTACAATATCATGCTTGCAATATCAAAATCGAAAACATATGTTAAAAGATTTTACCCAGGTTACACACACATCCAATATCGTCTAGCAAAAAAAATGACTAGTGTTTGCCAAAACTTTTAGTTTTTATTACTTGTTCATACTTTTTTAAAAAAAATTTTAACTTTCATTTTAAACTCCATTTTTGTTTCAACCGAACTGAAGAATTTACTCCCAAACATTATTATTCTTATCATTGATTGAATATAATTTTGAATCCAAACAAAGTAAGCTCAAAATTATGCTTTTCACACATTATTAGTTCTTGAATTTAGTTTTTAAATTCAAAAGATATATAAATTACACCAGTAAAAATGACATCAAATTAGTTCATTTCCACTTTTTTAAACAAAATTTTAGTTTGAGAATTTTTATGACCTTGAAATCAAAATTTTGAAGTAGTTTCCACATTGAAATTCAATGACTTCCATCCTTATTTCTTTAGTTGTAGTTTTAAATTTAGAAATGTATTAATTTCCCATAAGATATCTCAGAATATCAAACAAGGAAGTCAAAAAACCCTGACAAAAGTAAATTATAAAATCCAACATCAGAAAGAAAACCTAAAGACGAATACATCCACTCTCTAAATAGATATTTATTTTTGTCGCTCACAAATTTGAACCTTTTTTTGCTAATTTTCCTTTTGAAAAAAAAACATGAAAACAAGAAACTTTTTTTATATAGTGCAAACTCACGCCAAGAAGATTTGATTATCCCAAAAAGATGAAACATGAATGGGCCTCTCTCACTATTCACATATGTTACTCGATTATTTCAAAATTCCGAATGATAACGAAGGTTTACATTGGGAAAAACATTATAAAAAACTTTCCACGCTTGATTTTCTATCAATTTATTCTTTTTTTGATAATAATATTTATAAAGCTTTTTAGAGTCAATGATAACGTTTGCATTTGTAAAAGAATTACTTCATCTTCAATAAGATAAAAATATATTTAAAAAATTTTAATTTTTAGACTTGAATCTGTGGATTTTATTCAAACGAAATAAGCTTATTATTGAAAAATGATCAATCATTTTAGAGTGTCAAATTTCACCATAAATAAAACATGGAATTTTGGGTAAAAATATAATCAAGGCAAAATTAAGTGTTGATCAAGACGACATTTTGCAATGTTGCGCTTTTTTGAATTTGCACAATTTCTCCATTCTATCATTATTAAAAATATTATATTCGACTCTGACTCCAAGTAAATTCACAAATTAAAAGTTTATTCAATACTTTACAATCCCGATGCGATTAATGAAGATCCCCTCCATATGTTTACAAAGATTAAAGCTTTTTTTCATTTAATATACGCAAAAAAATTTTGTAATCCTAAAAATTCCTTCTAAATTATGCAAGATACCAGCAAAAAAAGTTAGCTCACTTTGAAAGCTTTATAGCTCGAAACCAATTTCTTTTAGTAACATCAAGAGAAGAACATTTTGAGGAATACGAAATGTATGCAATTTTTCCCACTATTCCTGACAAAGGTAAAGGCATATGCTTTAGCTGTATGCATAGTATATAAGGAAATGTACCACGAAGTATAACATGCAAGAATACTGATGACTTTGCTTGAACGACAAAAATAATTACAATCAATGTTGCTGCCTACCTTTTTCATATTGATCTCGTATTCAATGCATGTAATTATATCGATAAAAAAGAGGCTAGCCAACAGGTAAACAATCTTGATCAGCACCATCTTCTCAAATCATATACCAGTACTGGACTCTGCTAAGAACATTTCCTACAATGGCATGGGTAAGAACTTATTTTGAAGAGTCACCAATAGCATCTCATCACTTCAAACATTGACTTCTTCCTATTTGGTTCTAGGATATATTCACACCACACTAAAATGTACTGTCCATATTATTCCCACTAGGATAATAATAACTGCCTTTTTGAAACAAAATTTTTTATTCCAATCTTAATTTTGCCATATATTTCACTTGCATTGTAATTTACGGCGGCACACTTAAAAAGATAAGCAATACCTTTTTTACCAAGCCCACATTTCTATATTTTTAAAGCAATGCTGTATTATTCTAAAAACGTCTAAAAAATACTCTTAAAACTGTAGGAAAAAGAAATGAAAAATGAGGCAATCTATTTTAAAGTTTTTTTTTTAAATTAAAAAATTGAAAAAAAAAATTTTTCCCAAAAGTTTGAAATACATCGCATGATTTCGGTTTATTTCGATTTATTTCACACCATTAAATAATAATTACTTGACAGAAATTGGATTTTCATTTTTTTTTATAATCGGATTAATACACTCTTTGAAATTGTGCTTGTATTCTTGCTAAACATGCGGATGAAGAAGTGAAGGGAACAACATGAATCCATTTTGCGCGGAGAGATCACCTAACCTGAATTAAACAGAAAACTACACACTGACTCCTTTGTTTGCAAAGTGTTAATGCAATAATAGTAATAATAGTAATAATAATAATCAACTCTGTGCTTATCAGCTTTAAGATCATCGCGCATTAACAACGATTGGCATTGTGATTTCGCCAGCTTTTGTTTCTTTGTTTGCAAAATGTGCTCTTGGTGATAACGGAGCGTGCAATCCTATTTGCCGGATTTGACCTGTCAAGCAATTTGTGAAAGAAATGACCTTGCAAAACCTCTCTCTTTTAATTGTGTTAAAAATGCGTCAATCTTAAAGGGAGGGAGTTGGGTGCAATGAACTCGAGCGCCTTTGCAAAACCATTTTGCCATATGAAGAAAAAGTAAAAAATACGCTTATTCACATGTGGGAGATAAAATATACAAATGTGAAAACAAATGAAAAAATTAAATGTGAAAACATAGTATGAGAAAAATAAGATTGAAAACAAGACCTCTTGCACCACCTTGGATTGCTGAATCAGAACAATTCAGAGTTTAAGAGGTGTAAAAATGAGTTTTGGGCTGTATTTGTGATTGATGACGTTGACATGAAAATTTTTTGGCCATTCCAAAATGTTATTCTTTTGGTAGTTTGAGATAAAATGAAACTTTTTAAGCGTTTTTTTAATTGTAAAAAGAGGTAAATTGAAAAACATTTTTGTCAGGATTGCCCCATCTTTCCTGTTATGAAAGGTTATTCTCATTTTGGTTTTCAAATCCAAATTTTTTAAATTTTCCACAAAGTTTTTTTATATTGAAATTTGGTTTTATCACATTTGTACTTGATAAAACTTGCTTCCTACCACACTTAAATAATAATTTTTAAAGGTGTTAATCTTGGTTTATATCCTGACACACAAGTGACGTCATGATTTCACACTTTCACCAGAAGTGTGCAAATATCTATTCATTCATTCTAGGTAAGTTATGTGCCATAGCACTACTTGTCTATGTGTATGTATATATAGAGAGAGAGGTCTTATGCAAAAGGTGTGTGCAGTCATAATGATCAAACTCATCATCACCGCCATTATAGGTAGTGTCCAGTCTTCAAACACCATTGTCATTATCGCTTTGGCTTTAATTGTTCCATTTTTACTTCAATTGAATTCTCTTTCTTCCTATTTCTAATAACATTTATTGTGTGAGGCAGAGTGGAAATTTTCTCCCTCGTCGTGTTGAGCTTTTTCAGGCAGTGCAGGTATAGCGGGAACATGCACATTGCCTATGTCTATCTATCTATATATATATATAGGAGCAACGTCATATTCCTCGCGTTCAACCGTTTATTTGCACAAAGCCTCAATTGTTAGGGAGATGCGAGTAGCGTGTGATGTGTATCTATTTTGTTCGCCAGGTACGAAACCCGCAACTGCTTTTCACTTCTTCAGACTGAATAAAAACGGGCTTCTCCCATTTTCCTCTCATTTAAATTGAAAGTTTAATTCCTGCAAAATCACCCTCTTCTTCCTGTGTTGGATGCGAAATGACGAAATCAATCAGTCAAATTGAATCTTTTGAAAATTCCTCCCTTGTTAAATGGGTATCGCTATTTTATTCCTTCATTTTTTGTTCCCTCCCCTACTCTTGTCACACCACTAATCCAGGATCACTTAAAAATTACATTCCTTAAATGATAAAGGTACAAAAATCCATATGGTAACTATTTTTTCAAAAAATGTTGCTATATTTTTTTTTATTTCAAAGTTAATTTCTACTCATTACAACACCCCCTTTGTATAAATCACCCACTAATTTTAAAAGTCGTCCACAATGAAGTAAAATGGCACCAAAAATCTTTAGCGTTTTTTAAAACTTTAATTTCAATTCTTCATTCCATTTAAGCTCAATATCTCCTTTTTAAAAATTTTCTTCTAGAGATTTGATATTCCAAGAAAATGTATTTATCTCCCATTCATTCTCCTTTTTGAGTTTAACCAGGGTTTCGGAGCAGAAATTTTTTAATGTTTTCTTTTTTAGCTTTTTTTTTTAATTATAATAAATTCACTCTAGTTATATGATCTATATAATATATATATTTATCATTGAAAACCTAGATTTATACAACTATACCTGAATGTTTTATCACAAGCTTACATTTGATAGAAACTGCCCAAATTTTGATTTTCCTATACTTCTATACTAGGCAAAGGAAAACAGAGAAACTTCATGAGTTTAAATATTTATTGGCATAAAAAATTGCATATTGTAAAAAATAATTTATAATTTTGCCAGACTTTTACGATATATAGCATATGGGTATCAAATTTTGCTCGAAGACAGGCATAGAAGCATTGTTTTTATGTTTCTGGATCTGGCTGTTTAAAGAAATCCTTAATTATGAAGAATAACTTATGTTCCAGCGAAAATTGTTGAATAGAAAATTTTAATTATGATTGAAATCCAAATTACATCAAATTCTCCTGTAAAAAATAAGTTCTTGCAAAAAAGTTGAACAATTGTTCATACAATGTCGTACTGCTTCCTAAAAAATTGGAACCAGTGGGGGCGGGACTGGGGGTATGACCAGGGCAGCAGAGTACATATATATATACAGAGCAATAGTGTACATTTTAGTATAATATAAAAATCGTCCCTACAATTTGTAATTCTTGGGACTATATGCTGGGGGCAAATTTCTTTCAGTGGTTGGAGGACCAAAAGACTCTCCCACATACCTCTTTGCAATGCCGAAATTTGAAATAGATAAAATGTTAAATGAGAAGAAAGTGTTATTGAGACGTCATGACTAAAAGTCGAAGGGTATTGATATGAAAATAAGTAAAACTTTTATCCAAACAAGTGGAAAACTATATTAATATTCGAGCACTCTGGTCTTCCTCAGATAAATAAACAAATCGTTAAATGAACACGGGAAAAGAGAGAATGACTTAAAAATATAAAAGACGATTTTTTAAAGTTTTCGACGTGTTTGAATAAAAGTTTTACTTATTTTCCTATTATACAAAATGTTAGTTAAAAATTTGATAAAAATAAAAAAATTTTTTTGGGTAAAGTACATTTAAAAAATTAAAATATTTGTTGCATTAAAAATTTTTTCATATCACATAAGGCAGCCTTTCTCTACATATGGTCACATTACCAAAATTGGCTACAAAAAAATTAGGTGCGCTATTAAAGTTTAAAAAACCTTTAGAAATAAAAAAAATGGCATTTATAAGACTATTCGCCTCAAACAAAATCAACCATGTTCCAAGTTTATTATAAGTATACTTGTTTTATCATTATCATCATATCGTAACATTAATCGTGTTTGAAATTAATTTGTGTCTGTAACTCTCTGTGTATAACAGCCACATGCCCATAAAAAATTTTGTGATATTTTCTTTGGCCAAAAAGTTTTCCAAAAAGTGGTCCGAAAAGTGTTGGAAATCCATAGCCCATATGAATATATTATGTGGGAAATTAAAGCATAGATGGAACATTCCATTCTGTTGATTTGCAAGAAAAACACTTGTTGCAGAATAAATTTATATGAGTCTATAAAAAGATTGGGAATATTTTTTATTGAATATATATAACCAGAATCATCCATGTTTATAAAAGATAGCATGTAAGAATCCGACAATTTAAAGTTTTGGACTTTTTGAATTTTTTGTATTTGTGCTATTGTTCCTACGAGATGAAATAATATATATAAAAAAATTATGTTGATAACTTTTGTCTTTCAACAAAACAAAGTGACAATAAAAGTCATTATTATTAAAATTTAAAAAATCATAAACTTGGAGAAAAACTAAATACCCTATCGAATCAGAAAAATATTAAAATTTTAAAATTGATCAGATACTGTAAATCATGAAATATTCCTTATATTCTTATTTTCACGGAATTCGCCAAAAGTTGATATTTCGCAAATATAGAAAAATAAGTGTGCCATATGTGAAGATAATTTTGCAAATATATGCGATTGCTAGCGAAAATAACACGGTTTAAAAATGTCAACATCTAATCAACTTTAGGGTAATTGCAAAATAATATTTTAGTATTGCAGCCCCAAACTGAGCAGAACACTCCAGAAGATTTTAGTTTGGCGTTTTTTATACTTCCAGAGGTGTTAGAAGGAAAGGAAACAGAGGGAGAATAAATATTGCGTGTTTTAAGAAGCTGGACGTACATCCTACAACATGTTTTTTAAATTTTACATGATATACCATATGTGCTTGCCACTTTTTGAATCTTTATCATATTTTAGTCACGTTGTTTATATTTCAAACTATATTTACTGCAAATTGTATCTACTTAAACAAAAAATAGATATAGAATTTGTTGGATCTAAATTCCTACCTTAATATATTTGAATATTTTGTTTGCGGAACGTAAAGATATACTTCCTTATAAACCGTTCTATAGGATAAAACCCCACAAAGACGAGATCTCTCATTAAAAAAGCCACATAATGCAAGGTAGAATAAAACATCCCTTAAACACCGGAAAAGCATAAATACCAATTTTCACCGAAATTTCCCTACTAAATACTACAAAAGAACTAACAAATTAATTATACTTAACTACCTCACTAACTAAGATGTTTGAGTTAAATCTCGATTATTGAACACATGTAGCATTGAAGACAGGGGCCGTGAGTAAGGTTGATTAGATTCTTGGTTTCAATAACTCAAAGACTTAAGTTCGATACAAGCTTAAATTAAATGGTACCTCCTACTTATCTGATCTTGGAATAAATCGATTTTTATTTTTGCTTATTCCAACGTTTCCATGTATAATTTTTATACCCTTGATAACGACATTCGTGCCCAAAACTTAATAATTTTTTGGCGTAATAATTTTTCAATTTATTTTAAACAATAAAATGGTTTAATCATAAATCATATTCAAATAACTTTTCAAAATACTTTAATGGAAAAATCTTCTATGAAAGAAACTTAACAGAAATGTAAAATGTTCTTCCTCCTTGAATCTTGGGTTTTGTCTAGTCTTGCATGCAATCTTTCATGACAACTATTTTGTTTTTCACAAATGCATCAAGTTTTAAAGTCTGGAACATGGATTTTTTGTTTTCGGTTTCAAAGTCTTTTATAAAGAGAGGGATTTAGAACAAGATTTAAGACATTTATACTTTTTCGACTTATTATACAAAAATTTTTGTTTTTTTTTACCCAAAAGTTAATTTTTTTATTTATGAAAAATTTTAATTGTCTTTAATTTGGGTTTTAAGAAGAAGAAGAAATGAAGGAACAAAATATTTATATACACACATAACACAAATATATATGTAAAAAAATAAAAATAATTATAATTAACACCAGCATTCAAACAACATATCTATACAAAAATAAAACTAATAAATTTTGCCTTGTTTCGTAAAAGGAACAGTTCTGAATGAAATCGTTTGTAACAAACCAATCAAGAAAAGAGAGTTGAAATTTGAAGGTTTGTTTAGTTACATAGAAATTTAGTGTATATGTGATTTTACAAATCCATTTGTTCTAATGAGAAAATGCATTTTGAGGCCATTTTTAAAGAACATTTCTATGCTATTAAAAAAGTTAAATTATGGGGAGAATATTTAAAAAATGAATTTACTCCACACCGACAAATGTCATGATGAAATATGAGGAAAAGTGGAAACAAACATCACTCAACACAAAATCTTTTGAGGAGGGAATTTGGTTTTAAAAACAAAGGATGTTGTATTGAATTTTGATAAAAAGGAATTCTGTGCTTTCAAATTTAAAATAAAAAATCGTTTTTAACTATCCTTTTTGTCTAAGTCAAAATTTAGTTTATCATTAGCGTTTTTCCGCCATTATGCTAGTGCATTGGACCTAAGGGAAGTTTACTCCTGTATATGTAGAATTTTGATTATTATGGATACAAATTTGAAGTTGAAAATAATGAGCTGTTTTTCAATGTTAATTAGAGTCAAGGTTAAACCACAGAAAACTTATTTGATATATAAGTCATTATATTTTTATTTTTTAGGTCTACTTAATTGTAATTTTTTCGTAGAAATTATATATAATTATATATATACACCATTTTTAGTTCTATTTTGGCTTTTTGCATTTCTAACTAAAAAATGACGTGTGTTTTTTGAAATAATATTTAGTCAAAAGTTAAAGTCTACAAAAAATTTTTAATTAACAAATTAAATGAAGAATAAAAATTTTTTTGAAAAAATTTGTACTAATTTAATTGCTAATTACTTCGTAGTTAAAGATCTAGAAAATTTAATATGAAAATAATTTTAAAATATCGAAAAAGAGTTTAAATAAAAATGACACATATCAAAACAGTATAAGCATAACAAAATCAAAAAATTGAATTCAGATAGAATTGCAAAAGACCAAAGAGAATTTCAAAAAGACAAAAGATTATTATCACTAATGAAGAAATGTTATGAATATTTGAATGAAAAAAAAAACAAAATATCTTCTTTGGAATTAGTTTGAATTGAACTGACTTTCAGCATATATACATTGAAGAGCTTTCATTTACGGAATAAAAGTTAGGTAGGTAAGAAGCTTTCCCGAACAGGTAAAGATCATTACATTTTTGGAAGTAGATTTTTATGAGCAGAGCTCTTAATTTGCACATTCCAAACTTTCTCTACCTAGAACATATGAATCAAAGGATATCATAAAATTTGTGCCAATTCTCAACCACCATTATTTTTTCATCCACTTATACTTACTTACTTCAGCTTAATTTGTAATGTAGAGAGACTAGATGACTTTACATGTAGAATGAATGCTTCCAAGTCCAAATCTATAAGTCTTGTTAAAATATATGTCAAGATTCTGTGTAGATATAGGCACTCTTTGCTAGCATATACCGTCTGCAGCATTATGAAGCACTTTTAAAAGAAAATGCCTTTTGTTTGAAGTTAATGCGATTAAAACGAATCCCAATGGATACATTTACAGGAATCACAACGAGATCTTTCATATAAAAAAACGCAAAGCTATTTCGTTTCTTTGATGAAAATGCTAAGTGATTGACAGAAGAGAAACGCGACATTTCCTATTTAAAATCGAAAAAGTAAAGAAAAATCATGAATGCAGAAAGATGCTTTGTGTTATTCACTAAGGATATATAAGAGAGAGAGTTTTATTTTAGATTTGCAAGATGCTACCGGAAAACTGCGAAGCTTGCCAACTCTACGACGGTGTCCTGCTTAGCAAAGTCTTCAATTTCATGTAAGGACAGTTTTCACATTTTCCAAACATTCACATTCAATCTTGTCAAAATATTAACGCCTACGTATTCATCACAACAGGACATTTTCTTCGTGTGTGAATACACTTTTTTTATATAAACAAACATCTCCCCCCCCCCCCCCCTAACTCTAAAAAAATTTTTCCAACTAAATAATTTTAAAATACTAATTAATTTATCATTTTAAATATGTAATTAAATATATATATTTAATTTATGAAAATAAATTAAACAAATTATTACTTTTTTGCTGTATGATTTTCATTAGTTACACTATATATAATATTTTTTGAGTAAGCAGGCTATATTTTATATATTTGCCTGTTTAAACAAGTAATTTATTATTTTTTTAAATTCAAATAAAATTTTTTAGAGTTGGGGGGGGCAAAGACTTTTGATTAAGGGATGTGTGTTCAAAGCCAACAAAGAGTGTATGAAACAAATGTACAATAACTTCGAACAACAATCCATGGAATCTCTGTTTCTTTTTCTATGATTTATGACGAAGTATGAAAGGTGTGTTTTGTTGATTTTTAGGATTTTTTCCTCAGCCAAAGCCTATTAGTTAGTTTTAATCTGTTGGTTATTGTGATTGGTCAAGATTCTTCAGAATTCATACCGGTCATGTAGTGGTCAGCTTCGCATTTCACAAACTCCGTTCACATTTCAAACACCTATATATAATATTATAATATGTGAGTAGGTGCAATTATTACGTGGTTCATGGAAAAGCTAGAGAGATAGGAGCTTTGATATCTCATCTATGTATCATCTCTCATAGAATTATATGCTATGATTCTTCTTACACACGCAATAATTAAACGAGAATGCAAACATCATATCTCCTCTGTCATGTAATATAAAAATATATATTAGTGAAAGAGTTTCTCTGATCACAGTCAGCGCCTACCTAGAATGTCTTTCACCATTGTTGTTACGCGGTTGTGTTTGGATGAATGGCTATACACAGGCATATTCGACCCCTAATAGAGAAGACAAACGCTCTCCAACTTCCATTGTCGAGTAAAAAAGCCCTGCGTAATCCTTGATAGGATAAATAAATAAAGGCTGGTGAGTGTTCTGGCTACTCTCTAGGAGTTCACTGCTTCTTCCTTCGCGTTTCTCTTTTAGCCAGAGAACTATTATTATATTCAAGGAATGGCGTACTTTTAATTGAAATATTCTGATCCTATATATATATATATACACAATACACATATATGCATGCATGCACGTATATTCATTCGTTACTTATTTCAGAATATCCGGGTTGACTTATATAATCTGGTCGTTGAGAGAGAGAGAGAGAGAGATTTGATGAAAATATCGACTGCAATGAGGCAAAGGATTTGCTTAGTGATTCCTTTTGCATCGATTCTGAACGAGCAGCTTTGAATATCAATGCGCCATTCCCTAAAACCAGTTCACATCAAACTACTCACCCAGAGGTAGGTGGACGCACAGCGCGATGGGATTGAACAAAAGCAAATTTGCACCAAAAAGAAGATCAAAAGTATATATGTATATTGTATATATATATTGTGAATGAGTAGGAACACAAAAATCAAGCTTAATTTACGGAACAGCGATATTGAAGATTTTGAGTATTTATGTTTTTTGAGATGCAGTTCGGATTTTTAACGAGTTTTTGAAACGGTTGATAAAAATGGCCAATCATGTGTCTAATTTAAGTTTGAAGTTTAAACGCATTAGAATCGGCATTCACATAATTTTGGAATGGATAAATCACTAATTCTATTTTATATGCAGTAAAATTTTGGATAACATCATTTGGATTTAGTGTACATATTTTCATTTTTTTTAATTTACCTTGAAATCATGGAACTTTTTTTTTTTTTTTAATTACAAAAAAAAATTAATATGATGATAATCATATTTTATGATTAAAAAAGCCTTCTACAATCTCTTCTCAACAAATTTTGAAAGGTATTCAAGCATCTAAAATATTTTAAATTTTAATTAAATTAATTGCTTTTTTGTAATCTTAGAACAATAGGCGTTGATTTCATCGTCAGGGGAGGGAAAGTTGTCAAAAATATTTCGAATATTTTTCCCATTTCTTAAAAAATTATTGTGAATATCTTTTGATATGTTAATTAAACGTATTATTCTAGAACCAAAAGTCCTAAAAAAGTAGATCAATCAAAAAATCTATTTATCAGCACTACTTTTTTAAATGTTGATCAATCACAGACATCTCTAATTAAAAAATAAGCTTACTCTTAGAAGTCTAATTACTAGTTCAAATTTAGAACCTGTTTTCTTTGTTCAGCTCTGGTTTTCATCCTATCTTTTTTCAATTTTGTCTATCAGTTACTTTTACACAAATAACGAAGTCATTTTTCGAAAAAAGTTACAAAATTGATTACACAGGCCTGTGTTTTGAAACTTTTTTCTGTTATCATGTCTTTTCTACTACACCGATGAATTTACCGATGACTTTTTATTCAAATAAGCTAAAAAAAGCAAGCTTCTGAAATTCTAAAATCTGTCATCTCTCAATATATTATAGGCATATGAGGAATACAGTTTGATCCATTGCTATATATCTAAAGTTTAGAACATGAATTCCTAGAAACACCTCTGAAGGATCTACAAGAGTATTCAACAATTTTTTTGCCAATAACACGCAAAATTTATAATTTGGGTAGTTTTATACCGTAAACTATGTTTTTGCATAACGCAAAGAAAATGGTCCTTACTCCAAAACGGTAATTTGAAGCTGTTTTGATCTCGACAACTCATAGGTGGCGTGGGGTGTTTTCATCGAGAAGGCACAATTGCGCCGCTTGTATCGAACTATGAGAAAGTAGGCTGGATGCGGGATCGAACCCAAGACCTTGAGTTATCGAAACCCGGTACGTAACCAACCTTACTCACTTGATGAGACTGAGAGAGCATATAATAGAGTCATAATTTATCTTTTAATTTTCCAAAGCACAAAACTGTTGAAACAATTTATAATCAATTTTAACTTAATTTATTGGTACTTAAAAAAAATTTTAATATTAATAAAAACCTCAATTATCTTTGAGGAACTAAATCTTAAAGCTAGGTAAGATTGGAAACCTCTAATGAACAGCTAATATTCGGAATCACAATTCAAAATGTTTTATATCTCAAATCATTTCTTTCTTCGGATCCCATGGAGAATTTCCTTAAGCAAAAATTTTTCAAATTCATTTCACAAAATAAAATTATTAAAAGTTTGAAATTTTTTTTTTTTTAAATTTCATTTTTAACTAGTGTATGTCTTTATCTCCGAAATAAACCAAATTCCAAAACTTACAGGAAACTTAATTTTTTCAAAAAAATTAAAAATAATTGACCATAGTTATCAAAAATTTGTTACGCCAAATTTGAATTATAGACTTGTTACTGCTTTTTGTATTAGCTTTGATATGTTACACGTCTTTTATGACATACACCCAATTTCGGAATTGATCTTTTAATATATAAAACAACGCATTGTGATTCTAAATATCCAAGAATAAATACATTTTTTTAGCATGTCAGTATATAATTTTCTTTAGGTTCAGATAATTTGTCCTTAATAAATCATATATAACTTTCAGAATAAATTGATGAAATTATCAAAAAATTTTCAAAATAGTCATCTGAAGATTGGAAATCATCCTTTAACTTAAACTTTTTATAAAAGAGGTCAATGAACTCTTCCTATTTATTGTTTCTAATGTAAAAATCATTCTCATTTTCTGCTTAAAAATAATTTTAGTATCTACGATGTGGAAGTACAGATTGATGATGTAGAAAAAGAAAGCAACACACATTCTTGGTCCACTCTTCAGTACTTCCTGTTCGTTCTCAAGGACATCCTCAACTATTATGAAGTAATTGACGTTTTTCCACTCTTTTTATTCGCTAAAAAGCGAATCTCTTTCCTGTCAATCAATTGAATCCTTTGTTTTAACTTGATAAACATTTTTTCATCATTCATTCATTTTTCAGAGGTCTTTGTACGTACAATCTTTAAATTTAGCATTTTTAAAATTTTTATAAAAAATTAGAAAACTATAATTTTTTTTCGAAGTGATTTTTTTCTAAATTTTATTTTACAAATAACCTTAATCACTCTTATATACAAAATGTATGAGATATTCTATAATGATAGAGAAATTATATACTCTCAAAATTTTGATTCAAACATTTGTTCTACTCATGAAATTTATAGTTCATTTCGAAATTTAAGGATAAAGATAATTTCTTTGATAAAATTAATCCACTCAACTTTTTCATGTGTTTAATCTTTGCATAAGCAAAAATATGGTGTATTTTTTTGGAAAAAATGTGTTAGTGTACGTTTTATTGTGGGATGTTTTCATCGAGAAGACACAATTTGCACCACTTGTATCGAACTATGAGAAAGTAGGCTTGATGCGGGATCGAACCCAAGACCTTGAGTTATCGAAACCCAGTACCTAACCAACCTTACTCACGCCCGCATATCCATATAGATACATATAGTATTGGGTATTCACTAATTGAAATGGTGTTTTCAAGTTGACTATTGCTAATCCCAAAACCACTGACTTGGTTATATTTAGATAAAATCCTCACATCATCAATTAGTTAATTATGAGAACATTTTGTAAAAAGATTAAAAAAATAAGACAAATGAATAAGATTACGCTCTGATAAAATGAAATCAGCTTCGTGAAAGTGTCTGGAGAAATAATAATAATCCGAGAATAGGCTAAAACTTTTCACTTAAGATTTTGAATTGGAACATAAGCAGGAATGTAATGGCAGTTGACTACTATGGTTTGAGTTAAGGCTTTCCTCCAACAAATCCCAATTTCTTATTTTCAGTGTATACGAAAGAGCATTTAGTGCAGAACAAGTCTCCAAAAAAGACTCTTTATAAGAAACTCATTTTGAAAATTCACTATTTTTAACACTTAATTTGGATTATTGTAACACCTTTTTATTTCATTTAAAATGTTTATATTTTAGGATGAGCTTGGAATGATTTTCATTGATACGCTTCCTGACATTCTTTCCATTTCTTCACTGCAAGAGGATTGCTTTGGTTCGTTTCAACTATTTCATTGTATTCACATTGTTGCTGTGACTAGGATTGCTGAGCATAGTGTCCAACAGTTTGGCTTCGAATTCTAGCAATTCCTCATAAATGATTTCTGTGAAACAGTCGCGTAAATTGACGCAACATGAAGGATTGCTTTAAATATTTTTAAACAAAATTGACAAAATAAGGATGAGGATATAAAGTCAGACACTTTGAATATTTGAAACAAATTTCAATTTAGAAATATGAAATCACAAATGCAAAAGCGCTGCATAAAATTATAAGAACTTTGAAACTTTTAGCATTGAATCTTATAAAATGTTGTGAAGCGATTCATTAATAATAAGGCTTAAACAAATTCTTAAGAAGTTGCAGGAATGCATTTTTAAACTTCGTCATAAATGTAATTCAGCTCCTGGCCGATTTGTGGGGCCTTGATTTTAAGTTAACAAAAAAATTCAAAAAATTTATGAACAAAAATGACTTCAGAGAGTTGATATAATGTTGCTTTTCCGATTTTTTTTTATAAATTATATTATGTCAAAAGCATTTGTGGCCCAAGCAAGAAAGTAGCCAGGTTGGAGAGGCCAAATGGTCACTAGCCTTTATGTTAAACCTTCAGGCTTGGTCTAAAAGTAAAATGATGTTAATATTTCTTATCGTTGCTTCTCACAGGAGAGAGTTTTCTTTATTATAAATTTCTTTTGTTATCCCAAGTAGAAGTTCAGTGGAGGCAAATGAAAGAATTTAATCGCCAGCGGTCGATACTGCAAATAAGTTTTCTATCTGCTTTTGATTTGCTTCAGTTGTTATGAGCATCTTACCAGAAGATCAATTCACTATTTGATTGTGGGGCCCTTTTAAAGTATTCAAAAAATAAAATTAAAGCTTCATATATTCTTGACTATTACATATTGACACAAACAAGGGGCTTGGATGGAACTTTAGATAACAGGCATAGAATGCAAAGTTTTATACAAAAAAGTACTTAACATTTGTGTTGTATACAGACAAAAAATAAGAAATGAAATTTTAGATTTTTCAAAAATTGATATTCTTTACAAAGTATCGCTTAAGATGTCCAAGCTTAGCGATGAAGTCCTTAACATCCTTAACGAGCGCACATGACCAAAAAATTAGAACTTGCTACGCACGTTGAAAAAATACTTTTGGGAGAAAGTGATAAGGTGATTTGGAAAATGTCAACAACTCAAAAATTTAAAATGGAAGTTTAATAAAAGAAGCTGTAATTTTAAGCCCAGCAGCATATTTTTACCAAGAAGGCACAAATGGGGCTGAATTTTGGATCAAATATCAATTCTAAATGTAATAAATCTTCATAACTTTTTTTATATATAAATACCTCGGGGTGAATTTTTTCTGGAACTGTGGTCCCCAAGGGTTTATAAAAAGTCGAAGTGTGTCAATTATTATTTTAGTAGAACACAAATCTGAATTTGTTGAAATGTTTATACTTTAGAGGAGATTGAAAAACTGCTTCAGATGATGATTGGATTGGCTGTTAACAGTGAAAAGAAAGACAAAAACATTGAGTTGATAAAGGATATGTCGATCCAAGACCAAGAAATGCTGATGAAGCACATCAAGTACATAATGAACTACGCTACCAGAAACATGTCCATGAAAATTGAGAAAGAGTTGTTCTTTGAAAGTAATGACATGAACCAAATCATCTTGTGCATAAAGAAGTTGTACTTGGAAAGAAATAGGGAATACTTCGAAAGAGTGGAGCTAAGTTGTCAGTTAGACAAGGATGATGGCAGGAAGGAATTGATGAAGCAGCAATCAGAGTTGAGTATCAAGGAAATCCAATACCTGCAAGAAAGCTTGGAGGAAAGTCGGAGTGAGATGTGTGGTTTGGAGTCACGCAATGAAAAACTGCTCGTGGAAACGAAAAAACTGAAAATGTGCATGGATGAGTTGGATTTAGCGAAGCAGGAGTTGGAGAAATATCACAAGAATTTGGCAATTGAAGTCAACTTGCGTGCAGAAGAAGAGAAAAAGTGTAAAAAAGGGCAGCTTGAATTGAAAGAGATGTTCCGACTGAAGAGCGAACAAGAGCGAGAAATGGCGAATGTTAAAAAGGAAAATTTTAAATTGAGGCAGGAAATTGTGAACATCAAAAGTTCTTTGAAGAATTTTGAACGAGAATTTGAGTCAGTGAATGAAGAAAATGTTAAAAAAATGAAGGAGGTTTTGTGTGAAAATCAAGAATTGAAAGTAGCTTTGAATGAAATTCAAGAGAATAAAGAAAATCTACGCAGAAAAAACTTAGAATGCAGAGAAGTTCCTGAAAGATGTCCTTTATCGATCGGAGAAGATTTCTTCAAAAAGAGCTTAGAAAGCGAACTAAATGACAGCAAGTGCTTAGAAATGAAGGATCAAGCAACGTGCACAAATGAGGAAGAATTTGATGTCATGAACTTAATCATTTGGCTTCTTCAAGAATTCATCTTTGTCATCAAGGACAAGCTACAGTATTTCAAGTCTTCACCCACAGATAAACACGATGCTTGGGCCAAAAGTAGTTTCAACATGGACTTTTTTCGAGGCACTGACTCTTTTCGCCAACAACATAACACACAAAGAAGCACTCATTTTAATACCAATTCTAATTCCATCAACAACACCAATACTTCTAACATTAATAATCATCATCATGGAGTAGAAGAAGAAGGGTGCAATGAAAGCCCCTTCACCACCTTTGAATTCATAAACAATCACATCAAAGAAAGTTATGAAGCTTGTGAAAAAAAGAACGTTAAATTTAAAAATCACAGCAATGATCGCAAAGAGGGAGGCAGAAAGAATGCTGGGTGTCTGGTAAAAACGATGCTTTCCCGGAACATCAAAGAATTCAACAGTATTCTACAGAGGCTGAACTTCGTTGAAGTTAAGTTCATGTGCTTGGAAATGCTTCTCAACGAACAATCTCCTAACAAAAGTGATAGCGGAAAGAGGGAGGAAGATGGCGTGGAGGGTGGTGAGAAAGAGTTGGCCGCTCTTAAGTTGATCCAAAGCATCAAGTTAATTGAGAAGGAGTTGGATGATCGCGGAAATGTAGCGCCGGAGAAAGATGGGGGAGGTGGGAATGAGAGCGCATTAAAGGAAATCGTGCGGGAAAACATCATTCTGCGCAAACGGATTCAAAAGTTGCAAGAAGAATGCAAGGAGAGCATGCTTGAAGCGCTGAGAACCAAAGATCGTGCTTTAGAAGAGGAAAGGAAGTGGTGGGAAACAATGAACAAGGTGCGGAGACAGAAGGAACGCTTAGAAGAGAAAATCATCGAGTTGTACCGGAGATGTGACAAGAAGTTGGGGAGTGGAGGCGCTTCGTCCCACTCCAACCTGCAAAACAAAAAGTTGCGAGGCTTCGGAAAACGAATGATGGACCGAGCGAAATCAGCTTTCCCATCAAAGCTCGCCTCTTTTGACAGCGACTCCTTAACATATGAAAAGGATCCGAACGAGAGAACCAACTCAAATTCACAAAAGCACGACTCTATCCAAAACATTTATGATTGGTGTAGAGCTGATGTGACAAACATCACAAACTCATCCTCTCTTGACGCGTGCAACACAACCAACGAAGATAACAACGACTTAATGCCGAAAAAAGGCAAACTCAACAATCTCAACAACTATTACTACGCATTTTCCACTGGAGCAAGCACAAAGTATAACACCAGTTCTATCCTTTCCAATAAAAAGACTTTCAACAAGTACTACATAAGGGATACGGAGATTTTGAATCTCAGCAAAAAGTCGTACAGTCCGTGCATTGAAACAGCCACAGCGACCTCCTTCAAACACCACGAAGTCACAAAAGATAACGCCGTCTTAATCAACTACTACAAGATTTGAACTTGAGTTTGCAAATGCTACAGTTTCGCCGTTTTATTTTCTTTTGTGCAAGCATTTCAAAATTCGCAAACACCTTTTCTTTTTATTATTACAAATGTTTTTTTTGAAGAAGAATAAATAAATTTATTTTATCAATCCTGTAAAATTTTGAAGTGTTTGCTTCAAGATGAAACCATCGTTCAAACGAGAGAAAATTAGGGGGGAAAATTTTTTTGTTTAATAAATTGCTTTTCTCGAGTTCATCAAAATCAAGCATAACGATGTATTTAAGTATAAAGTATGTTTGGCAAACGCTATACTTTTTATGCTACATATACTTTCTATACATTCCATCATTCCTTTTTGTTGTCTCTCATGATCTTGCCAGACCACTGATTAAATTCTGAGGAGTCATTGTTGAAATATGATGTTCCCAAATTTTTTAATTTTAGGTCAAATTTAAAAATACTTGAAATTGTTTTTTTCTAAACGAATGTAACAGTAGCAAAATTGAAATAAAAGTTTGTTCTGATCAACTAAAATATACGCCTGTTATATGCATCTTTGTGAAATGTGAAAATAACGCTGTCTCAGAGTAACACCGTGGAACTGCTCCATACCACAAGAAAGAGGCAATGGTTTCTGGTCAAACGGCCATATGTTAAATGATACTTAAGTCACCATGGCCACAGGTTGGATTTTACGCATGTGATAGAAAAAAAGTTGTCAGTAAAAAAAATCTCATTCTCTCTCTAAAAAAATAAGGTATACCGAAGACGGTAGGTGATTGAATGACCACAGGTCGGTTAATTTTAAAATGAAATTCAGGTTTCATATGTTTATCTTGATGACACGTTTTGATTTTTGTTTTTCATGTTCAAAATCTACATTTATGTTTATGGCAATCCGAAGTCTTATTGAGGATAGCTGCTCATGCAAACCCAAGCCAAAGCGTTCTTAGTGGATAAGATTTATACTAAGGGAAAGTGAGAGGGTCTTCAAAATCACTATAAAGTTAAATTCACTATATCACATAAATCACGGAATAATCGATCAAGAATTGGTGTCAAGAGCAGTGACAAGGTTTGAGAAGAAATTTCGGAAGTTTTACTTCACATTCACGACGTACGGTAAAATCATATCAGAAAATAAAACTCGATATTTATGAAACATATCGAAATTTTGAAAAAAAATGTTTGAAGCAAAAAACGCAATGAAGATTCTTTTCAGGTTTTTTACCTTGAAAATAAATGCTTTCAATATTCTTTAGTTCAATAAATGCATATTTATAATATTTTTTATTTTCATCAATAATTTTATATTACTCGTTTAGATGACTTTATTTGATTTAACATAATGTCTTAAGCAAAATGAAAGAAACATCAAACTTGATATTCAGTGAAATAAAAATTCATATAAAATTGGATAAATTTTAAAAAAGTTTATTCAAAATTCAATTATTACACCGTAATGAAAAGAATGCTTTATCTATTTGGTCTTTTAGCCTCTGTAAAAAGTTCTTTCAACGCTCACTTGAGTGATACAAGAAATGATAAAACCCTTCATGGATTAGGAAACATGATATTTTTTATAGATTATGTATATCACATGATTCTTACAAAAAATTTATGTAAATCAATGAAACAAGAGTAGTGGTCTTTAAATTAATAAATTTATTTACAAATCAAAGGTTCGATAAAAAAAAAAGTACCAAAATCAAAGTCGTACCGAACTTGGATATTATTAGGAAATAAAATTTTTTCGTACGTAACTGGGAACCATAAATTTTACAAAAAAAAACTATCGAGCGGTAATAAAATTTCGAAACGTAACGTATCGTAAACAACCACTTTTTGAGTGAAAAGATATGCTAAGTGTCCTTTGAAGAAGAATTATCTGCAAAATATATTACATTTTTGTCTTGAATTTTGTTTAACAGTCACTTCATCAATATCAGGTTTAGAAAAGCTCTTCTTTCATTTGCAGCTTCAATTATTCATTTGATAAAAAAGATGTATACAAATAAATTATAACAAACAGATAGGACAAAAAATAAGTTAAAAATGAGAAAGATGTAGCCCTAAAAATGGCTTCAGTATTTTATGTTATGGCTGAAAAAATTAATCTAAAAAGTATTACCTTTGCATACACGCCAGCATTTGATAAACAAAAATCAGGAGAAGTGCATCAAGCAAAAAAGGCGTTATCACAAATAAATCCGAACATTCTTTAATTAAAAAAACATTTAACATTTTATGCTTTAACATTTCCTATATTATTACACGTTAATTTGCCACGTGTATGTGAATATACACCCAATGATATTTGTGTAATATTTTATTTTCCTGAAATTTCTGAGAAACATGGAGATTATAGGAAAAAATCCAAGTTCAATCAATTTATACTTTTAAAACTTATCAAAACATGTTGATTACGAAAATGTAAAACGATGCCAATTTCTAAATGATAAAATACTTTAATAACCACTTTTAATATTTTTAAAAAAGTTAAATTTAAAAGCGAAAAAAAAAATCGATTCGAACAATTTAAAATCATATTTGTAATAATCGCATTTGAAATTCACGCTTTAGGTGTTTTGGGATTAAAAGACACCCACTTATTAAATAGTAAATAGAAAAAATAACATTAATATAATTTCATTTAAAAAAATAACTAAAAATTCAACTATTTTCTCCTACGGATTCACTCATCTCCGTGCTTTTCAGATTTTGTTGTCTTGGTAAAATTCTTGGTATTTTTAGCATTGTGTACCAGACTCTTGATGGGTTCCCATTTGCCGTGCTTCTAGATATTGATCTTTGAAGCAACAAGCTCACATTAAAACCCTTTCGTGACCAGTGTATAATATATGATACATAAACAATTTTACCTTTGTCTGCTTTTTCAAATTGTTTTGTATATGAATCTTCTGCTTTTTAATAAATATCGTCTTGTTTTTCTGGTAATGAAAGGCTCAAATTGTTTCTTGTTACTCACTCTACTATCGGTATAAATACTTGTTATATGACTCTGTTAAGATTTTATCTTAAATTAGTCCCCGAAGTTTTTAAGACCTTGAAAATCACATTTAATCTCTCTCAAAGAATGCATAACTAAGTGGCAAAAGTAAAATATGTTTAAGCAGTCCCGTCAATATACAAAATACAACTTCAGTCTCGGCTTTGAAATATATAGACATTATGAAAGCTTAAGTATCCTGTGCCGAATTGTCCCTTAACTATAAAATGGACTCTAATCCTGTGACTATTGGTCATCTATGTCCTCACATGAATTTTAACTTTGTTATATAAATAATATTTTTAAAAATCCGTTAGGTAAATATTTAATGCGGAGAGAAGGTGAAAAATCGGAAGTCTCTAGGCCAAAACGAGAGTAGTGACATGTATTTAAAAACTCTGGCTAAACTAGTTGTCGTAATTTGAGTATACAAACTAAAATAGCAAATAAGGAAATTTAGCGTACAATTTCTTAGAGATAAATAGAGAGCTAGATGAGTATGATAATATAGAAGATAATTATCTCAAACACTTGGTTTAATAAAATCCAAGCTCTAGAACCTCTAGAACCGTTTGGCAAATAAAAATATCTTGTTTACTAGTTTAATTATTTAAATTTCATGATCCAATTTTTATAAAAATGTTAGGCAAAATTTTTGAAAATAGAAAATCTGAGTGCCCTTCTATATATTTCTAAATTCTTCAGTGTATTTTTTGAATATAAATTTCAGACTTTTTAAACCAAAATTTTTTTAATTTCATTTTCATAGTTGTAATTATTTTCTTCGAATAGAAATTGTTTTGTGTATCGATACAATAGAAATGAATGAAAAAATAAAACTTTTGAGATTTTTCAGCTATAAAAAAATAATTTTCTGGATAATGTAGTTAAATTATAATTTTTCTGAATAAGAGACTCATGATCTACAAGCAAGTTATTTTTCACTTGATTATATTGTTTTATTGCTTGACATTTGATGAATATAACATGGTTTAGGTTTAAGTCATGCCCTCTAGAATCGTTGCTTTAATTTTATTTTGTATTTTGATTTAAAAATAGTTTTCACATAACCCTTTCAGACAATAAGATACCAGTTCATTAAGAAAGAAAGCATAAGTTAGAAAACCAATGTCTCAAAGGGTTTTTTGAATTCACATTTTTCAACAAATATTCAACGTATTTTTTGCCATATTTTTTGTGCTTCTGTTTAAAGCGTCCTAAACCTTTAAAAATTGTAATTCTAAGATACAAACATTAAATTTTTCCTTGAAACCAAAGGGCATCAATGATTGATGGCAGCTTGTTTTTGAAATGGCCTTTGTATGCTCTTTAGTTTAAATATTTAATTTGTTTATTTATTTTGGGATAGAACTATAAAACTTGACTTCAATACAATACAATTTTCTTACTCTTTTCTTTAAATTGTGATTTTTCACAGCATCGTTTTCTTAGCCTATTTTCCATTAGAAAATAACATTCTTGTAAAAAATCAAATTACGCATTTTTAATTTAAAAAATCAACAAGCTTATGAATCATCATTTTAGTTGAATTTATTCTTCTTCAGAAAATTTTTTAATATACAGTGATGCTTTTCTAGAAACTTCTTAATGCGATCCGACACTTTTTTTGTAAATAATAAGGTCCATTCACTATTTTTGTATCTCTTAATTTATTAATCCGGCACATTTTGATTCGGACTACGACATACTTTTTAATTCCATGTATATACCACTAACCTATATAGATTACTTTTTATCCGACTTTTCAAAATTCTTTAAGTTTAATATTATAGATTATTATTATTTAAATTATTATTATATTTTTAGATTTATATTTTAATCTATAATTTTATTATAGATTCTATTATTATACTAATTACAAAAAATATTTGAGATTTGTGTTTAAATAATTTTTTGTTTGCAAGCTGCTTGTCATCTTAAGCTTGAATTGTCAAACATAGAACCAAAGTTTTTGCTGCCTAATACTACAGTTTATACTCAATCTATTGACGCAGACACTATACGGACATTTAAAGTATTTTATCGTAAGAAAATTGTTAAACATTTTTTGCGATAAATCGAGGATGAAATGCCATAAAGTTTGAACATAAGACAAGCAATAAATTTTATATCTATAGCATGGAATAGTGTTTCACCTCAGACTATTGAAAATTGCTTTCGTCATGTGGGAATTTTTCAAATAGATCCGATGTAGAAGTGAACAAAGGATATTCACCTGATCCAAAAGAAAGAGGAACGGTAGAAGATTTAGAAACTTTAATGCAACAGTTGCCAGGATCTATTATGACAAGTAAAAATTATATAGAGGTTGAAAATTAAGTTGAAACAACAAGAAATTTAGCAGATAAAAAAATTCTTGCTTCAGCCGAAGAAAGAAACTGTGGTAGTTCTTTTAGTATTGAAAATGATGAATCAGACTCTGATACAGAGCCTCCGACACATGCGGTCTTATTTAAGTGGAGCAATAAAATTTTGTGAAAAAATGAAGATTTCTCCCTATTTTTAGACGTTTCATCTTTAATTTTAAATCAAGTGAAAAAATAATGAAACAAGTTAGTATAGAGAAGTTTTTAGTATAAATTTCAATAAAATTTTCAATTGTTTAAAAATTTATTTTTGTTTGAAATTTTGAATGTAAAATTTTTTAATACGACATTTCTTAATCCGACCTCAATTCTGTAACCGTAGATGTCGGATTAACCAATCATCACTGTAAATGTTTTTATTTTTCTTTTATGCATTGATAACCTTACTATTTATCAAATATGATATTATTTCACATAAATTTTAGATAATGATATTTTATCTACCCTTTGAGGATACCAGTTACGCAAGAAATGAATTTCATTTTCTTTAAATGTATAAAAGGTTATTGAAATAGAAAGCAGATGATCTGACTTCAAAATCGTGCTATTCGAAGGGTTAACATAATACATTTACTTCCCATTCTAGCTATCTTAACACATGTGCCATTTGGACAATTAATACTATTTTCAAAAGTATACTTTGCATTAATAGCATTTGAATGTTCATTCTCAGATCTAACTTGCTTTTGAAAGATGGGACCAAGCCAACGGGGAGACACAGAAAAACTTTGCCAAACTACTTATATATGTGAATATTTAAAATTATACATTTAAAAATGCGTTAGCAGTCATCAAGTAAGTTGAAATTTGACAAGCTGGGTGAAAATGATGTTTTTAGAAGATATAAAATTTTAAGTAATCGGATGAAAAAAGTGTTTATTAAACTTTGAAAATGATGTTTTGATATGATTGTCTATTGATGAATTGATAGAAGTAAGGATTGTCATTTTTTTATAGTACTGTAGTGATTAACATTTTTAGATTGCACGTGTGAGCTTAAATGGTTGCCTCCCTGACTGAAATTGTGTTAAGCTTAATCACTGAGAAGATCAAAACTTTTTTTGAAAGTGGATTTATCATTGATGAAGAGCAAGCAAAGTCGCTCTCTACATTCTTTGAAGAGAATTTTGCCTTGTGCAGCCAGACCTCTCCTCTATCCCCTGACATCAGTGATCGCTTATTTCGAAAAGCCAAGCCAATTGTGCATTCATCCTACCAACTTTTTTATCTTCTGCCTCCTCACCATTTTCCACTGTCACATATGTGTCTGCATGATTCCGAGTTTCTTAGGTCACATTCTCTGAATGAAATTTCAAAATATCCTCTCATCACCCTACACATCAATATAAGCCGGAGTTCTCAAATCTCTTCCTCTCTATTTCTCCAGTTACTGAGAAGTAGAAAATACAGCGAAAACATGCACTCTCTTGCTATCAAATCGTCGCGCCATGATTCCGACTCCGATCATCTTCGTAATGATTTATGGGGCGAGATGCCCTTATCTCTCAACGAACAAAACGACTTCAAAAGAGAAGTGTGCTCGAGTTTTTCTGCTTCCTTCGCCAACTTGGCTCATCTAGACCTTTCTTGCTCGCCCCTATGCGATGCAGAAGCACATACCCTTTTCTGTTCTTCTGTTTTTCCTGCCCCTACCCGTTTGAAATTTTTGAATCTGTCAAACACGTCTCTCACTCATTTCAGCTTTTTGCCTCACTTTGCTCACTCTCTCCAACATCTTGTTCTGCACAACAACAAGACCTACTTAAACCCCCAACAGTTACTCAGCATCAGTTCACTCACCTCACTTTGTTCTCTTGACCTCTTGGAGGAGGATTTGATCGTGAATCGAAACAAAAGTTCTCTAAAATCGCACTCAAATTGTCCCTTCTACAGATTCCTCACTTCCTGCCACCTTCCTTGCATCCGCTTTCTTGACATTTCTGGAAGCGTGACTTTCTTGACTTCTCAAACCTTGCTCTACATTCTGAAAAGCAACAAATTTCCCGTCCTCAAATTTTTGGGTCTTTTTGCATCTCCCGATTCATCCTCCCCCGCCATTTTATCCGCTTGTAAGAATTATGGCACTCACAAATCTGACTTAGTTGTGACAGGAGAGAATGATGTCACTCAGATTTTGACTTCCTTTCAACAGTATTCTTCTCTTCCCCTCATCATTCTTGAATGCTTCAATACGGTGGTATCCAAGAATATCATTAATGCAGACATCTTGTCCAGTGTTTGTGATTCGACCAGGCGCTATCTAAATACTCATTACTCCTTTTCTCAAAAGGCGTTGGATATTTTTGAGTCGTGCATATCCTTACAAAACGTCAGCCAATACCCCTCACATCTTCTCGACGAAATCATGGCCGTACTCATTGCCATTCTGGAGTCACGCTACCTCTACGACGCTCACATTTCTCAGGAGATCATTTTATTCGCTCACGACACTAACATAATTCACTACGCCACACAGTTTGACTGCTTCACATTCGCTCAACTCATTTTTGATTGGTTGTGTATAGTTTCCCAGCCCTACGAGTTGAACAACTACTGGTTCGTCGTCAAACCCCTCTTCATCATCCAGTACTTGGCAACCCGCATAGACAACTCCAAAATCCAAGATCTCGGCGCCAAACCATCCTACATCAGCTACATCTTCTCACTTTTAAAGCCTCGCGTCTCCCTCTGCCTCACTGATGAGGTTGTTGTCTTTTCGATGGCCGTTCTCTGGAACTTATCCGACGAAAGCCCTTTCACCTGCCACAACATTGTGGAGGCGGGAGCCGTCGATTTGTACCTAAAGGCCTTTTCATCATACGCGGACAAGCCCTTCATTCTTTCCAAGTTTGTTGGCTCACTCAGTAACATCGTAGAAGTGAGAAACCTTGTCCCATTTTTCACGTTCCCAGAATTCTTCAATCACCTCAAGCTTCTCATGCATAAGGACTACCTGCCCATCTCGTACTTTGCGTGTGCCTCCGCTGCCCACATCGTGGCTTACGAACGCTCAACTGAGTTGTCGCCTCTCAGGCAGGAATTGTCCGATGTTCTGACCCACACCGTCCTCCAATGGACTTCCACCGTTCAAGAGATCGTGACGTACCGCACTTTTCGCTCCTTCAGGCACCTCCTTCTACCCAATTCTCCTCCGGCCTCCGTTCTGTGGGCCCTGTGGGCGTTGACCTACCTCGTCAAAATTAATGCCCCCAAGTACACTGTACTTATGCGTAACGAAGGCATCTTTGAGGAGATTGAGCTCCTGAACTCCCGCAAAGACCTTGAAAGCGCGTGCCATCTCTTCCTGACTTACTTGGATGCTTCGAACGATGTCTATCACTTAGCTCACTCAACCCCCAGCCAACAAGCCTCTCATCCCCAGAATCGCGTACAGGAGGCCACTAATGGTGATGACGAAAATTAGACATATAATGCTTTGCTCTTCAGCCTTGTTGTGTTATTCTTCATTCAATATTTGAAATTAAATTATTTTTGTCAAATCTTGTGATTAACTTTCATTCGACTAAATAGCCACGCTATTCACCACTCCAAATCCGTCCAAAATGTAAGCATGGGTAAATGTGCACGACATCCGAAAATTTTGTATTAAAAGTTACCTGGAACAAGCAGATTTCTCCAGTTTATACAAAATGCTCTGAATATGGGTTAGATAGACTTAAATTTCTAATATGCTGTAGTTTGAATGTTAAGTAAATAAGCCCTCCCTCCAAATAATATAAAATTTTCTGTTTTATTTTTATAGTTTTATTTTAAAGACTAAAAAAACATTAACATGACGTTGTTGATAATAATGTATTAAATGCGATTTTTATATTTAATAGGGCAAGCCAAGAAATTAAGAAATCCTTCATCACTATATTCAGCTCCATTGTATGCACATCTTTATAAACATATGTGGTAGTAGCATCGCAGTTTGCGGACAACAGACCATTAATAAATTTGGCCTTGCCAAGAGCTTGTCGTCCTCTTGCCTATTTTATTTCCTCCTTCAATATCGTTGCATCAACACGCCTTCATCTTAACAATTATTGCATCTTTGAAGTCACTTTGCAAACTCTTTTTTATATACCTTTTGAAAAAATGAAAACACTCGCAGTAAAATTTGAGCTGATGAAGTCTTTGAAAAAAATATCAAAGATTTCCAAAACTTCTGAATATTTCAATGTTTTATCTTTCCAGGGGCACATTGGTGATCATTATATTTGCAAGCAGTTTAATCAGAATAAGGTTAATTTTTATCTGCATTTTTCGAATTTAGGATGCCCTTTCAGTTGATATTTGCAGAATAATATGTATTTGAAAGCTATGATCCTTAAATAAAGAGAAGGCATCTGACACATTATTATTGTAAATTTCATTTCTAAATATATTTTGTACTTTTTGAAAGTATAATAAATACATTTCAAGTTTTTTTTTAATTTGTAAAAGTTGTTTTAAAAATATTATCAGGTGAATATTCTTTAAAAAAAAATCCAAACAATTTATGTTCATCAAGTGAGAAATTTTGGATAATTTAATTTTGAAATATTTCAAAAATAGAGACTTTTCAATTTTGAATATTTTTAATGAAAACAGAAATATGAAAATAAGTAATGAAGTTAAATGTTTTATTAAAATTAAAAATTTATAGTTGTAATAATAATAAAAATTAGTTTTACCGCTACTTTCAAAGCAAGATAGAGTCTAACTGGTAATTAAAAATATATATTACAAAAATATGCTTTTTTTTCTAAATAAAGTTAAATGAAAGTTCAATTTTTTTAAAAAAAAAACAACTTCAAGATGTTTATTTTATTTTGGGAGAACAAGTTTCGCGATGTAACATCCATCAATAATCTGCCATCATATTTATGCTCCTCCACCTACCTTGATATCTTTTTCTATTTCTTTCATATCTTGGTCAAATCTGATCTTTCAGCTTGTTCTTCTCTAAAATCTTCCAAAGTGTTTGGAAAATAAGATAAATGTGAATGTAAAAAATGTAACTTTGATTAAAGCTCATTTTACATCCCATAATTTTAGACAATTTCTTCGAAATTTGTGTGGTAATGTTTACCTAAAAAATTTATGATGACATTCTTTATACTTGACGAAGCATTTTTTAAACATCAGTCAAAACTTTTTCGGATTCATCATCTTTCCAACAAAAACTTCTTTAATTTTTCCATATGAAATGTTTTATAAACTTTTTGACTAAATATGGGAATCCATTTGAATCTTCAGAAAGTGCTTCCACAAACTGTTTCATAAAACCAAGTTTAACATGTAACGGAGAAAGTAAAACTTCATTTACTTTGATTAATCTTGCTTTAACAATGATTTTTATTCCGGGAAGAAAAGTTCGCTTAGGCCCATTCTTTTTCAATGCAAAGAGAGTCTCTATCTATCCCACTCCCGCAAAAGCATACAACAATGGTATTTCCTCCTTGTGGTTCAAGAAGCATTGAAATTGTCTTAGAATCAGCGCAAACCATCCATTTATGAGAGCCATATTTAATTTTATCTAAGAGCATGGATACATTTCGGAAATTCTCTTTCATTATAACTGAATGTTCTACTGAGATTGAAGCAAGTTGATTTCCATTGTGCAATAATACTGTTTTTTTTTAAAAGTTTTTTGATGAATCTATAAAAACTCGGCATTCTTGACAATGTTGGAACATCTTTACAAAAAACTAAAGTATTTTTTCGTTCAAAAAATTAACCAAATTTCTTTCTTGAACGATACCAATAAAAAATGACATCCGATGAAAAAAGATTTTACCATTTGAGCCTTGAAACTAAAAGTTCCGAGAATTCTTGTGAAAGACCCAAGTTTCTAACTAAATCATTCAATTCACTTTGATGGAAAATTTGTGGAGTCTTCCATTTTTAATGGAACAAAATCTTCATTATCCAACTGTCACTTTTTTGGTTTTGCCCCATGCACTTTTTAAAGGAAAAATAAATAAGCAAAAATTGTACACAATAATCTTATATAAATGCTGGTGTATGTGTATGTATAATATGAGATTTCTATAGGTTTTTATACAGAAGTACTTCATGCTTTTCAGCAAAGTAATATAGGATATAAAGTAATATAGGAAATTAATTTTTTGCAAATGTGTTTCTTTGCCCCATTTCAACCCCCTTGAAATTTAGCTTTAGCGCGGGCACTGGTTGCATATATAACAAAAATTGACGGGATCATTTAAGGATCATTTTAAGTGACATTGAATTGTAAATTGAATATTTAAAATTTATTTATATAACATAATGCAATATGATATTTATAAGGAGAGTAGGAATACTTTACTTAATTTATCATTATTTGCTCTCCTTTATTTCAAAAATATACGTGCTTTGGAAAAACAAAAGCTAATACTGGAAGACGATAAACTTTATAATTTAACATGGGTTTTCCTAGATTGTTTTCCTGGAAGACTGAGGAGATGGCTTAAAATTGAAAGACCTCTATAATTTGAAACTTGGAGACTTTTTGCTTCACTGTCTAGATCAATTGGAAAAAAGCTGTTCATCAGTTAAAAAAATTCAAAAAACTCTTCAAAGAGAAAGTAATCTCTGCCTATCCAGAGAGAATTGTCTGCTCTAAGAAAGACTGTTTTTCCTGTAAATTTTTGTGATTCATTTTTATTGATGTGTTTTTTTATTTTTATTTATATATATTTTTTTATTAATTGTGTTAGACATTCCTAAAGCGGTTTATATAAACCTTTGGGCGCTAATCTCATCAATGAAATTTTTTCTCTAATTTTACTAATCTTGCTTGTTAATGTTTTGAATAAAGTTCTTCTTCTACTTCTTAGAATGAAGTATGCTATCATTTTGGTATTAATGAAAAATGATAAAGTTTTAAAACATCGTATTTTAGAGATAATTTTTTGTGTGAAATTTTTTATATTTTTTTAATTTTATTTTTTATTTCCATTTTGTTTATATCCTCCCACAAAAAGTGTGAATTTGCTTGGGAAGGTGGAAGATTTATAAGAGATTAGCATTTGTTACCCCAACGCACGTTAAAACATATCGAGACTTCATTCTCATTCCTCCAATTTTTTTTTTGACAGGGTGTTTCATGCAAGAGAAGTAGAAACTTCCATATCTGCACTGATAAACTTTTTATGATAAGTCGATGGCATCGCCGGGATTCGAACCCAAAGGCTTTGGATCCGTAGGCGACGCCTCTCTACCTATCAGCCCACCAGCCCATTCCTCCAATTTTGGAAAAATGATGTCTGCCCTCCTCTCATGAATGTTTTACGTAATCAAAGGGTTAGGTGACTTTTCATCATACGACATTTCATGACAAATGCTGACATGATTCAACTTTCAATCTACTGTGTACTATTGATCGCCAACTATTTTTTGTGTGTCAAGGACCGACCCCACACCAAAATATTTATTATTCACCCCCTCGCGATAAAACTCACATTCTATCAAAGTTACGAAGATAGTTACCTTTTTAATGGGCAGTCTTCTTTCAAAAGAGCAGATAAAGCAATGGTCACTTTTTATCAAAGTTACTTCTAAAAGAAATTGATGCCTTGGGATGTGAAAAAAGTTTTAATTTTCTCTTGAAATATATAACTGCGATATTTGGAAAACATTATAGTATATGAAGCAAAAATTGTTTACGCGCCCTTTGGTTTCCAGGGAGCCAGCAAATCCTTGTATCAAATTCAATCGGGTAAGTCGAAGAATGAAAGCAATAAAAAACTTTTTCAATATTCAATAAAAAAAGAAGACGGTCTGCATATACACAATAAAGAGATGGATTACTGACGAGATTTTGGACGTGATGGACAAGAGACGAAAAGGAAATGACCAAGAGAAAGGTAGGAGAACTTAGTAGAACTATTTGCAAAAAATGTAAAGAAGCATAAAAACAATAGAAATAGAGAGTGTATGCGATGAGATTCATGAAATGGGGAAAAGAAATGAGGTTTGAAAGATGTACAGTGTACAGTACACACTTGTAAAAAAAGTAACATCAAGAAAAAGAAAATCAATACCAAAAAATACTTACTGGATAAAGATGGAAATATTTTAAGTAAAGAGATAGAAAAATTCGAACATGTGGAAGATATAAAATATAGATAAAATTGGAATATATGGAGAACTAAACCACATGCCATATGGATACCGGCCAAAAGTGGGAACAATGGAGAGCATTACAGCTTTGAAAACAACCCTAGCCAACAGAATCAACAACAAGCAAGACCAGTGCCGGTTTAACATAGTAACAGATGTAGCAGCTGCTACAGGCCCCGCGCTTAGTTGAAGAATCTTTGTTGTAGAATCTAGGTCAATTTTATTAAAAAATTTTTTATTTCCTGACTATCATTTGTAAATTTAATCGATCTGCTACAGGCCCGCACTTGGTAAATCTGGCACTGAGCAAGGCACATACTTGTCTTTTATTGATTTTCAAAAACTTTCGAACGAATTGAGTATGACATCTTGTTTCAGTGTTTGACAAAAATTTAAAGTCCCACAAAATGAAATGCGTCTTATTGCAGAAATATATCGTCGTCAAGTGGGATACATGAAGGCAGGAGAAAAAAAGCAAAATCCCATTAAAATCAACAAAGGTGTAAGACAATTCTGTCAAAATTCTGTTCAAGAAACAAAATTAAGTCTTGGCGTGCTTATTAGCCATGAACAAAAAATAAATAAGATTAGGTATGCAGATGACACTGTCCTAATAAAGAATGGAATTGGAAGAGCCAAGCAGAGTTTTTGGAAACGCAAAGAGCCCATGAGAAACGATCTTCCAATCAAGATAAAGAAACAACTTTTTAACGCACAAGTGTGGTCTGTTTTCAGATGGGGATTCGAAGTTTTTTCACAAGCAAACACTTTGAAAAAGAAGATAAATGCGCTTGAAATGTGGTGCTACAGACGAATTTTAAGAGTCAGTGGGACAGACAAGATAACAAATGAAGAAGTACTGAAAAAAGTTGGAGAACGAGAAACCAAGCTGCTTAGAATGAAACTCGAACGAAAAGCGAGATGTTTTGGACACATAGCAAGATTATTATCAGCTGGTCAAAACTGAAAACAATAATAGAAGGAAATGAGAAAAAAGTTAGAAGAGGAGGACGAAGAACATGGTGGCCAGATGAAAAGTACTAAGATCGATATCTGTCATCGTCAAGAAGAAGAAGAAGAAGGAGAAGAAGAAGAAGAAGTGTGATATCGTTAATTACATCGTCCAAGAAAGTGCATAATGGTGGATGGCTTAACATTCAAAATAAATGTTGGTGGTGTCAAGCTCAAAGTAGCAGCATTGTCATAATGACCACAAATGGTAATTCAAGTTGCGTACTTTGAAGCATTCAAATCACAAATTAATTTTTTAAAACATATTAATCCTTTTAAAGTTTTTTTAGCCTCAAATTTGGCCACTTTTCGGAGTTGAAATTTTTTAAAGGTCTGGTTTATATGCCATGCCATTTGAATTTTGTCTGGAAATGACAAGTGTTGGTCTGTTAATCGTTTTCTATGAGATCATACTACCGTTTTTTGAACTCTTTTATGTTCACGTTAGCCCATTGATTGACGATCTGAAAAACCTTCCTCTATCAATTTTTGATCATTTTTCGTATATTTTATGGGATACATTGTATTTCTATCTTCATTTATGACAATAAATAATCCGCTTTAAGGATGTGATATGTTGATAATATATGATGCGTACCTAAAGGCAGAAGGGGGGGGGGGGGGGGGGGGGGGGGGGTTCTCCCTTTTGTGGAAAATATTTTATTCTGTTAAATGCTATAAATTTTTAGGTCCTTCCAAAGAATTTTGAACCCATATGGTTGACATTTTTGGCTACTCTACTGAGTGAGACATAGTTGGTGGGAAGCTAGTGTCGCTACAGCGCTAAATTGAAAATGAAAAAATCCTATATTTTTTGAATTCAAAAGTTTTTGTCAAAGGCATATTATATAATAAAGAATAAAGAAATAAATAAAGATCCTTTTTGAAGGTTAAATTTTAGTAGTTTGGATTTACAAGAACAAAAGTGCGGGACATCTTGGCGACATAAAATTCTCGATCTCTTACGTATGAATACAGCAAATAATACGTCATCTTCGAGACAAAGCAAAAATATGCGGACTTTTAGCACAAAATATAAAATAGAATATTTTTATTTGAAGAAGGAATACTAATCTGTGAAGAAATGGGAAATCGATCATTTTGTGAAATAGCGCTTGAAATGCTTTTCAAAATGGACGCCCTCAAATTTCTTGATTGGATTCAAAGAAGTTAGCAATCTGATTGTACATCTTTTCTGGGTCTTTGGGAACACATTTGCAACTCTTGACGAGTGAGATCGTGTAATTCTTGTACTTTCCATCTTTGCAAAGCAGTTTAATATTCCTCGTCTCCACTTCATCCATCACACTTGTGTACCTGCAAGAGAGGATGAAAGAAAAATCAATATTTTCGTGATTAACAAGCACTAAACTTCCTGTAGTTCAAACTCACTTTATTGATTTAAGCACATTTGATCGAATAGTAATAATTATGTATAGATAGATTAATAATAATATGATAATGAATATCGAAATTTAGATGAACTGGAATATTTGAATTTGTAAAACTTTATTTGAAAAGATTCTAAGAGAGTTTACACAAAGGCATTTGCTTATATTTATCAATTAAATTTTTTTATGTTTTTATAAATGTCATTTTTCTACAAAATGGCCGTTCTACGAAACAGACTTTCAACAAAAAGTGCGCTACCCACCACTTGTTCCTCGCCAAAATCAGGTAAACGTGTTTGCGTTTTAATTGACCTCTAGCTATGTAAATCATTCAAAACTTAGCCGTAAAGTATTCGATTTGATTAACTGATTCACTTGATTTTCCGAATTGACTGTTATTATAAATATACGCAGGCTGAAAACTTTCGGACTCTAGTATAGAGAGTATCAATACACATCTATAAGTATAAAATTCGTCTTTTGAAAGAAAGCTATTTTGCAAATATATTCAATAGCCCGTGCATCAACACGTCAAATCTGGTCTTGTATGAATGAAACACTCAAAAAGGCAGAAAAAAAAACGTATTTTATTGAAGGATGGAGATTGTTTAGTTTTAGTAGAAGACGATTACGAGATTGCGAAAAAGTTCAATGAGCTTTTCTCTTCCTTTTCTACGAAGCTGTGCAAAAATGTTAGTCCGATTACTTTGCCTCCTCTCTGAAAATTCTTCTTCCTTTAGTATTTTTGGTAGCGAATGTGTTTTGTCCTCAATCTCTTGAAAATAGTAAATCTTGTGATGTTTACAGTGTATCTATGTATCATGTGAAATTGGTGGGCTCAGTTGTTTGCATTTTTTTGGCTGTTGCAATTAATTCTTCAATAAGACATTGTATTTTCCCATCTGTTTTGAAGTCACACAAAGTATTCCCTTTTTGGAAGAAAGATGATAATAAAAAATTACCGACCAATCTCCATAGTTCCAACTAGAGTGTTCATCTCGAGATTCCTCATCCTCGATTCCCCGGGGAATCGTATAGTTTTAAAATCCTCGTCCTCGAAAAAAAATTTATGCTTTCCCCGAGGAATTTTAAATTTTTTATTTTGTGAATATTGTCAAGTCAAATATATTGTATGGCTTTTCAAAAAACTTTAGTTATAAATTAATAACTGTTCTAGTTTAAAATTTGTTTATTTCTTGAATTTTGATCGCACAAGTTTTTATTAAATAATCAAAATTATTTATTAATTATAACTTTTATAGCAATTTCAGAGTTTTATCCAAATTAATATAATATATTATAGAAGAAGAAGAAGAAATTTATTAAGAAACAAATCAATGATTATTATGATAAACAAAATTAAAAAAAAATTTAATAATTTAGATTATAGATTATAATAAAATTTAGAATCATGTTAACTATCGATAAAGAAGTTCTTATTGATTTAAATTATTATATTTTAGGCGTTGTGTTGTTGCGTCAACAAACTTCTGTATTCATATTATTTTATTTTAAATTTGAATAGTTAAAAAAATTAGAAGTAGCTTTTTCTATGTTTCGACTGTGATTATATTATTTATTCAGAGCCATATTTCTTTAAAAATTATCTTGTTATATGTTTCATTGATTATTTTTTAATTTTAATTTTGTTTTTTTAGAATTATCATATTAATACATTAAAGTAATGGAAAATTCTCAGCTAAATGACAATTTTAGAGATATTTCTACATCAAGAAAATCAAAAGTGTGGGAACATTGTAAACTATGTGTCAACATTGTAAACAAGTATTGAAAACCAAAGGTGCTAACACTAAAGGTATGATTGACCATCTTAAATTAAAGCATCCAATAGAACTAAAAAAAGATGAATCCCAATCACCTGCTAAAATGCAAAAAATAGACACATTTTGCAAGATAAAAGAACCTATTGAACTTATGATATCAAAACTTGTTGCTTCTGATGGGCTTAGTTTCAATCAAATAGCTTCGAGTAAAGTTTTGCATCATGTGTTTAAAATAGCAAATTATAACTTACCTTTTAACCGTTCTCAGATTTCTAAAATTTTCATGCAATTTTATGAAGAAACAAAAGAAAAAGAAAAAAGAAAAATTGAAAAGCTTAAAAACGAAGGATATAGATTTTCCTTAACTTTGGACGAAGCTTCTTCTATTAATAATAGAAGATATTTAAATTTGAATCCTCACTATAGTTTAAATAAATCTATTTGTTTAGGATTAACACGTCTTAAAGCCAGTGACAATGCTGAAAATTTATATATTCAAACAAAAAAGCACTTAGAAAGTTTTAGAATAGATTTTGAAAGCGATATTTCTGTTGTGATTGCTGATGGGGCCAGTATAATGAAAAAATTTAGCTCTTTGTCAAAAGTTGAACACATTTTTTGCCTTTCTCATGCCTTTCATTTATCTGTTTGCGATTTGTTGTATGTAAAAAAGAACTGGACAGACATAGATGGAAGTTTTTATGAAGACGGGGCGTTCTTTTCTAGTGAAGAAGACGAAGAAAAAACAAGCAATTATCAACTTCAATCTCATATTTGTGCTGTCATAAACAAAATCAGAAATTTGGTCAAATTGTTTAGAAAATCTCCGGTTAAAAATGATTCTTTACAAGAAATAATAAAAAAAACACACGGTAAAGAAAAAAAATTAGTTTTAGATGTGAGAACAAGATGGAATAGTATGATTCAAATGCTAGAAAGATTTTTAGAAATAAAGGATGAAATTAGATATGTGCTTTCTACAAAAACGCTTGGTGTCCAGACTGAAACAAATATAAGCGATGATGAGATTTTATTAATATTAGAACTATGTCAAGCTCTAGAACCTATAAAAGTTGCCTCTGAATTTTTATGTAGAGAAAATGCTAATATAATAGTTCTTGATAAAGTTATATTGTTTACAAAAAAAAACTTGAATACTTGAACAACAACTTTGGGAAATTACATTCAAAAATTTTCATTTCAAGAACCACTGAACGTGTTAATAAAAAATTATCTCACTTGGCAAATTTTTTAGATTGCTCAAACTTCATTAATAAAGAATATGATGAGTATGGAGAAAAAATTTGCAAAAATGAAATAATTGAATCAGCTTTGAATATTTTTAGACGACTATTTCCATGTAATCATTTGGAAAAAGAAAACTGTAGTCCAAATTCTTTGAAACATGACACAAGTTTTGGGATGCAGAAAAAAGCACAAACTTTAAAAGAAGAATTGAAGGACTTTCTCTTGAAAAGTAAAAAAGAAAATGAAGATGATAATTCAAGTTACGAAATAATAAATGATAAAGAGAAAAGAATGATGGAAAATACATTTGATTTGTTTATTGAAACAAAAAAAAAGACCTGAAACCTTAGAAAAACTCTATATAAATTTAATTAATATTAAGCCAACTTCTGTGCAAGCTGAAAGAGTGTTTTCTTCAATGGGATATTTTTCCACAAAAATACGAAACCAACTAGATGATAAAACTCTATGTGCTTTAGTTTTTCTTCGATTTTATTTTCGTTCTAAAGAAATTTAGAAGAATAAATTGTTTTTATGTATAGATTTTTCAATAGATATGGTAAACGGGTGTTAACATAGTTATGTATGCCTTTATGTAAATCCCCCGGGGATTCCTCGGGGAAAATTTCCAAATATTTGAGATCCTCGTTCCCCGGGGAAAATAAAAATGTTAGCGAGGAAGACACACTAGTTCCAACACTTTCTAAAGTTTTTGAGAAAATCATTCTCACACAAATTAGTTTTCACATTTTTCAGAATCCCAAAATTTCAAAGAAAAATCTCACAATTTTTTCAGAATCTCAAAATGGTAGTCTCAAATTTCAATTTGGCCTTAGGAAGGATTACTCGTGTGAAAATTTACATTCTTTTCTAATAGATGAACTTGTTTCTTTCCTAGAAAAGAAAGAAGACATTGTTCTCTTGTTTTTCGATATGAGCCCAGCCTTTGACCGTGTCAACCACGCCCTATTAATCGAAAAGCTTTGCAATTCCGGCTTGAGTCAAAACGCGCTTTTGTTCATAACTTCTTATTTATCTAACAGAAAACAATGTGTCTCTGAAAACAACTCCTTCTCAAGTTTTTTGCCTATTAAATCCGGCGTACCCCAGGGCTCTATTCTTTTCCCTTTTTTATTTAGTTTTTATATGATTGAAATTTTCAATATATCCACTATTTTCACTTTTCTCTTATATGCGAATGATTTTTGCGCATATTTTCTCATTCTAGTATTAATAAAAATGATATCATTGTTACTATTTTATTTGATAGCAGCATAAATCAATTTTTTAGTTGGTGTAACGATAATAGCTTGATAATTAATAAAAAAAAGTCGAAATCTATGATTGTTTCGCTCAAAAACTTTGTTGATGATAAAATTTTATCAAACCCTGGTTTCTCAGTGGTGAATAGTTTTAGCTTGCTTGGCTTAACATTAGACAATAAGCTGACCTTTTCTCAACATATCAAGTTTCAAACAAACTTAATCAAATCATAGGTGCTCTACGTCGTACAAAACATATTTTTCCTTCAAAAATAAAACTTCTACTCTATAAAACGTTATTTTTACCTCATGTTCAGTACAGCCTTTTGAATTGGTATCCTCACAATAAAAACAAGATAGAATTACTACAAAAATCTGCTATAAGGTGTGTTTTCAATCTTAAATGGTATTCCCATACAGAACAAAATTTTCGAACTCATAGTTTACTCAAGCTAGAAGATTTCTTTAATATTAAAGTTGCGTCTTTTTTATACAAGAACTTAAACAAAAGGCCCAACAATCTCTTCCGAAATGCTTGAAATATCACAAGAATATAAAATATGGAGACAAGAAAAGTTCATGATCCACTTCCTATATTCTACCGGCTCGCAACCTCTGAAATCTCTGTTCAATACAAAACGAACATGTTATACAGAAAGTTTTCGTTTTTTTTCGAAGAACTTCGTTTATCTATGAAAAAATTCAAGTGTTTGTTGAAGCAATTTTTTTGTCCTCTTACAGCATTCTTCCTACCGGCGATAAAATTTGCTACGTCTGCCGTCAACTACTTTGAAGTTTACTCCGAATTTTGCGTTTATAGAGTAGTCTATTTTACTTTTGTTTCAATGTTGGCTTTCTAACCTCTACATTCGTATGAATGCTTGTTTACCTATATAATATGTACGTGTGTTATCCTAGCGGCGGCCTTTTGGCTTTTGGATCATTGTAGCGTTATTCTTTTGTTATTCTTTGTTGTGTAAACGGAATTTTTGCCTAAGTAAATACTATACTAATACCACTACAGTAAAAGTAAAACTCCTTTGCTAGAGGAATGTGATGTTTGCAGGTTTATGTAATAATTTCTCATTTTTGATGTGCATTTTTAATTTTAGGATGCAAAAATTTGATTAAATTCTACAAAATCTTCATTCTTCAGAAAGTCCATTTTACCAATTGTTTCATCATACATCCTAGAAAATTAGGGTAAAGAGGTTTTTATTACTATGCCAAAATCGTTGAACTCTTCTTGAGTGAGAGCTTCTATGAAATCTATGTTAGTTAGGCAAGCCTCTAACAAAACTTTTTGGTATCACACTTTTTTTGGATAAATTTTATTATAGTTTAGGTTGTATTAAATTCAGAATTTGTGGTATTGGAACAACACGTTACACCTTGGTAATTTCGTTTAAAAAAATTTCTTATGTCTCAAACTGGGAATTAGCAACTTTGGATTCTATCAACTCAGTTCTGTAAATTGAGAATTTGCAAAACTAGATGCTACATAAATCACAGTTTTCGTTATTCTTAGGAGTTAATTTTGCTGATAATTATCTACATTGATGCCATAAAATTCCATCTTTCAAAAGGTAAGCATATCTTGATAGAACATTTCTATTTTTTTCATGGTTTCCATTTCAAAGATATGGGTTGACAAGTTGACTAATGCGATTTGGCTAGATCTTAAAAAATTCAAAATTATAATTCAAAAGTTTCAAGGTCAATACTAATTTTGAAAATTAAAAGTTTGTTCACGGCGTTTTTTTCGATAAAATTTTTTCGTGGAGGTATTTTCACGACGAGCAAGTTGTCACCATTATGTCTTTGGACATCTATTGTCGAAATTTTTTCCGTGTAACTATCTATCTCATCGTTTCTCAATCGGCGTTCTTTGAAATCTTTGCATCCCGCCAAGGCCCCCTAAGAGTTTCTTCGTGAAATGATAAGTTAAATGAACGCATTTTTCACGTTTAAATTTGGACGTTTTTTTGAATGAAAGCGAGCGCTACTAATAATGTTGATATAAAAGTTTCTCAAACTGATAAAAATCAGTGATGTATGTTCTTTTCATTTTTAGATTACGTCTTAATTATCATGTATTTAGAATGATAAGATTTAAGCAAATGTCTAGCTCATTTTTTCATCCGTTTAATTGAAAATACGTTTTTTGTCTTATTAAAAATATAAGAAAATGACATTTTTCGCTTTGTGATCTTTGAAGGATGCAACATATTTTAAGAGTTCTATTTTGCAACAAATAAGCAAAGTAAAAAGTTATTTAAATCTTGGATCCTTTTCTTCCTTTTTTTCGTATAAATAAAAAGGTTCCCTGTAAATTCCACCCCTATAAATTACACCCCGAAAATTCCACCTCGAAAGAGTTTAAGTAACTGGAATACTATTTCCGTTTTAAAGTTTTAAAGAGTTTATTAAAAAAAAACACTTTTTTATAAAAATTGATTTTATGGTTTTGGTGCAACCCTCAGGAACAATATGTTATTATGTGGTGATATCAGAATTAATTTCATTAATATCAAACCTAACATTAAAATTTGCAAGATAAACAACATAGAAAAAATTTGTTGATAATTTTTTTCATTTTTTTTAATTTTTAATTTTTATTTTGTTAAAAATATTATCTACTGAGGCACCATATGTTTAATTGGAGTGGACCTAGGAAATTTGAGAAAAAATTTCTGATTACTCCATTGCTTAGGGGGCTTTGAGAATAAAAACTTTAATGCTTACTTGATGTTCAAGTGTTCTGGGTTGAATCCTAATGCCTTCATCTTCTTCTTACTGCAATCTCCATAACACAAAAGATCTTCTATGGGAACTACTGAAATGCACTTCTGATCTTTGATATACGAACTTCTCAGTAACACTCCGTCTATTCAATGAAATGCGAAAGATGAATCCATTCCTTCTACTGAATAAGATATGCCAAGGGGCTGTTTTTATTATTAAAAAAAAGTCTCCTAAGATATCAACGACTTCATTGAATTAATTTTTGTAGCCAGATCTCAAGGAAAAAGTATTTTCCCATTTTTTGCTTGAAACTTAAAGTATTAATTCATTCACATAGTTCCATATTTTATTAAACGAAAATAGGTCCTTTTTGGGGAAATTTTTTAGTGGGAGGGGGATATTTCAGAATCTTAAAAGTTCTATTATAACATTCTATACTATTTTTATATCATTGATTTTTTTACAAAACCCTGACATAAATTCACAATCAATATATATATTGAAGCTAGATTATTGAGGAATCATGGCTTTAAAGGATTTCTCCCTCTCTCGCTGTTCACCTTAAAATAACTTTCAATAAAAAACTTATAAATAAATTCAACTCAAAGTCTAAAATGAATATAGGAAAAGCTATGCCCCGCAAATAGGAATATTCGTATATATTAAATTGGATTTTGCAAAATTATAGATTTTTTAGCGAAAGAAATCTACAATTGTTATGCATTCTATGTGAATATAGTTAAAATTTATTCAAGAAATGTTAAAAAATTCGTATAATATAATTGGTTAATTTTCATCCTATCAGATCAAGGAGAATGTGTACCCCGCTCTCCCTCACATGCCAAAAAGAGCATAACTAATCAATATATAATATAGATCCAAAATTTAGATGAAAGCTGTGGGTTACATACGGGTCATGGACGTTTTGTATGTGGAAGTTGCTTCATTTCAAAAAGTATTATTCGTAAAACTTTCAAAATTTCAGCTCAAAATTGTGAAAATTTTTTGTTAAGTTTGAACGACGGATAAAAAGACCTTTTCATATTGAGTCTTAGAAATCATGCAAACAAATTTTGGAGAATTGAAAAATCATTACTTTGCCAATAAATAGTAGATTGGATGAGGCTAAAATTATTGCAATTTTTGCTTTTTAGATTTTGAATCTAATTCAAAGTGTCGTCAATTAAACCATATGGAGGCTAGTGTTTCTCAATTTATTTTTTCCAGTTTCCTGCTTTCTGGGAATGAATTATTTTTCAATCTTGCTTCAAAATGAGAAGTTTTGGATTTTATGATTTTCATTTTAGGTCCATTTCTTTATACGTTTTAAGGCTGAGAGTTAAGGTGTGGATTATGAAAAAAAATTCTGATATCTTATATAAGGAAAGAGGCATTTTTGAAATGCGACAAAAGATCAATTGTGAGCAAAGCAAATTATTATTAGAAATATATTTTTTTGATCGAAAAATATTAATCAAGATAAATACTGTGAAAATTTCTTTATTGATATACTAATTTCTCTATAGAGAGAGATGTAAGTATAGAGAAGGAAAGGTTCTAAAAAATGCAGGAAACCATTTTTATATCAGTGCAGATTTGACAATAAAAATCAAATATATATATCAAATAAAATACATTTTTTACAATCAAATCAGAAATTTTTGAATCTTTGTAAGCAAATATATTTCCGGGAGCAATAACTGTCAAAAATTAGTACGTGATCCTGGGAAAGAAACACTATCGCAGACTTCAAAGCATCGGTAGCTCAATTGCCCCCCCCCCCCCCCACCCTCTAGAAGGTTGAGTGTAATTACGTTGGGCTAAATCAAACTTTCCATTCTGAAAAGCGCTGTAATAGCATTTATAATTTACATGCCATGAAAATATTTTTTTTTATAATTTATTTTTTCCAAAAGTTAACTTTTTTACTTTTGTATATTAATGAAAAAATGATGAATTCCTAAAATCATTGGTATATAAAATTTTATTAAAAAAATTGCAAATAATAAAACATGTCAAAATTTTACATCATAAAAAAAAGAAAAAATAAAAAAAAGTCAACTTTTCGAAAATTATAGATTAAAGTTTGTTAGAATATATAAAAATGGCTAAATGAATTGTTTTTGCATTTGCCGGACACTATCTATATAGAAGCCAATTGAACATCCAACTTATGTTAAGAATGACATCTTTCTCCTATCCTTCTATGCATAATTCTTAAAATCTTTCCCTATATTTAAGTTCAAATTAAGTCCATAAATTTACATTTCTTTCATTCTTGCTTTGGGGTCATCTCTTGTAAGTTGGGAAGGGCTAGGGCACCCCCATAAACTCTTAAAGGTCAAGGACATCTGTCATGTTAAATGAGCTATTTTCACTTATAAATTTGACAAATTTTTGTTGCATTCTACTTTCAATACTTTCTCATCAATCACAACACTAACCTTCTTTGAAGCTCTACAAGGAATACGCACAATATTTTACTTCCCTTGTACAAATGGCAAAAATACAAACAATCATTGGCTTATAAGATCACTTACTTTATCGAATCACAACACTGACTTTTTTAGTGAGAACAAATGAACTGCGGCCTATATAACTATTCTATAGCGGCCAATATGCTTTCGATATGGACCCTCAAAGTGACATATGTTATTTTATTAGTTAATTTACGTATTTATCTTATTATATTCTTATTGCACCCTATGCTTTGATTTCTAATTTCTTTTTTTACTTTTCACTGTTTGAGAATAAACATTTCTTGTTCTTCTTATAACCTAGTTTCTTATTCTAAATAAAAATAATAGCGCGAGTGTAAGGATGGCTAAATGCCAAATGGCGCAAGTGAAAGAGAGTGTAAATGTTAAATAGCACAAGTACAACTCTGCAAGTGAACGACTTCCTAAACTATCGACTCAGAAAAGAAGTAAATTGGACAACGTGACACAATTGTACACTTTTTAAAATGGAAATGTTTCTTAATAAAAATAATAAAAGCATATAAAAAAAACTAAAGTAAAAAACATAATTTTAACATCGAATTTGAGAATGATCTTTAAATGTTTTTCAGAAGATTTTTGTAGATTCATTAATTTTGTCTCTTAGAATTCTCAATTAAAAAATTATTCATTAAAAAATATCCACGTAATCAATTAAGCCAAAAAGCCTTATGTTGGGGCGTGAGTAAATTTGATTAGATACTGGGTTTCGATAACTCAAAGTTTTGGGTTCGATCCCGCATCAAGCCTTCTTACTTCATAGTTCGATACAAGCGGCGCAATTGTGCCTTCTCGATGAAAACACCCTTCATTATCTTTACCTTTATGAACATTGTTTTTGTCGACGCCAACCAATCTCAAACACTTTTTTTCTGAATTCCTTAGAATATAAGATCGTTTACAATGAATGATTAGGAACAACGATACATTTAAAGCAGCATCCGCTACTGCATTCTACTTCGGCTGAAGAGCCAATACCACAAGGCACAAAACGCCAATCTGTTAAAAATAGAAGAGAAAAAAATCCGAAACTTGATTTTCACTACACTGTAAAAAGTGCGTTTAGAATTTAAACACAGTATTAGGTGTTTGGTTATTTTTGTGTTTAAATAATGTTTAAAACCTAAACACTTTACACCTAAAAACACATTGAAAGGGAAATATTTAGCATTTAAACATATTATATTACATTTAGACATTTTTATGTTGAAAAATTATTTATAATCTTAAACACCATATAAAATTTCCAACTATTCCGTTTTGTGTTTAGAGTTTAAACAAAAAATTAAACTGTATCTATTTAAATTTTTCATATAGGACAGATAGATGTCATTAAAATACAGAATTATTTTTTATAGCATTAGAGCTTATCTTATGTACATCTCAAAAGTGTATGCAGGATGTTTTTAAAATATGAACACTTTATGTGTTGACAGCAGCATCTCAATTAAAAATAACTATCAATTAAGTATCTAAAATCTAAAAAGATCTTTTGTTCAGTGTTTTTTATCAATCAAAAAATTGTAAATTTTGGATTCTATTTTTAGCCCTTGAACTTGATAAAATGACAAAAATTCCAAATTTGACCTAAAAAATTAAAAAATCATTCGATTTATTTCAAACAAATTACATATTTAGAATCAGCGTATCAAACTCTATCAGAATACGTTTTAAATTTTTTAAATTTTCAATTTTTTAAATTTCCGATTTTTCAGACCTTTTTAAACGGCCTCAAAATTATGACTTCACATATAATTCAAAAAAAATCAAGTTTTATATATTTTTAGAATCCTCTTATCATTCTGAATAACAATATTAACTTTATTTTACATTAAATCTTTTTATTCAAAAAATTTTCATATATAGTATATGATGTACTTATTTTAGCCAATCAAAAAATTCATTTACATTAAAAAAATTTTACATTCTCAATATATCCAATTAAATTAATGGCTGATGGGTTTATTTATTCTTCTCAGGAAAGATAATAAATTTGTATGTTACTGTTTCAAATCTCTATCTTTAATAAAACAAGATTCTTTATTAAAGTTGTTTTTTTAATAAATTTTGTATTAGATTTCTAAAAATTTATACCTACTATTGATAATTTTTAAATTACTAAAGTTTTATTAAGATTTCTTTAAAATCTAAATTATTTTTATAAATTTTATTTTTCAGCAATAGATTTCTATAATCTAAATTATTTAGTTTATAAATTTTTTTTTCTAAACCCTATTACTTTTAATTTTTAATTATTAAGAGATTTCAATAGATTTAAATCTATTTTTTTTTATTTAAATAGATAGATCTTTCTACTTTTGATAAGGTTTTTTAAATTTTATATAGATTACATATAATTTATTTATATTGTCTGCTTTAATTTATTTTTAATGATAATCTAATTGCTAATTCTATAGATTTAGTACGAATCTATTTTTAATTTAAATAAATAGATCTTTCTACTATGTTTTTTAGATTTTATCTACTAAATTGTCGGCTATTAATGATCTTTACGTGTACTAAGGATGATATTCGGGGATATAAAAGATTATTAGAGGTACCAATGATGTTTACAGGGGTACAAATGATCTATATGGGTACTAATGATCTTTACGGGTCTTAATGATCTTTACGGGTTCTAATGATCTTTACGGGTTCTAATGATCTTTATGGGTTCCTTAAGTGGATCTATAATCACGGTACCGATGATCTTTGAGAACACCTAGAATCATGGGGGTACCAATTATCTTTCACAGGACATAGAATCACAGTAACAGTGATCTTTAACAGGACCAAGTTAAGGGGGTACCAATGATCTTTATTAGGAACTAGAATCACTACCAATCATCTTTAACAGAACCTAGAATCACGGTGGTACCAATGATCTTTAACATGACCTAGAATCACGGGGGTACCGATGATCTTTAACAGGATCTAGAATCACGGGAGTACCAATGATCTTTAACAGGACATATATTAAAGGTATCAATGATCTTTAAGTGGACCTAGAAAAACAGGCTTATATTAGTTATAGATAGTAAATGTTTTGCTTTTGTTTTAAATTCCAAGTTACAGTAAAACGATACAGAACCTACTAGATAAAGGAGAAATTTACAAAGAATTCGACAAATTTGTTGAGGAAACGGCTTATCATCTTCTTTCATTGAATAATATAAATAATAAAACTTATTACTATGAATTTTTTTATAAATATCTCGTGTTTTTTTGGCTAATTTTAATGATAATTTTTTGTTAGTATGGCTGAACTGCTTAATGACACTCAAGATTATTTCGATGGAATGAATTATAAAATTATTCACAAACTTAATATTTCATGATCCTTTTTTATGTTATTCAAAACTTGTTATGAATAAACAAAATTTTTTATAGGCAACGGCGATACAATCCTATATGAAAAATGAAGAAATATGAAGAGTAGTATAGCAAAGCAGCCATACTACCAAAAAGATCCCATAACTTTTATAAAATTTCTAAGAAATGAAGGTCAAAATATTCAATTAAAACACAAAATACTTAATTGATATGTGCTTAGAACCTCATCACAACATTTTAGAACACTTTTTATCAAAACGGAATATTTTGGAACACGTAAAATTTAAACATTTTTTTCTGAACGCATAAAATTTGAACGCCTTTAGATAAAAAGTGTTTCTAAAAACGGACACTTTTTGTGTTTAAAAATGCGTTTATAATTTAAACAGTTTTTTTACAGTGTAGAGTTGGGGTCGATTCTGATCATCAATCAGAAAACGAATCACAAAAATTCCTAAAATCGTATTCAAAATCATAATAATTTCTTTAAAAAACCCCAAATCAGAATCAAAATAATGCATGGAGAACGAGAAAATTAGATCATCTCTGTAATTGTAGCGCTGGAAACTTCGCTGGTATACATCAGAAGAACGAGCAGAATTTCGTAAAAGAAATTGTATTACAAACTCAACACTACGTTTCCCATCGAGGCAAGAAAATTATTCGACCCACCGAGTATAAACCACGGGTAGACCAAGATTTTTTTCATTCCTAGAGTCAAAATGCATGTACAACTGCCATTTGGTGTTTGACAGCAATGAAGAAAAAACCAATAATGATCCAGTAAGCTACTGGTAAATAAAGCAATCTATCATTCCACAGCTAGCTAAACTGACCCGTAAGTAACTACACATACTAATCAGAATCAGAATATAATTCGATTAAATCAAAATCAGAAATTTAGAAATGAAAAAATTGGAATTAGAATCAAGCTGTGATTGAAAAATTCAGAGAATCAGAATCACAAATCATTAATATAGAATCGACACCAACCCTGTTTTTTATAATGACATTTTTAAAACACAAACATTATGTTTCTGGATTAAAAATATTTTTATAATTAAGGATGATAAGAAACTCTACAATTTTCCTACAAAACTATCACAAAATATAATTAGCAAAAATTCAGGAAAAACCAGAAGTGAGAAGTCAAAATTCTGCATATTTTTTTAATTACCTCGCAGAATATTTATTTAACATTTTAAATTGAGAAAGAAAAATTTAAAAATCTTTGATATGTTCTTATGAAAAAATGGAAAAATAAATCCTTTTTTTAAATCACCTCAACCTCTCTTTTGTTTGTTCCTTTCCCAAAAACTTTGCTTTTGATCCAGACACTTCAACTTGGGCGGATTTACTATATGGGTCGTGAGGGATATGCTTTATCCTGCTTACTCTTATTTTTTCCCATTTTTATTAAATTTTACAAGTAGTAAAGCTGACAATTTTATGTTCGGAAAACAATACATTTTTATTCCCTAAATCTGCATATTCAGGTGATTCCAATATGATATATTTACTTCTTCGGACCTACACACTATCGCGAAAAGGGTTGAACTGGAAAGTCTCTCTCTGTTGTATTGTCGAATAGAAAATCTCTTGATCATAACAAACTGTATGGTATCCTGATAACCTTCGATATTCTCATTGGTAATTCTTGCACATTCTCAAAGATATATATTTTATATTTTCGAGGAGATTACTTTTCTAGAAATTGATACTTCGAAAATGTATTTTTAGAGCATTTGATTTTGATTGATTTACTTTCAAGCACTTGTTTTCGAGAGTTTGATTCGAGTGATTCTAATCACAAATTTTTGATAACAACTATTTTCAAGCAATCTATCTTTCGAGAAGTGAATTCTTGGAGCATATATTTTTTGTTATTTTACGATTCCACCACTACGCCATATGGAAAAGAAGGGTTATTTTAAAAAAGTTATTATAAAGTTTTGGATATGAAAAATGAAAATACTCTTTTTATATTTCTATACCCATTACACACAAACTAAGACATCCCTACCTGATTATATTAGTTTTTGGGTTGTCTTAGTGCCCAACATTACTATAAAATATATAATATTTTTATCGATATAGGAGTTAATGAATACGAAATAAAAAATAAAAATTTTTAATTGATACACAAAATTTTTTTTATCTACACTAAAATCGTGAACACTTCTCAAAGACTCAATTTATGCTTGTAGAGTAATTCAAGGTCACTATTATCTTTTCCAAAGTATATATATATATAGATATATAATGAAAAACCGTGATATAGTGAAGAATGAGTCGCTAGGGTGTTCAATCTTCCCAGGTTTCACAGTTTTTTTGCCTTTTATATTTCAAAAAAATGAAATTTCCTTCCAAAGAGTTTTATAAAATGAAAGATGATTTACCGTGATTGTGGTTCGCAAATTCCTTGAAGTACCCAGATACTTTTTGCGAGAAAGCGCTTAGAAAGAGTAAAAGAAGCAACAGAGAATCCATTCAGCGTTTTCTTCCTCCTTCTTCAAAAGTCTAACTTCAGCAGCTTACAATAAAATTGAGAAAAAGGAAAATGGCTTCATCCATTTGTTTTTAGAGTTCTTGCCCGCGGGCTTTCTTCAGTGCAACGTTTATGAGTATACATGTGCACACACAAACACACTCAAACCTGCATACAATGCTAAATGTATAATAGAACTTTCACAAAGTAGGATAAATGATAATCTTTCTTCTTCTTCTTTGAGAGTGAATGCCTCAACAATATGAAGTGAGATTCTTGGTACAAATAATGCCTCACAACCGCTATATAAGCCTTTGACTCCTTTCAAAGGGCTTTTCCTATTTTCAGCGCTTTATTTCCACATTAAAAGCGTCAATCAAGAAGAGGCACCTGTCAAGTGACAGATGTCGATACAAGCTATGATCAATGACATACTTCTAAGTTACATGAAGTTGAAAATGAGGATAACATATAAACTTAAATGAAGAGAGCGATGGTCAAAATGAGAGAGATAGAGATGAAAGTAAAATGAAAAATTTGAAGATGAAGTTTGAAATATCCGAGTTTACAAAATTCGAAAAATATACTTTATTAAAATATTATTTATTCAGCCAGCGCCAGATATTTCTTTTTATCTGGGCCAAGCCAACCAATAAAAGAAGAAGAAGTTTTTTATTGATTTAAAAAAATGTCACCATAAACAAAGTAAGATTATAGTATAACAAAATATTGAAAGAAAAATACGATTATATAAAAAAAATAAATAAAATTTAATTAATATTAAGATTTAATTTTTTTAAGTAAATGTCTTCAAACTTTAAGGTCCCACTTTGAAGAAATAGGTCATCATTTTATGAAAAAGTTTGGAGGCTTGTTCTATATGATTGATGCTTTCATTTTATGCCAGTAGTGATAAAACGAATGCCATCTTGATAGATTTTGGAAATAACAACTGAAAAGTTTTTTTTCCCAAACACTTTTCTGATCGCGTTTATCACGTGAAAACATGTTGATATATTCCTATATCTTCACTAAAATTGTCTAAATACAAAAAATCATTTTTTTGACTTTAAAAGAATGAAGACTTATTAGAACTAATTTCTGAGATGATAGAAAAATTTCTGCATTGTACAAAATATTCTTTTCTAGGATTTTTTTACATAATTACAGCTCTTTACTTTAAAAATGGATTTATTGAAAAAATTCGGTATTTACTTTTTAATTTTGTCAGTATTGATTTATTCTCAATAAGGCATATCAATTGGAAAAATAAATTGGCGCGAATAAAATATCCTCAAATTTGGCAAAATTTTCAAATTGCTAACAAAAAATACAGCGATGTTGTTATGTTCTTAACATATTTTTCGGTATTCGAAAAGTTCCACTGAGTTTGCCTTTGCCTTTCATAACGTAACATAACATGATTTGTTCACGAAAGAAGAAGGGGAGAATGCGATGTTTAGCAGAACTCAAAAATTCTGGCTTTCCAAAATTCATCCAATTTGTTCTCAAAATCATATAATACGTTTGGAGCATTAACAATATCATTGTGAAGTGAATGCCAGCCATTAATCATTCTTTCAGAGAAAACCCTTCTTAATTAGGACTTTTACAAAACGATTTCTGAAATTTTTGAGAGTGGAATCTTTGATTTCTTTTTGAAAAATCAGGTAAAATGCTAGAGTTGATGAGTATCTTTCCATGAAAGATATTATAAACGGTAATCATGTCTCTTCTTTTGAAATGATAGAGTAAGGGAGGTAGCTTTAGTTTCTTGGGTCTTTCCTTGTAGCTTAGGTCTTTCAAAGCTTGAATGTCTTTAGTGATAGACCTACGGACTTTCTCAATTTTGAAAGCATCATAGTCATGATAAGGATGGGAAATTACATTTCCATATTCTAAGATTGGTCTTAATAAAGCTTTAGAAAGAAGTGCAGCCTCAGTAGCATCGAGTGTAGAGAAAGATTTGCACACTTGATGATAAGTATAGCGAATGCTTTAGAAACTCTCTTTGAAATATTTTGGACTCCCGTAAATCATTTTGAGAATTAACCTTCTCAAGTTTATGACGTAGCTGAGGAAATATTTTCTATCATTTTGATGTCCTATTTGCAAATTTTAATCCCCATCTGTTGCACCATTCAAAAACTATATCTATTTTGAGACAAAAAGTTCTATATCCAGGCTTTGGAAACTTTTTGAATATATTATACAAAATCGAACTTCCTTATCCAATTCATTCCTTATTTTTTTATATCAAGAAGAAAAATCGAAAATTAAAATAATGATTTCCTTCACCTCAACTATAAGTTGCAACTATGGACATAAGTCACTAAAGGAAGTAGAGCTTTTTGAAATTACAGGTAAAAAATGAATCCATTTTGAGAATTTGTTCAGAAAGTTGAAAAAATTCTATTAATGGAATTTTGCATCAGTAAAAATTTTTGAGCTTTTAAAAACTTTTTATTAAGATCAAGATTAAGTATGCTAAAAGTAATTATTCCGAGTATTTTTGTAAGTACATTTTGATATTAAATTTTTTTGGGTTTAAATTATTTTTAGGAAACCTTTTTTTTATCCATATTTTTGCAAGTTGTAAAATATGATTTCATATTTACTAATGCTCATAAATGATAAAGATAACAAATTGATGTAAAAACAATTTAAAAATCCTTGTAAATTCCAATTAAAACGGCAGAACTAAAAAGCACCCAGTTAATAATGAGATCTAAGCTCTTCCACTATGCAATGGTGATGATACTGCTAATTACTTTAATTGTGTCAGGAACAAATTTCAGGCAATGTGAACTAACTTGCTAAAATTAAAAATTGGCATACAACTTTCTTGAAAAATTTTGAAATAAAAATATCTCTCTTTTTCAATACTCATAAAAGCTAGAACAACGAAGAAGCATCAATTGACCCATATGAAAATTTAAAACTTTGTGTAGATGTATGTTCTTTTTGAATTTTCTTGCAGCACTTTGAGAGAAAATTCTACCTATAAGTTAGGAATATGAACGTTAAGTCATAAATATTTCTCTGAAAGATTTAGAAAAAAGTTTCTTCGAAACCATGTTCGATTTGAACAAGTCATTGACGCTGTTTCATTTTCTAGGTTCTTTTTCATATATAATAATTCTGGATTTGGTGCACTTTCTGAATTTAAACACCAAAGACGGCCTTTACTCTTTGCCCCAATGTTTCAATGAGATTTAAACATAATTTAAGTTAATTTCACTGCCAAAAGTTTTAACATTTTTATATCTTCCACTTATAACTTTTGTTATTTTATCTTTTTTTTTTGAAAACTTGACTTTTTTAAATATGCAAAATTTAACTTGATTTTTTTTTCGTTTTTTTATAAGATAAATGTGAATGAATTAAGTACTATTAAGTTTGAATATTTTTTATATAGAAAATAAATAAATCACAAAAAAGTTCTAAGTTTCGTTCATGCCTTTTACATTTCTTCGCATAAAATTTGATGCAAACGACTAAACTTTATTACTTGTTCGAGTTGGGGTTGATGCGACTTTTTCCGTTTAGGAAGTTTGACTTTTGTTTGTATATGATATCTTTTTACCTTCAACAAGGTCATGTCAACGTCATTTTTCTGGTAAAAGCAAAACTTTCGTTTATATTTTAGTTTGGCCTATATTTCCACTCTGATTGACGGCACCGACATCATTTTGAGTGGCAACGCCTTCTTTAGATTTGGAAGATGGATATGACGAGGGTGTTTGAAGGAAAGAAGAAAGAGTATCCACATGAAAATAACTCTCTCTCTCTCTCTCTACATTACCTTAATCTCCTATTATTATTTTTTTTTATCATTTAGCTCTCATTGCCTAGACCTAGTTTGCTTTTCTTGAAAGCGCCTACAGCAAATCAGAAGTATGTGTGTATAGAGAGTGCTATAGTTTGCATATCTGAAATGCTTCAAGTATACAATGTGTATAATATATCTATTGAGTGAAGAATATTGTCATGAATATTCCTTCTACAACAACTTGTTATCTCCGCCTAAAAGAGTCATACATTTTTTGAATTATGATGCCCGAAGTTTTAAGAGAATTTGCCATCCTTTTCAAAGGAGTGGAAAAACGAATCCGGTGGTATACTTAAAAGTCGACAAAGACATTCCAATAACACTTAAAAGTTTTTCGCCTTATTGTTTGATCGTTGAAAAAGGTTTTAAAGTTATTGGATGACCAAAACCTATTTTTATTAATAAGTCAAATTTTGAATTGTGTTTTGTATAAAATCAAATTTTAAAATGCCTTATTTTATATGGTTTATCAAACTGAAATTTTTATGAAACCTAGTGATCTAAAAATTTTAAACTGGTAACCACCTATAAAATGAATTGTTTTTTTCATTCCCTTTGAAACCTATAGCAAATTTTCTTAAAACTTCCTGTATACTATAATTGTCAGTATAATGAAGAAATTTTTGGAAGAAAAATTCTATTTTTAAGTTTTAAAAAAATAAGTTTTTGACTTCTCCATTGTAGAACATAAATTGATTCCTTTAATTTATGGTCTGATCAAAGAACGTCGATAAATTACACAAAATGCTAAATCCAGGTGTCTTATTTCACGTGGGCTTTTCCACGGATTAATTATGCAGTATTTCAGGTTCTTTTCCAATAATTATAATATTAACAATTAATTACAAAAGGAGAATCATTCAATAAATTTTTTTGATCAATTTTTTAAAAATAAAGTAATCATATGAACTCGTAAGATCCATTTTTGAGAATTTTTAAAGTCAACTTAAAGTGAAGTATTTGTAACTGGGTTTAAACTAAAACGTAGTTATAGACGAAAACTGATCGAGGAACATATGGCCAGTGGTGGGGTACGGTATGTTATCCTTCGAAATTACTGTACGATACGATAACTTTTTTATAAAAAAATAGGATTTGAAAAAGAAATAAACTACGAAAAATATCGAAGTTAGGTTCGATTTCTATTTTGGGTAACTTTTATTTTATCGAACCTGTGAGTTGTAAATACATTTATCAGGTTCAAGCGTGTTACTTGAGTGCTAACAACATATTCCAGTCAATAAGGTATTGTGATTTGTCTGTTCACCACAGTCACATGTAAATAATCCATAAAGAATATGATATTTATATACACATCATTGATATCAAACCGAATGAAACAAAAGTTTAAAGAACAAATTGATTTAGATGCAAGAGAAAAGTACTTATTTAAAAAGAGTTAAAACGATGAATTTTCGTGATCTCAAATTCGTTTTTGATGCTGAAAGACGACATTTGTTGAGAGAACTCTTTTTGCGTTGCTTTGAATAAACTTTTTCAACATTTATCTAAACTTATTGAATTTGATATTTAATATTTTATATAAAATTAAAATTTCTATGCAATCATTGCTCCAAAGAATATTGGGGGCCTTTTTTCCAAGGTAAAAACAGCAAACAAACGTTTTTATCGTGTTTGATTACGTTGACATTTTTTCCATATTTTTATACGCTTCTATTATAACGTATTTTTTTCCAATACGCTTTTACGGGACGAAAAATGTGCAGTTTTTGAGACACTTTTTGATTACAACAAAAGAAGAAGCATTGACTTTTTTTTTTTTTTGTTTTTTTATTTATATGTAAAAATAAAAATCATTATTATGATAGCATCTCTACTAAATTGAAATGGTTGTATGTATACGCTGTGTATGTCATATACTGCGCACACAGTTGCAATAATGATGCTATACCGCCTTGTTCAATAATGCTTTAACACGTCGTTTGCAAGTAAAGTGAGTAGAGATGGCATTCATTTCTTTTCTACATCTCAGCTTCACTAACATAGAGGAGATATAGCGAAGGGCGTTTATCTTTCCAGGCTAACAACGAACATTTTTTCTGTTTTACCTGGGGAAAACTTCTTTCTACACACTTACGCTAACGAAATCTACACCACCCAAGCATTCTTAAGTATGGCATTTTTTTTAAAATTCTTCCATTCTTTTTACGTTCATTACTTTTTTGTTTCCAAGCAAAGCTTAACTGACCATATGGGCATATGTTGGGCTTTTTCTGCAATTGACCAAAATATCAAGGGAAAAATAGGTCATCAATTATGATAGCCCCATAAGTTCTTTGGCGAGGCTGCTTGATAGTCTAGTCCGCAACTGTTTCTAACGAAAGAAAACTCTTGCATAACCGTAAAGATAAAGATGACACTGTTGGAATCGAATGATATCACCAGATCCTGTCTTCGGTAAACTTCTTGAAATGCAATGATTGAAAGTAAATTATGTTCGAAAGCAAATGCGCGAAAACATATTTTCTCGAAGAAATAATTTTTCCAAACTCTATAGATGTTGGTTAAATAAGCATATTGAAAGATTTCAAACAAGTTATGAAATACATTTTTTAACTATGATTTTAATATGACCAAATTTCTTGATGTCATCTGTTCTTTTTAAAAATAATAATTTTTATTTCTTTAATCTCATTTTTTAAGTTCTCACTCACTCACTATTTTAATCAATTTATTTTCTAGCAAATGATTTTGATAAATTTTCTTTCAATCCCATTGTATCCTGATAACGTTCGATATTGATACTTCCAAAATGTATTTTTAGAGCATTTGATTTCGATTGATTTACTATTAAGCACTTGTTTTCGAGAGTTTGATTCGAGTGATTCTGATCACAAATTTTTGATAACAACTATTTTCAAGTAATCTATCTTTCGAGAAGTGAATTCTTGGAGCATATATTTTTTGTTATTTTCGATTCCACTACTACGACATATGGAAAAGAAGGGTTATTTAAAAAAGTTTTTATAAAGTTTTGGATATGAAAAATGAAAATACTGTTTCTACATTTCTATACCCATTACACACAAACTAAGACATCCTTACCTGATTGTATTAGTTTTTGGGTTGTCTTAGTGCCCAACATTACTAACGCACCATATGGTTTTGAGATAAGCAGGATACGGGACATAAAAAATACATCATCCCAAAACTAGGTAATTGATTGGCAAACGAGTAAAGCATACTTGCTAACACATGTGCTCATGTGTAGTAATTTGTTTGATAATAATAAGCGGAATTTAAAGATTGAACTTGTTCTATTTAAGTTATGATTTCTATTAAATTAGGATTTTACATAATTTCCCAGTTTGAACCAATGTAAAAAGGATACTAAATAATCAAAACATATTTTTTTACATATTTTTGAAACATTTCGAGCGGAACTTTAGAATCAATTGTCTGATTAAATTTAAAAAAAAATTTTTATTATCGAAATCATTTTATTTATGATTTAAATTTTTTTTCAACATATATATATATATTGGATTTATTATTGACACGAACACTTTTAAAAATTTATCAAAAGAAAAAGTCATTATAATCATAACAAACTGTTTTATCGGTGCTATATTACATCGCACGCTAGACTGATAATAATAATAATAATAATAATAATGATAGAGGAAGGAAGATTTGAGAAAAAAGACCTCAAAGAAATGAAAGTTGTGATGAATAATGGGATTTATTTGCTTTCAATTCTGTATTGGATAAAACTTTCACATCACTCCCCTAATTAAAATTGTGTTTCATCATTAAATCCCTGGCTAATCTTAACACGCCTAAAAGCAGGCATAACTTTCATCATCTTTTATGCATGCCATTTCATACACTTCATGAAAGGCACAAACAAGCTTTGGAAAGTGTGCTTGAACATTGAATTTCATGTATCCCCTCTTGAACTAAAGCTCCATATTTACTTTTCCCTGGTTTGTTCTGCAGTTTTTCTTGCTTCGTCATTCCTAACCTCTGTTATTCGTAGCCTACATTCTAAATCCTTATGAATGATAAACACGTAAAAAATATTTCTATTGCATCAGTAAATTCTCTTTAATCATTTTGCATCTCAAACTTGACCTATTTTTTTGGAAAAGCCTTTTTTCTTTTATCAAAGCATTATTTCTGAAAAATGAGAATTGAACAAGAAGTACTCATTCAAAATGGTATTTGCAAAGAATCATCAACACTTTTCTTTGAGGAATGTATGCTGCTTATAATGCGAGCTTAAAAACATGAAATCTTTCCCTCTTTGTAAGTTACTTAATTTTTTGGCAATTTTGTCAATGTACGATGATGATGCAGGAGAGTCGGAAACAATCGAGAAGAATTTGGAGACAAACTTTATTGTTAAAATTATGAAAAAAACATCATTATTTTATTTTCAAAATGTAATATTCAAAAGAGCAAAAAGCATGCCATTATTAATAAATTATAAAGAAACAAATAAATGATATATTAGAGAAAAAAAATTAATTAAGGAATGAAAACTGGATCAAAGAAAAGTAGCACTTTGAGAATAAAGGAGTGATTGACATGTCATATTATATATAGCTAGGACCCCAAATTTACTTCGATATATAAGCCAATATTTGACTTATCCAAATTCGAATAATGTTGCAGAAACCGTGAATAACCTGAGTTGACAGTTTATTGAATAACTTTCTACCAATAAAATAGTGGGGCTATTTGAATGACATCCAATATCAAAGTGTCTCCGTAAACATATCCATAATGTCATCGCAAAAGTTTTATTTTTTAGCCATACACACATCGATGTCTTTATTTTCACAAGGCAGAAACGTGAACGTGTATAAAAATACGAACCTATGGAGCCGAAATTTTGAATATCAAAGCATAGGAAAAATAGGCATAATTCGGCAACCAAATTCAAGCGATGCAAGTAACATCAGCAATTTTATTGATGGAACGTTATCCAATTAACTAAGCAGAACACATGTCATTCAGGGATTCTGCAACATTACCCAAGCTTGGGGTTAAGCGGAGATTTTAACATGCCAAGCTGCATTTTGATGTCCTACCCAAACTCTTTTAAAGGTAAAATGAAATGATATCAGTGATTTTTGGCATTACCTCTTATTCAGTGTTTTATAACAAAAAAACTCTTAGCAGTAGCAGATGCGCTGACGGAATGCACATGTGCCTGTTTAGTAAAAATAACAATGATTTGGATGAATATTTGTTTAAGCAAAATAGAGGTCTATGCCTGTAAAATTTGCCTCTAATAATAAAATATGATATTCTGGACGGCCAAAATGAATCAAGTTTGTTTTTAAAATCGTTCACTGTAAGGGAATTAACAACTTCTCACCAAGCAAGAAATTTCAATCATCAAAGGCTCTTTGTGTTAATAAATAAGTTTGACGATGGTTGTTTTCAAAACTTTCAGATTTAAACTTGTAACCATGCGAACGAGAAATTCTTGCAGAAAACTCAGACAAAACTTCTTTATAATGTTGAAAAGGGTGATCATTTCATTTCTTTTTTTTCTGAAGTGAAGTGAAGGTAAGTCTAAAATTTTCATTCTTTCAGAGTAGCATAAATATTTCTCATACCATGTAAACTTTTAGTAAAGTTTTTTTGAACTTTTTAAATCTTCTTAACATTACTATCCAAATAATTGCCATGAATCACGCTTGCGTATTCGAGGATTGGTGTTGTCAAGGATTTGAAAGGTAGATAGCAACGCCATTATTTGAAATTACGAAAGTCTTTTTCAACATATGTATCGTAGAATGTGCTTTTTTCACAGCAGTCGAAACATGTAGATTAAAATTAAACTTTGAGTGAATCCTCAATCCAAGGTCATCTGTTTTTGAAGTTTAGACAGAGCCACACCTTTGGCCCTTGTTTAAGTTAAAACTCAGATCCCACTCAATAGACCATTCAAACCAGCAATACAAATCAGTCTGCAACGATACATTTGAACTTTTATCGGAATAATTAAATAACTTGATGTCATCTGCAAAAACTTTTACGTAGGAAGTTAAGTCACATGTGACGTCATGGATAAAAATAGTCAAAAACAATGGTCACTCCTAATACAGAACCTTGTGGTATATTCCACTAACAGTTTCAGCACTACTTGATGTGATTCCATTTAAACGCACTACATGTTATCTATTCAAGATATAGTCTTTGAGCCAGGATAAAAGAGTAACAACGATTCCAAAAGATTCCAGCTTTTGAATAAGTCTTTTATGAGGACCCTATCAAAGGCTTTTTGGAAGTCTAAGTATAGTACATTAATAGTTCTACTTTCATTCATTGCTAAAGTTACTTCATTGGAAAATTTGATAAGGTTGGATACAGTTAACTTTTTGGGAAGAAAGCCATGTTGATGGGGCGATATGAGTTTATTATTTAAAATATGATAAACATTTTTATCTTTAATAATGGATTCAAAAATTTTGAACACCACAGAAATCACAGAGATAGGTCTATAGTTGAATATTCTTGTCTCCTTTGTTAAAAACTGGATAGTTATACAACTCAATTTCCAATCATCAAGAAGTTGGCATTCTTTCAAAGATTTATTAAACAGGATTCTCAAACGTTCTTTGATAACTTTGGTTAATTTTTTGAGAAATAATGGAGAGATGTCATCAAGTGCAATAGATTTAGATATATCTACCTTAACAAGATTCTCCAACTCCTCATTCTCTGTAATAACTACCGCTTCCAATAAATCACAATTTAATCTTTTCAAATGTTTATTTGGTATTTTACGTTCTACTTTAAAAATCGAAGCAAAATATTGATGAAAGGTTTCGAGTAAAAACTTTTTTCCAATATTTCCATTTTCACTAATTTTTGTTTGAAGACCCCGTGATCTTTTTCTTTTTTTATTAATATAACTCCAGGTACTTTTGGGATTACTTTTATAATTTTTTAAAATATCCATTTCATATTTTATTCTGAGTTCTCGGTGATTAGATACTTTCTTACCTTCTTCCTGATATATTTTTTTTCCAAATTATAAATATTATAATTGAAAAATATGTAAACAAAGGAATCAGTATTCTCGATATTGTATTTGACAAACAAAATACCCCATGGATGTGACAAGTTGATACACTGAGGATACCTAGAACGTGGAAATGAACACAACATATTTCAAAAATACTTTTCTTGTAAGACCTATTTATGCAAATCAAAATTTAGCTTGCGTCCTAAATAAACTTACATTACGCGCCGGATCCGGCCCACATATGGTAGTTTAGTGACCCGTGTCTATGCGAAATGTGAGGTCTTAGATTCCCGAATCTAAGAATGGGAAAAGTAGAACTATCCAAATAGACACAAGTAAAGTGCTGAAGGATAATTTGTTTGGAATGAAAAAAATTAAGCAAAAAATGCACTTTAAAGTCACACGAATTTTTGGACTCCAGAAGTCTTCATCAACTTTCAGCTACAAGTTTATGACAATGGCGTGGAATATAAATTAGTCCGCGCGTAATTAAACAAAGCACTTGCGCAAAAAGGCCAGCGTGCTTTAACCTGGAACGATAAAACAATTGTCAAAAGTTATTATTTGCAAACGGAGAAGTTTGTTGATGTTGTTTGCGGTAAAATTGCGCGCGCTACATCTTCCTCCTTCTTTGCGATATGACAAAGAAACGCTAATTTGAATCAATTAGGGAAAATGGTTGGAATGAAGTTAGCGCCATTTTTGATTTCACCTTTCCCGTGACAAGAAATCAAAAAGTGTTGGCAAAAGAAAAGAGAAAGAAGAATGGTGGAACAAACGCGTAACAAAGGAGAGCACGAATGAATCACACTTTTACATTTAATTGCATGACATCTTCTCTCCCACTCCAGTTCAAGTGATGCATGCCAATGATGATGAAGTGAAGCGTTGAAGTGGCGGATGAACATGTCATCTTACCTCCTCACACACTTAACCTACATTTGGTCTCTTTTCATTCCTCACTCAGCAGTCAACCCTCATTCTTTGTGTCAAGAATGTCAACGCAAAATTGCTCTTTGCTGACATGAAATTTGTGGAGCCTTGAGTGAGCAAAAACACTACAGATCAAGGCAAAGAAACTCTCCGTATCTATAATATCATCATCTCTTGTGAGTTGCAATTACTTGAACATCAAAAAGTAATCATTAAAAAATTCCTATATTATTTACATTCCACATGGAATAGAGGAGTCATGACTCTGAATCATCATCATCATCATCATCATCATCATCATATTTGTCATCTTTTTGTGACGTTTACACAAAAGTTTTTTTGTCTTCAATGTTGAATTTTTCTCTTTTGTCAAGTAAAGCCTTACTTATTTATTGCATATTTTTGAGAGAAGCTATCAACGCGGATCAAAAGCTTTAGGAGGTCATTTGCCCCTTTATACTCCCCCAGAACCGGAAAGAAGAGGCGCGCGTTCGTTGCTTGAGTTACAAAGCTCAAATTTATTTTCGTTTTTTGGCATTTTTTCCCGCAATTTCGGATTTATATAGACAATTTTTAAACCTTTTTTAGAGAAATATGTTTATAAACAAATTTTTTTCGTTTTTTGGCACAAGATGAGAGTTAAAATATGATTGACATGTATCCCAATCTTCAGAAATTTAGCTAAATACATTATAAAAAACATTTGATATTTCTATAAGGAATAAATATTTAATATATTTTAATTATAAAAATATATATTTAATTTTATTTCTATCATAATAATCGTGTTTTTTCCATATCAATGAAAAAAAGTCCTACAAACTAACAATAAATGCACAAAGATGCAGAAATTCAAAAAAACTTATATAAAATTATTGATTATTATTTGAAGAAAAATCCAAATGTAAAATATATTTTTATTGATTTGCAAAAACGCTCAAAGATCCACTCTTTGTAAAATTGACTTGAGGAAAGAGTATCCATTTTATAAGAACGTCGAAATGGAAGACTTTAAGTAAATTGAGATGAACTTCACTCAGACAAAACTTCACTGTTTTCCGAATTATCTTTGTTTAAAGACTTTTGAGATTCATAGGTCTAGAGCCAACAATAGCTTACTTGAAAATTTTCCAAAAATTCAGCTTACTTCTTAATTTCCAAGTAAGATTATTTTCCTTAGAGTGCCTGAAATATATCACAAGTTGACTGAACTTTCATGGCACAGTTGTGTACGACAGTTTGCGAGCTCTAATCTCCTCCTTGATCGCGTCATTCGAATTTGACTTTAAAGTAAACAGAACTTTTCCATTTTTATTTCAAGTTTTTTTGTTGAGATCGCTAAACACACATGAACCAATTTTTGCTTAACAATATTTCAAATAAGTATTTATAAAAATGAAATTATATATTTTTATGCTTTGTGTAAAAAAGCGCTTTTCTTAAAACTGTCTTAAACTCGCTCTTTGTTTGTTTACTTCTTTAAAAAACTGGGATTATTTGCAAAAAATGGACTATAAAAAAGTTGATGTATTGATAAAAAGTGTCTTTTATTGACTTAATAACTTAAACTTCTTTCATACAAAACTTTATAAAATGAGATGCTTAACTTGTTTCAGAAGAATCACGCCCCATATTAAAACGACTTTTAAAGGAATAGAGCTGCAGTAATGTGAATTTAAAACAACGACAAAGCTTTGTTTGCAAAAAAAGCTTGAAAATAAAAAAGGTACGTCCTGATATAACAGTATTGACATGAAAAACATATGTTCTTTTTTGCCTTCAAAATAAAAATAGGATTTGTTGATGGGAGAATTGAATTTTTCCAAACAAAACATATGGAAAGATTGTAGATAAACTTTTGGAAGTTATGTGGAAAGATTTTAGCATGATAAAGTAGGCAAAACGTTTTTACAAAAGATGACACGGAAAATCATGGTGTGTAGTTTTAATCGGTTCAGTTGTGCCGTAAAAAGTAGGATAACAGAATTCTAGCAAACTGGGAAAGATACTTTGCGGAAAATCAATGAACAACTATCAGCAAATAGTCGTAATCAGTTATTATTATATAGATATAGAATAGATGAAAAGGCGCGAAATATACAAAGCGTTTAAATTCATTCACATATGTGTTTGATGTAACTAGCATATCCAAACCACTTCATCGTGTTCCATTTTCTTCTATAAAAAGTTTTTGACCTATATACATTTTACTTTTTTCATTATCAATTGCCTATTCTTTTTTGCTTCGATCGTGACTATCCTTAACATCTGTCCATCCACGGAAGATTATTCTTTCTTTCGACTTAAAAAAATCAAAAAACTATTCATTTTCTCTGTTAATAGATCTGTTGGTTAAATAAAGACTTTTGGCCTTTTCATTCACGTTTTATATAAAGGAAATGAAAAGAATTTTTTTGAAATGAAATATATTATTAAAAAAAGTGAAAAAATATTTGCAATAATTTTATCTGTTTGTGTAGATTTCACAGCTTAACAAAGTAAATACTATTTAGATCATCTTCTTAAAAACATTTCTATTTTATTTGCGGCTTTTAATGTTTTGTATATTCGGTAAAGTTTTTTCACTATTTTATTCAGTATAAATGAATGTTCTCCATATTTGATATCTTCGGCTACTTGCGATAATGTTTTTAGGGTAATTTTGACATACACGCAGATTTTGTGATGGAGGGGGGGGGGGAGGTCTTTTTCAAAGCAACCCCTGCTCAAAGTTATGACATACGTTATGATTCAAAAAGATATTTAGTATTCTTAGCTTCGCTTTTTACCGGAAACCGTAAAATCAGATTCGAATAAAAAACGATCATTTGCATATATTTATGGAAAGTCTTTATTTAATTTTTTATATATTACCTGTTGAAGATTCAGATTATAATGCTTTAATTAAGTGTTGTTAACTCATTTGTTGAACTTATTTATGAGCAAACCATAAAATCTTGACTGAAATATGTTATGAAGCAAGTAATCCGCTTCAACTCGACAAACTCATTCACATCTCAGAGGTTCGATAAAAAAATGTACCAATACGCAAAACATACCGGACTTCGATACCTAGCATTTTAAAATTCAATTTTTTCGTACGTAATTTAGAATCGCTTTTGAGCGGAAAGTTATCACAGCGTGCCGTAATTTGAAAACGTGACGCACCGTTTTCCACGATAAAAAATGACAGCAGATGCTTGAGTGCAAACTTTTTGAATGGCAAGAACAAATTGGTGAGAGGATGCCCAAATTTGAGTATGCAAAAAAGTAGTTCTGGCAAGCGCATAAACGCGAACAGCATTCATTGGAGTTGAGTTGGACATGAAGGAAGTGGTGCAGTGAAAGTCGTTGAAGGAGAACCGTGTGAGCAATCTGAATTTTGATGCCAGAGAAAGAGAAAGAGAGAGAGAGAGAGAGAGAGAGAGAGAGTGAGTGGACCTTAAGCAAGAAGGACACTTTTCATTCAAGTGTTTGCTTCTGCTAGTTCTAGCATACACAAACCAACCCGCCCCAAAGTTCTCTCGCTTTTATGAGGAAGTAGATTTATAATAATTGATGAATCATTATGCATTTGCTTCTATATATTGATTATTACTATTATTATTATTATCTATCTATCGAATTGCTTATATACCAAGATTGTAGAAGCCAGAACATGAATTCGAAACAATGCTGTTGATACGCGAAAAACATCTTCTGACTTGTTCCATTTTCGCAATCTTCTTTCTTGGTTTGCTGCAAATAGCAAGTAAGCATTTTTTTTTTAGATTTTTTTTACAACTCCATTACACCTAAATCTGAAAAATATTTGCGATCAGAGTATTTGCCGAGAAAACAATTCATATGTTATATGATTTATCTAAAGTGCAAAATAAGTCTAATTTTATGTAAATATTTTTGAAATTTTATTTGATCTGAAAAATTTTAGGGGATCAACGATCCCATCTTGTTTGGACTGGTTACGGGCGTGTATATGGATGAAACTATTACTCCTGGTATATCTTTAACTGTACTTATTTTGGATTTTAACTTTAATGTTCCTAGAGGGAACTCAAATGAACTGCTCTTTCAATGGAATTAGATAGGAATTACTGAAGTCTTCTTCTTTCTTTGGTCCTAAATGTGTTAAAATTTGAAGGAATTTTCAATTTAGAAAATTGAAAAATGAAAGTTTCAGTTTAATTTTGAAAATTTTTTACATTTAGAATTTGAAAAGGCTCTTTGTCATACACCCAAATTAATTGATTCTTTTCCAAAAAACATTTTTCATTTCGCTCAAGTTTAACAAAATTATTTAAATCTATTTTACGATCTATTTTATACCACGATAATATTTGTAATTTTTATCTGGTTGTATGGATGAATTAACTGAAAAATGTAATCATAGAATTATATATAATGACTTTAACTTTTGCGATTATACAAATCCTGTTATGCCTTGTACAAGCCTTTTATCAAATGTATCAAAATGTTCATTTAAATCCATATTTTGTGTTTTAATAAAAATAATACCAAATTGACAAAATTATTTTTTCTCATAAACTACCTCTTTAAATTCTCTGTATGGATAAATATTTGAACTTTGCCTTTAAAGCACTTGACCTAAAGAACATTTGTCTAATGGTATTTTGGTGTATCGATTCTTTTATTCAAAAAAGCTTACTAATTAAGCAAATGAGTAACTTACAAAATTTTTCATAAATCTGATATGTGAATGTGGTTTGGCAAGACCAAGCGAGATATAAAAAATCAGGAAAAGTATATGAAACCTACAAAGTATATGTTGTTTTGCCAGATTTAATATATATTTTATTTACAAAATCGATGAAATTTGAAAATTCTATTTCAGTCAAAATTTTAAATCAAATTTTACTCACCATTTATGCTGATTTTGTAGAACTTGTTTAACATATGTCAAAGCTAGACTTGAAAGAATTTGTATTTTTGTCGATTTTGTTTGAGAAGTCGACACTCTTTCAAATCAAAGAAGGGGATAAAAAGTTTCACACAAAAATTCCAAATTGAGTACTAAGGAAAAAGTGTTTTTTGTTTTAACTGAATTGCATGAACCACAAAAAAGTTTCAATTTGCCAAAATATTTATTTAAAAGGTCATTAACTCCTTGATGATAACAAAATATGTTAGTTAGTTAGTTAGTTTGTTAGTTTATTTTTCAAAAGTAACAAGAGGAAAAAAAATATATATATAGAGCAAATTGCTTAATGCAAAAATATGGTAAATTGTGAACATTTACAAAAGGAGATAATATGTATCATAATAAAATATTGCTTTTGAAGGTCAATATCAAAGGCCAAGTTAGCCGCTGGTAGATGTCACCTGCTTGTGAGATTTCAATAATCTTGGCAATATGAAGCTAATTTCTTATTTTTTTTTCTTTTTATTTTTTTTTCTTATTTCTTTTTTTTTGTTAAAACACTAATTTCAAGTTCTCCAACGCCAAAATATAACACGACACAGAGATATAAACATTCGCATTTAATACCCCCCAAGGAGATTTAATAGAAATTTGAGCGCAGCAAGCCTTATCAAAAAAAGATTCTTTTTGCACAAACATCTCTCCAATTAATTAAATCAAAATGTAACAGAGAGCAGTTGTGCTTTACAATCTCATTTCCGTGTTTCAAATATCAAAGCATACCCATAGATAAATTCCTGTATAAAATGTGAGGAGGGGTCTATAAAGTCTTCGCGCTTTTGTGGTTTCGTTAGAGCTAAGGCATAACAAATTGTCTACTTCATGATTAAGTTGCTGAATAGTTTTTTAGGATTGATGATGATTAGTGTAAATTGTAGTCGCCATATGTTTGATGCAGTCATATGAATAATGAAAAGAGTTGACGAATACAATATCTTTGACATATGTGCAAGTATGAACAGTGATGGACTACGTTGAAAGTATTTTTTTATACAGTATTTAGAGACGATTCAAGGAAGTTGATTTGAAATGATATATAGTTCGCAAAATTCAAAAACATCAATTTCGGTATAAAATGTTCAATTTCATAATTTCAAAAAGCACAAACAGTTTTACTAATGACTTTTCTCTTGTATATATGAGTTTAGTGAATACACTTCAAAAAATAGTTCTGTATGTTATAAATGTTCTCATTTTACAAAATATTTTTACGTGTAAATGTTCTAAAAATTGAGGTGAGCAACACAAAGCGATAATAAAACTCTCTTTTGTACATATGTTCTGTTTTAGAAGGAGGCAAAATTTTCACTGTAAAAGCAGAACTTGGCGACAAAGGAATCTTACCATGTCCCTATCAATCACGTGATGACTCCACTCTGCAATACATTCGAATACTGAAAGTAAGGACAAAAATTTCCAAATAATTCTGCATTATAACTGCCTACATCATCCATCCCTTCACATCATTAGCACTAACAGCATTTAGAAGCTAAATAAGAACAGACAGGTTTGCGATATTCCCTATTTTTCGCAAAATTTGTTACATTTTGAAACTTTAATATTTTGATATCTTTGTGATTGAAATTCTGATTCTGTTCAGTTTTTCTAAGTACTATATATATATAGCACTTTGCTTATGAATCTAGTTTCCTGTAAAGAGAGTTTTCATATTTTTCATATATTCTTATATATATACAGGCCCGTCGCCAGGACACTTGTCCAGGGGGGGGGCACGCATAAAAATTTTGGGGCACCAATTTAGTTATTAAGGGAGTGAAAAAATACGTAACGTCCGCTTCAACAGCTATGCTCACTCACAGACGGACAGTTGACAGGTGGACGAAACCGAAGATATCAGAATAAACCCCAAAGCATGTTACTAGTAATTTCAATCTAATCAGTAAAATTGTAAAAACAAACCCAGAATCTGAAAGTAGCAAACAGTTATTTATTTACAAACTCAAAATATATAAAAAAGGAACAAGTTGCAGCATAGAAGATCACTTCTTTCTAATACAGCTGAATTTTTCGATTATTTTTTGCAAAGTCTTTTAATACTTCATCAAAATCTAGAATCTTTGTGTATTCGCGCAAAAACGACAGGAGGACAAGGTTGCTTTTCCGCTGATGCGTCAAGGATCGTCTATAGGATGTCAGCACTCTCGTTAGTGTGGAAAAGGATGTTTCACACACAGCGGAACTGGCACCAAAGGTAAGTGCAGCTGAGTACAGTTGGTAAACCAACGAGAATCCCGTTCGGAAGGGATACAATAACGAACAGATATCTCCCATGTCTTTGTGCATGGTGACATCAAACTCTTTGAGGATCAGATTTTTGGCCACCAAGCATTCCGCTGCAAACAAAGATGACTGTGGATCTAATTTAATGAGCTCTGCAAGTTTTTGAACTTTATCAACATCAAGAAAGCCTTCGTTTTCGGGCCAGAGGTTGGAAATGGACGTGGAGAGAGCACAGTTTCGTTCCGAAAACCGTCTACTTAATTCCCCCATGCAAATGTCAAGCATTTCAACCAAAATGCGCTTCTGCATTGCTGCCTCATTCGAATCATGATCTTCAGACGTGTGTCCAACAACAGAAAGCACGACTGCATCTTTAAGTTTAGCCGAAATTTAAAAAAAAAAGCAATAAAATGTCGGATCAAATGTATTGTTATGGTTGTTCCAACTTTTTTAATTGCTTTATTCTAATAGTAGTTTTGAGTGCCGTTTTTTCGTGCCCCATTTTGGGGGGGGCATAAGTCAGAATTGGGAGGGGGGCAAAGCTATCGGGCCTAAAATACAAGGAGGAATGAAGAAACCCGCTCATCGAATACACAAGACAGTTTTAAATCTGTTGACCTCTTAATCAATATTCTCAACTAAAAACAAATTTTGGATTTCAATTAATATTTGTAATCAATTAGAGAGAGAGATAGGGGAGTGATGGGAAGGGTATGGGAGATTTATGAAGTCGCTGTGGAGGGACCACCGTTGACGCAAGCACATTATGAGATCAAATAAAGTTGGTGATGGTGGATGAGGCAATATGTAACATATGTTCCCCTCCCTCCAATCTGTTTTGAAAGGGAGTGGAAAAACCCCTATCCTTCCCATAATTTTGAATTTTTTCAATTTATACTTTTTTTTATATTGTTAAAAGACTTGTTTGGCTTGGGAGTATACTTTTCATTTTACATTAGTACTTGTTTTACAAATATAGTTTGAAAAACAAATTCTTTTAAAAAATTTTTTAAAATTTATAAAAAAAAGTTTGCCCAATAATTAAGATAACTAAATCAATAAAGTTAAATATTCAGAGCAGTTAAGATAAGAATTTTACGTTCAAATCCATTCTTTCACATATTATGCTCCCGGTCGCAATCCTGAGTCCAGGCTCTACGTAAACTTTCTACCCCACTAAGTCCACGAATGGCGTCTTGTCATGCATAACTATGCGTCGATATAAATCAATTTACATATAAAATATATGAATACAACTTAGTGATCGATACAATCCTATCACTCCCAATAAGCGAGACAACTTGTTAGCTTGATTCTAAGGATGTCTCGACCAAGCCCTTTAAATATCTTCAGAAGAAGAAAACCAGGATAAAAAATTTTAACTTTTTTTTTGTAAAATTTTAGAGATAAAAATTTGAAAAATTGATTTTTAATTTATTGTGAAATCACTAAAAGTGTTTTATGGCAACTAAATTTAAATATTTGAAAAATTGGATGTTTATTTCGTGAGAAGGAATCAAATTCTGAATTTTGATAGAGAGTAATCTCTTTTCTAACATAATTTTGTGTAAGCTTAATTGCCAAGTTTTGCTTCATTATGCTGCAAATTGTTTTCATTGAATGCTTTTTTTTCACTGACAAATTTGCCGAAAAGGAAAACATCCCTCCAATATTAAAACTTTTTCAAGGTGATTGACCACAAACTCGTCACAGTCTTCACGTACATTCCAAAGAACGCAATCATATATGGAAGGATTTCTGATCGAGCCGAATTTGTCACTGGCTTCTATAAACCCTACTTGAAGATAAGCAGCTTGGAGTTGGGTGATGAAGGAACTTACATCTGTGTTCCCAAGTTCAAGGATCAGCTCTCTACAACAAACATAACGAGCAAACTTGAAATCTTGAGTAATTTTCCACGCATTTTTGAAACATTTGGGCCAATTCTTACCCTTACATGCTTTAAACGGTCCTTATTATGACTCGCCTTATTGCAACACTATATCCCAGAGAACAAGTGGGCGAGGGGGGGGGGGGGATATTTTAAGAAGGGCCCTTTAAACTTATATATGTTAAAAGTTTAATTGGCGTTTATTTCAAAAAATGGGCTTTCTGTTTTACTTTGTTGTCGATCATAAATTGAGTGCAAAATTATTCTTTGTTTTGTAAAACTTTTTTAAAAAAAGTTAAATTAAAAAGACACAACTTTTGGCATTTGGCTCTAGTTTGGTCTTTGCCATAATCTAAAAAATATTTTCTTCACAGTCAACTTCAAAAGTTTCTCTCGGATCAATATAATTATTTAGTTTTGGATTTTTATTTTTCAAAAAACAAGCAATACGTTGCTTAAAAAACATTTATCAACGTTTAAAAACGGAAAATAATTTCTAACAGTGTTTAAAATATAGTAATTTTTTGGACAAAATATTTTTCCCAATATTTTTTAGTAATTTTTTGGCTAAATTTGAATTATAGGCGTACTATATCAAAGAGAAATCCTAATATTTTTTACTTAATTTTATCATAATCACACAAATTCCTAGATTCGTAATCATAATTCAGAATCATAATAATTTTGAAAAAAACCCAAAATCTATCCAAAATCAAACTTAAAGCATAACAAAAATAGGATTCTCTCAGTAATTTTCTTACGTTTGAACATTTTGATCAGTGTAATCAATCAATAACTGCATAATGTTTATACCTTTTTGTACTTCTTCCGTATTTTCTAAATCATACAAAATTATGATCCTTTTGTAAAAAGTCTAGCTAGATCTGTGACCAAGCTACCTGCTGTTTGAAACACCGACACATGTCATTATGCCGCTACGCTAGAACCTTTACAGCAAAAAAACTGGATATTTCCCAGCACATATGGTCCACTAAGCTAGTGGAAACGAAAGCAATCCATCTTTCCACATATAATTTAACTCCTCCGTAAATATCTACAAATATATTTTTTACTAAACAGAATCATAATTAGAATTGTATTTCGAGAATCTGACTCAAGATTAAAATTGCAACTAAAAAATTCAAAGATTCAGAATCATAATTACAATCATTATCCAGAATCCGCTTGACCGTCAAACTAGGCTATGGCTTTAAGTATACCCACACTTTATTAAAACGAGGGCCAATACTCAGTGCTATTCTAAGGGAACTACCTCAACACAGGTGTCTATTTTTCATCATATTTATATACATATATATATGCAAGAATGCTGACTCTCATGAGTATGTTGAAGAAAAATGGATGCTAAATTTTCGAGAAGTGGATCCTTTCACGAAGAAATGGAGGTAGTCAAAATCATTTTTGTTTTCTAATGCTTCAAGCTCAATTATATCATCCCTCTTTAATTTGTAGCATCTTAAGTAAGTTTTTTGCAAGTGCATAGCCATTTGCTGTAAAAGGAAAACATATTATCTATCGAAATTGTTTCAACTCTTTTGTAGATAAGATCTCAAACCAGAGGGCACACATACTTTTACCTTCACTCACACTCCATATAATTAATAAATCGCAATGGAGCGCTTTAAAAATTTTTATTTGAGCCAAAACTAAATAAGATCCCGACCTGTTTTAAAAGCAGGGGAGGACCCCTATCCAAAATCAATATTTTTAAGGGTAAAAAGAAAAGCTATAAAACGATTCAGAAAGACATTTGCATGGTATGAGCTTTTTTTTTTTTATCATTTCTCTTTTTCACGATGTTAAAAAATCACTTTATTTTTTCTAGTATCTCCTGAAAATATGTCTATAGTAGCAGATGAGCCTTTCTACAGCCTGGATTCAAAGGTCACTCTGAATTGCTCCGTTTCGCGAAGCAAGCCAGCCGCCAATTTGACTTGGTGGATGAATGCAACGCAAAACATCCCCTCTCTTTCCCACTCTGAAATCGTAGAAGCGGCATACAATGTGAGTAAGTGAAGAGAACGAATTTATTCAATCAAATGCTCATGTACCTCCCATAAGTTTAATCAGTTCAGATTATTATAACAGAATAATGGAATATTAAATGTTATTCTTTGGCGCTTTGTAGTTGATAAAGGATATCCTCATTCAAGCGAATCAATGCTTTCTATTCATCGGATGATTGATCACTAAAATTGATTGATTTATGTCCATTTTATAATCAATTTATATTTTTAAGTTCTAATACAAACATCTGTTTCAAAGATTAGGCTTGAAAATTTTGAATTTTCATATTGACACAAAACTCAAAAAAATTAATACTTCTCTCATAATTTCCTTGTTAGGTTGTTCTGAGCTTAGAGAAGCACTTTTTCAGATCTTTCCATTAATGAAACGCTGATTCCAAAGAAAATGAAAGGAATCATTCTAAATTCAAGGGAAATTAATTTCTTTATATATGAATCCGGAGACCTTTTATTTAACGACCAAATTTGGTATTATGATTTTCACTATTTTATCATTTATACATATATTTGCTTTGAAAAAGGAGTTTATACTCAGAAACTAGTAGTCAGCAACATCACTAATAAAGTGTCTAGTTTTTACAATTGTTTTATATTTGTCATGAATTTTGTTGGTAACCAATCTTTTAGAAATAGCATAATAGTTAACTGATCTATGTAAAAAAAATCGTTCATTGATGCGAATTTAACCTTGAAAATTTAAAAATTATAAAGATGCTACTAAGATCATAAAATTTATTTTTAATAAAATAAATCAAAGAAAGGTAAAATTATATAATCTTTTTTAAACTAAAAATCTTGTACTAATTATACAAAATTTACTAACAAAGTAACATTTATTTGATTCATTGTAACTTTTATTTATGATATATGGGAACTTTTCGTAATTGTTAGAAGTGAACAATGTTTAGAAGTTCAGAAAGTAGGGATGGGGGTCGTATAAATTTTTTTTAGTTTTCTCAGCGTATCAATGCAGACATATAGAAGTTTGAGAAGTTTGTTAAAGAAAAAAACTATATAAAAAAAAGTTTGATAAAGATTATTATTAGGTGTTATCCACATTCGTTAAAGTGGCATATTCTTAACTTATTACTAATCAATTTAGTTAACTAAATGTTGCAGAAAAAAGTTATTTAAATGTATCAAGTTAAATGGTAAGTTATAAATTTTGTTCCAAGGTAAAGGTTCATTGAGCCGCTTGCATCGAACTATGAGGAAAGTAGGCTTGATGCGGGATCGCACAAAAGACCTTGGATTATTGAAAACCAGTCCTGCTTCCACTTTTACTCATTCACTTAGAAAAGTTTATCTTATCAATTTATAATCAAGAAATAAAATATTTTGAAGCCGTTGATTCTTTTAGTAAACTTTTAAGCTATTTCTGATTTTTATACTTATTCAGGGCAACAGAGTCTAATGTAACTCGCTAATGTAACTAATTTTATTTCTCCAGGATATAGCATAAATTTCTCAATTTCTAAACAACATCCAGGGCATATAAAAAAGGAAGAATGAAGGAATCCATGAAGTTTAAGCGTGTCACTTATTAATTATATAAATCTCTTGCAATGATCCGTGAGATATTTTTGTACACGAGTATAAATTGCTAACTTAGATGGTTAGCTGTGAAGAACCGGTAAGATGTGGACCGTTATAACAGTAGCTTCCATTTTTTTAAAATATTTTGGGCATTGAAAAGTTTAAGATATCGTTATTTATTTCAAACTATTTCTTGAATACGTATAATCAAGCTAAAAGTTTTGAAAAATTTTGAGTGTGAGGGCAAATCTTTTTGATGATGAAATATGCGAGAGTGCTGATACACCAGTATAAGATCCTGCCATTTGTGCTCAAGCGTAAAAACTCAAATTTTTACAAGCTACTCTACCTACTATTCTAACCGGTCTTCCACTCTACTCTTTTTGATCTGAGCAAAGTGGCTTCAAAGCTATCAGAATCATCACAGTATCTTACATGGGTTTTGTCCCATTTTTCATTGTTCTGCAACCAGATTGACTGGTAAACATAAATGGAAGCCCATCTGCATTGCCGAGTTTTTCAAAGCCCAAATATTTTTGCAGAATGTTTCAAGTAAAGCTACGTTCCCTCTACTGAACTTATCTCCTTATCTCCAAAAATCTTGCCCTAAATCACTGCAATCTACCTCTAAATACTCCGCCACCGTGTTTCACCCCATTGAGGTAGTAATTCTCTCCCACTTCTAAAATGGTTATCGAAAACTGCTTGGCTCTGCTTTGTAGCATTTCTCCTTCCGCAATCAATTTTTGTTTCAGCGTTCAGAAAGTACTTATTTTTGTTTATTATATATAGTCAATGAACAAGAACAATTAGTATTTAGTGTTAGGGCGTAGGCTCGTAACGCGTATCACTTATAACGCGGAAAAATACTTGGAATCCAATGGATCACGGTATGAAAGTTCTTCACCGTAGTTGGTTAGTAAGTTGATTAGTTTGATTTTTGTTTGTTAGCTATTAAAGGTTAAGTCGTAATCATAATCACAATCACAGAAGTTCCTGGAATCGTAATCACAAGCATGATTCCTTTTTAGAAAAAAGCAAATTCAGAATCAGAGTCAAAATGAGAACTAGAGAACCACAAAGATCAGATTATATCAGTAATTGTAGCGCTGCAAGTTTCAAGCAAAAACGAGTAAAATTTCATGAAAAATTAAGAACTGAACAGGTGCTACAGCCAGAAGTCAAGTATAATTGCCCCTTACTGTTTGACAGCGACACCAACTATATTAATATTTTAACGAATCAAGCATCAGCACATATGATGATCCAGTAAGCTACTGGAAACTAACCGAATCCATCTTACAACAACTGGTTAAATTTATTTGTAAATATCTAGGTTTCTTTTTTACTCACCAGAAGCAGAAATAGAATCGTATTTTAAGAATCAAACTCAAAATCAAATTCAGAATTTACGAGATTAAAAAATTAGAATATTTGTAATTAAAAAAAGTGAGAGAACGAGAATGAGAATCACAAATAGGCATGCTGTCTAATTAGTTAAATTTATTTAAGATTTGTTTCTCAATTTGCTAGTGCCGTCAGTTATTTGTTATTATTTTTGTGTTATTTAAAAAATTACAAAGTATTTAACTAAATGATTCGATCATATAAAAATATATTCTTACAAAGAAATAAAATAAAACAAGGAACCATTCGTTTTAATGTTGGCATCTGTGTGTCAGTCGCTGGAAGCATTCTGATTCGTTGAAATTATTTATTTGCTAAAATAGACCAATAGGAGGAGATTGCTATATGTATGTATATATAATAAAATTAAAGACTTTGAGGACCAGAATTTTTAAGAATAAAGCTCTGTTCTCTTTTTCAATGGCCATTTATATATTTAAAGCCCACAAGTTTCATTTCATCGTTCCTCGGTGTCAGAATTGATAAAAAAAAAATTTTTTTAAATTGAAAAATTTATTTGAAAAAAAAGCACAAAAAAAAAGTAAAAAGAAATCTTCATTCAACTTTGGGCGGAGAACTGCAAAGAGAAATTTCATCCATCGAGATTCATATGATACAAAACTTATATTAACCTATTTAAGGCCAAGCAAAGCAGACGATATCTAAAAAAACGCAGACGATTTATATTCAAAGTCATTGAAAAAAGCATACGAAGATGAAATTACTTATGTTCCAAAATAGGAACATTGGCCGTAAATGGGTAATTTTCTAACAAATATCTCCTAATGATGATCCACATTCATTAACCCATTTGATTCCAGAAAAAGCGGAAGAGTGATGTGATACTAACCAACCAGTTAATCAAGGATCCAAAAATGGTCAGTAGACGATGATCATTTTTAAACTAAAATCAATAAAAGTTGTCTGTTTGCCTGGCACTTAATCGGTCAAAGTACCTTAGAATCGAGAAACCATTACCAAATCTAAAAATGAAGGTGAGATAAAATGGGCTAACAGCACTAATTACAGTTTTAGGTATACGCCAAATGTTGAAAATTCGAAATCACTTAATGCCAAAATTTAGCGGACATTTTCTTAGTAAGAGTAAAACTTCTTTCCACATTTCAAATTAGTTGAGAATCAGTCAGGCAATGAGTTTCGTACTCAATAGTTCAAAAAAAACGGAACTTGATGGTGAAGTTTCTCCACGGAAGAGAATAAAGTCAAGAAAATTTGGAGTGTTTATTTGCACAACCCCATTTTTATTAGCCCTATTTGCCTCTTAAAAACCGTTAACAAGTAAATTTTATCCAGGATACTTTAAAACAAGTGCAAACATATGAAAATTAAGAAAATTTGTTTCCATTCTTTATCACAGACTTGCAATTTGAATGATCAATATTAAAAATAAATTTAATTATAATCATTTTTTTATTTTATGTGCAAATAATTCTAAATATACGTCATTAAAATAATGAAGACTCATTTTCCTGAATCTGAAGTTTTTAAAAATATCCTAGATGAAACTGACATGTGGTTGTGAAAATTTTCACCATCTAACTTTCTTGTTATTAGTAGGAGTTAATTAGACATGAAGTTAGATAGTGAATTAATTCCTCAACTAATAATTAAAACCTTCTCACATTCTCACAAATGACATTCTATGAAAATTCATCTTGGAAAAGTTTGAGTGATCACAAATTTTTATTTCAAATAAAATCTGTCGATTCAATACTCCCTTTTTAAAAGATATTTTTTGTCAGCAAGAAGTTGGAGTATCCTATCTCTGAGAATAAGCAAGAAGAATATGTTCAACCTCTACTCCTGCCACAGTCTTAATGATGACGAAAGCAAACCATTCATTCAGGCAGTTTATCAGCCAAAGGTTTTTAGTAAGAACTTTGACATCTTTCAAAAATCATGAAGATTGGAATGATATTTTTTAGTTTTGCCTAGAAGTATGGAGTTGAAAGTTCGTCAAAAACTTTTTGAAGATAAAGAAACGAATGTGGTGTGTTTGATCGACTCAGTTTACCCAATTCCAAAAATAACTTGGAAACTAGAAAGAAAGAACAGCGCAAAAGCCAAAGTTTACAAGGATACAGGTTTTTTAAGAATTATTTCCTAAATATTTTAATGTCGACAAACAATTTTCGATGTAAATTTTGTCACAAAATACCAAAAAATTAAGGAAGGACGGAAAAAGTTGTAACTAGCAAACATAATTATGCCACGTATATTGATATAACATCAATTTTCTACTTTCCCCAGGGTTTAAGACATTTCAAAAGGGAGGAATTCAATTCCGCAGAAACGTTTTATGAAATTTATCAAATAAAAAAATATGATAATTTTTTGGGGAAAAAGAAGGTAAAACGATAAAGAATTTCTAAAAAAAATTTTTTTTTTTATTCAAAGATTTTTTTATGCAAAAGACATTTTTTCAGCATCAATCTGTCACATACAGTAATCAATCACTTGCTGCAAAGCTGTTCACTTTTTTCAGCTTCACTACTTAGCAAATTTTTGAGAAGTAATATATCAGTAAACCAATTATATCTCACTAACTTTTTTCTCTCTCAATGGAAAAAATAAATATTCTTCAGCCATAAGTGGTGAACTTATTCATTGAGACAAGGTAAAACTACGAAACAGAGATTTTACAAGTTTCTTCATCCCGGATTTTCCCATATTGTGTCTCAGTTCGGTAAAATGCGAATTTTGATTGATGTATTCCAAATGATATTAAATACATAATATGATGCAAAAATATTTAAACATATGTCTTAAAGATTTGATTCAAATATAAATTGTGAAACTGCTGCAAAATTTTATGACCTACAGCAACTAGAAGGGTATCGCTGTATTTGTTACACATAAGTTTATATACGATTTTTAGTTGGGTTTTCTCTTTTTACAATGGCATTTCCTCTCTTTGGCAGTTTCATTAAAATTCTATTTTGTCTTTGTTAATAATGGTAATGGTACCGTAGGGTGTTTTCCGTTTGTATCGAACTATGAGGAAAGTAAGCTTGATGTAGGATCGAACCCAAGACCTTGAGTTATCGAATCCGGCATCTAACCAACCCTACTCACGCCCCATTTAGGATATTATATATATCCCTTATAATACAAAATAGATATTCAAAATGGACGCCATAGAATTGCAAACAAACCAAATAGAAGTAAAAATCGTTTATTACATATGCGTACCATTGATAAAAAAAAAGGGCTATTCAATTCGTTATCTCATGGCGTCTTCTATACGTTGCGGATCAAATATATTCAGACAGACTGCTTAAAATACGTTTGGCTGCCAATATTTTCATGCCAATATCACCCGTTTAATCTAAAATCCTTGAAACTGATCCTTTTGCATTTAAAGTAGTTTTGTGTTTTTCACATTGACAAATATATTTTATACATGACTGATATAACTTTATATTTGCAAAATGAAAATATTGAAAGTTTATTATTTTGTTTAAAAATATTCTTTAAAATTTTTAATTGTTCGGAGAAATAAAAGATGGCCGCCTGTGTTCTAGAATCTTTTCTTGTAAATGGAATCTCTGTGCAAATGAATTTCCTGAAATAGTAAAGTTTCTTTAACAGAGCCTTTTGAGAGAAGAAAGTCTAGATTTTTCTGAGCGTTGAAACAAGCAATGCAGACATAGATATGCAAGCTTTCCAAAACCAAAGACTCCAATTAATTGTATAACAAAAATTATTATTAACAAATATTCGTTGACCCTTCGTACCCCCTCCCTCCCCTCACCCCTCTTTTTATATACAATTATTTCAGAAATTGCAAACGTTGTTGAGCGAAATAGCGATGGGTCATTCATCATAAAAAGTACGCTAACCACGAAGTTCCATCAAAACGAGCACACTGCAAAACTCATATGTTCAACTAGAGACAGCGTTTCCAACATCACGAATTCTACGTCCTCTACGCTTGACATCATCTGTAACTCTTTTTCCATTTCTTTTCAAAAACACGGTTTATAGCCAACTGCTAAGATCTTAATGAAGCTCGCCTTTATAAGGTATTGAGAATGTCTTCTATAACAAATGGGCTTAGACTTTTAGTATGGGAAAGAACTTTTAATACTTTATTGTCTAAAAATTGAGATAGGGAACGAATTCTTTTGAATAAAATGCTCATAAATATCAAGATATGGAAGTTTCTACTTCCCTTGCATGAAACACCCTGTCAAAAAAAAAATAAATAAATAAATATCAAGGTTAGTAGAAAAGTATTGGGGAATTATTATGCAAAGACTAATTTCTTTCTTGTTGGAAGCGCCATCTTTCCTAAGTCACAACTAAATCTTGTTCTAAATGTTCTTGTATTCTACTATCAATTTTCACTTGACTTTTATTCTTTATGAAAATTTGGATTTTTTGTTCTTTTCAAGTGATATTTTTATGTAAATTCTGTTCAGCTAGTTTTTTGAAATAGTTTTTAGTAGAAGTGTTTTGTGAATTAAGATTTATATTTTATTATTTTTACAAATTGGATTGTTCTGAAGGAATAAAAAAAAGATGCAATTGAAAGTTATGTTTCCGTCTCAATACTCATACTCTCCAAAGAGGTGTTTAATTACTGTTATAAATAACTCGACAAATTCACCGATTTTCATACCTCAAAACCACCTGCGCAAAAATTCTTTCTCTTAATCATAGTAATCATAGTGATGATGTTGATCTTGAAGATCATAATAAGAAAAGTATAGGTGACAAATCAGAATCAAAAATTTGTTCATTTTCTTGAGCTCTAGAATTTCTCAAAAACTTAAAAAGTTTTCCGTTCTATCGTGGCAATGCTTCAAATAAATTCGCATTATTAAATGCAAAGTCAAATCCCATACTTTTTTATGCGAATGCCCCAAACAAATTTTTTTTACATAAAAATATCACAAATTTTTATTGCTGACTTCCTATGGGTCTGAATAACTTTTTGAAATTTTGTCAAGCTTATTTTGTCATGTATATACTAAAAAATCATTTATAGAATATCATTTATGTTTCTGTATATAATCCACAAAAATTTCATGCCTTCTTCCAATATAATTATGAACTAAGTAAATATAAAATTAATATTATATATTAATATTAATTGAATATAACTTTGCATAATTTTTTCAATTAATTGACAAAAAGTCCGTGCATATTTCTTTTAAAAACACAGTCAATCCCAAAGATGTAAAAATTCAAGCATACCTCCTCGATTCCAAATCTTCTGATGCTGATGCTAAAAACAAAAAAGTGGAAATCATTGCGATGCCGAAGGAAAAAGCGAGAATATCTTTGAACCAGAGCCAAAGTCTTCCCCAATTCCACTGCCTCTCCCACTCAAATCCTCCTGCCAAGGTTTTGTGGAGCGTGAACAGCAAAGTTGTGAGCAAGGAAAATCGCTTCAAGCTAAGTCAGTACCCAAAACTTCGAGAAACATGGAATTTGTCTTGCCTAGCTTTCAACCAATACGGCAAATCCGTTCACAGCGTTTTGATTGATACATATTGTAAGTCACGCAAATTTCGTCTATGTTCCAGGGTTGCGCTTAAACGCTATCATTCTTTTTGGCCCGTTTTACAGTCCCTTTGCATTTTTAACTAGAAAAAACAAACAATTTAAATTCAACTTTTTTATTATAAAAAACAAAAAAAAAACTCTAAACACGGAGTATGAAATTATCGAGTTTACTTTTTTATTTTTGTTTACTTTGATTCCAAAAAATATTTAAAAAAATTTAAATAACAAAACAAAATGTCATAGACAAATCAATTTTATCCACAGAAATGTTATTTTAGAGGTCAGGGTCAGGGTCAGGAATTTGAGCATTTCAGTGTCTAGTTCAATCTTTATTTGATCTTCTGAAAGGAGAGTTGTTTCTCCGATCAAATATTGAAATCAAAAGTTAAATATTACTTGCATGTCATACTTCAAGTAATAAAAAAAGTAATACTTTCATTTTCAATTCCTTCGTATTTAAATGTTCAGAAAAATCATTTTACATTCAGAAAATTTCATTTTACAAAAAATGTTACAAAATGGCTCGCATTTGCTTTTCTTCTAGTTCCACGCAGTTTCCCTTATGGTAAAATAGCGGACTATCCTCTTTCTATCTATATATCGGTTCTTAGAAAAAGAAAAGAGCCTTAAAAGAATTGGCTAAAACGCCCTTCCCAAAATATTTGCCCAAACATAGGCCCTACCTTAGCAAATCATCATTGCCCAAGATAAATGAATTAATATTAATTTTGTTTGATTTAAACCACTTTTATAAGGAAAAAATCAATATTAATAATAATAATCAATTGATTATAAGCATTGGTTTAATTAAAATTCCTTGATTTATGTAGTTAATTTTTTGTCATTCTTATTAAAAGAAAATCATTTGTGAGGAGTACAACTTTCAACTCTTAGATTTAATTCAAACTATAATAATAATTAGCCTTTTTCAATAAATGGGAGTAAATTAGTATGGATATTTATCTTTTTATCATGTTTTATTTAAAAATATAAAAGTATTAACTTTGAAATTATAAAATACAAATATTTGAAAAAAATTATTTATAATAAATTATTGTAATGCTTCACTAATCGGCTTCAGTGAGACATCACATGGAAAGAAACCATATATCAGAAATGGTGCCAGTTTTAAATTGTGGAATGAAATTTAAAATTGGATAACCAAATTGAAGTTAGTAATGAATGAAAGCTGCTGTTTTCATCTTTGAATTAGTGGGATTCCTAAGACTTTTCGCAACAGCGATTAGTACTTCTATCTAAAAAAACATTTCATAAAACATCTAATGAGAGGAGGCATTTGATTTTGTCTTTAACAAATTTGTGATCTTCTTTTTTGAATAACAAGATTCACCCATCAATTTTTCGTAAAGCAAAGGTACTTTGTGTACCTTGCAGATACCTTGAGTATGCGAGAAGTTTCTACCAAAGTTAGAAATTTTCTCAAAGAGTCCCAACCCTTTTCGATCCAAGATTCTAAAATTTGGAACAACTTTTGAGATTCTGTGCACAAACTTTGAAGGCGATACTCTCTCAACTTTTGCATATGCAAATCTTTCAATTTGAGAAGGTTCTTTGAGCAAATGTCCTCACTGGAAAATGTATTCATACTGAAGATAAATTTAATTGCTCTCTACGATTCAAACTTTCAAGAGATTGAATATTTGAATGTCCGTGATTTAGTGGATTATAACTCAAATGAGATAGAAAAATATTTTTTTTAAATCATTATAGTCATTGGTTTAAATTCTTTTGTGTACTTCATCAAACCAATTAGTATACAAAGTTTATATAGCTAAACAATTCAAATAAAAGAAGTTATGCTTGGAATTTATGTATATAAACCCAGAAAGTGGAACTTATTCCCTACACTGAAGCCTGATATAAGGATTGCATTACTTTTGCTTTTGTTTATATTCACATCAAACCAGTCTCATTCCTTTGCCAAACCTTTGTAGGTAGGAACCTCTCATAGGCCACATTACACCATGAAATTAAAAAAGATGCAGCACTGATCCAAATCATTCATATGGATTGCAAAAAATAAAGGACCTAACATTGATCTTTGGGGAAGTCCTCTCGTTAGACATTCAATCTCCGAGTCTATATTATTGAAAAAAAGAAGGTGTTTCCAAATTTTTTTAATTTTTGTTTGGAAAGGCATACTTGAACATTTTAATGAGAAATGCAAAGAAGCGCTTTTGAGAGATCTAAAAATGGATTCTACGGACATCTTTTTTTTTGGATAAGTCAAAATTTTATCCAGCAAAAAACGATGTATAAGTTCAGCTGAAATTTTGTTTGCAAGAAAACTGTTGACTGCAACACAAGATATGTCGAGAAAATTTTTTTAGAAATTTGAGAATGAAGCATCTTTTCATAGATTTTTGAAAATATATAGGGATCATTGAGATTGCCTCGAAATTTGGGGTATATAGATTATTGGATTTTTTTGGAATAGCAAAAACTTTATTTAGTTTTCATTCCAAAATGAAGACAGAAAATTCAATACATTTATTAAAGCAGGAGGATAAAATGGAAGAAAAATTAGGAGAAACCACTTTATATATACATGATGAATATTGATACCGTAAGCATCTTAAGCCTTTTTGAATCTGCAATCAGCCACTGCCCTAAAAGAATCGATCGCCTTAATGGAACTTGGACAACATTTTAAGCGATTATTATTCGATGCTTCTTTATCTCCCAAAATTAGGAGTTCTTTAATTTGTTGGCATTTATCCGCGTAATAAATTCATCACCAATCTCCACTTTATCAATTTCTTCACTTGATGGTTGTTTGACAATTGAATTGAATTGAATGGATTTGAATTGTCACTGCATACTTCTTTTGAATCCAAAGTAGTTATTGTAATTTAGTGTAAGATGTAGGTTAATTAACTTGACAAGATTGGACGAAAGTTTGTTCCATTTTTTCAAAAGGATTCCACTTTCTTAGTTGAGCCGATGTGCAAATTCAATGCAACGTATTTTGTGGAAGCAGGTGGAGAAGTTGAGTTGAACTGCAACTTTGAATCCAATCCAGAAGTTACGAGATACTTTTGGTACAAGAAAAATCTTATATCCCCGGAAAACGTGAAAGTTGAGAAAGAAGGGAAAGACGACAACATCCTCAACATCAGAAGAATTGGGGAAGAGGATGTGGCATCTTACTCCTGCTATGCCAGGAATAAAGTTGGCAAAAGTCTTACACCGTGTATCCTGGATGTGAAATATGCAAGTAAGTTTTCTCTTAGATTTATAGTTTTCTACTAAGTAAATAATTAACTCAATATATAACATACATAAAAATAAAAGAGAAGCGATCTTTCCAAATGCTGTGAGGGATGCGAGAATAGGGATCCATTTTCAAACGTACTATTGTTTTTGGTTTTCGGGCATAATTTTCAAAGTGTTATAATAAGCTTTCATTGTGATCTCTAAGAATACTATAGAATGCATGTCTTTAATCTTCACAATTCTGTACAATTCTGCAAATCCTTGACAATTTAAGCGTAAATGATTTGTTTATGGAAAAAAGATCATTCATTAAATTTGATATTAAAAAAGAAGTGTTTGAAATATCATTGATTGGACGTATGGCATTAAGGAGATCTGAACATTCAAAAGTTCAGAAGCAATAAGAGAAAAGCAGGTCTTTGGGTGGACTATTTAGAAATATTGCATCTTAATTGTATAGTAAACACTTTTTCAAAAATCTTTTCAACAAAGCCAACTTTTGATCCTTTGACCTTTCAGGCATTAAAATAGACACTTTATACTGTATCCCCTTTTCTCTCAGTATTTCTTTCATTGAGAGTTTTTGCTCGATTACACATATAGTAAAATTATTTTTAAATCTTCTCATTTTAAAATGTAGTAATTTTCACATAATTGAAGAATTATTTTGCTTCACAAGTTAAAAATGCTGAGTTATTTCAATTTATCCTTTTGATTCGTCTTTAAGATCCATCTTGTAACCAATTTTTGTAAAAGTTTCGTTTAATATGAATTTATAAAAAAAAAAAAAGTAAAAAAAAAGAGGGTTAAAGCTAATTTTATTTCAGCTGTCCCGGAAGCACCTAAGAATTGCAAAATTGAAGAAAGTGGAGCTAAACTGCGAAACATAATTTACATCGAATGCGACGCTGGTCACTACGGAGGCTTCCAGCAAAGGTTCGTTCTAAGCTTTCATGATTGGACTTTCTGCCGAAGAACATTTGTTTCAACGAGTTTTCCACTTGTATACCTTATGTGCTCCGATTAGTTAGTGATTTCTTTAATTCCAAAGTTTAAAGTATACCACATGTCAAGATTTTGATTCTAAATTTGTGCGTTACTTTATACCAAGATTCCAGCAGTTATATTCTTCCTCCTATTAAATAATTGAATTATTATTTTTACTAAAAAATTTTTTTTATATATTTTCTTTTAGTCTATATAAATGTCAATGTTCTCTTATAAATTAATGTTAATAAGGATTCATGGCAAATTCATCGCCGCTAGCGAATCCATCCAACATAAAATTTAACTGTTTTTCTATATTTTCACAATTATAAGTTAGAACTTTTTTTACAATATTGTATTTTTTTAAAATTTTTTATTATCCAAAATTTTCCTTTTTTTAATTGGATGAAATGCTTGTGTTACTAATCTCTTTTTTTTACATTTTTTTAATTTTTGTTTTTTTTGAAAAAATATTTTAAGACTTTATTTTATAAGACACACTAAAATTTATTAAAAAAGGAGAAAAAAAATCGGAAAACTAAAAGCTTGACTAAAAGCAAGGATAAATCGTCTATTAAATCGTGGACAATATAAAATTTAAAAAATAAAAAATAAATTAATTTTTCATTAAAATGAATTACAAAATAAAAAAAATTAACTTTCAAATGTCATAAAGTTATAAATTATAGCAAAAAATATATTCAAATGGTGAAAATTCTTTATTTAACAATGTTCCAAATGTTGGTCAAAGAACACTTTTAGTACGCTATAAATTAGAGCACAAAAGTTAAAAACCATTTGTGAATTTGTCATTTTAGCTTCAAGCTCATGACGAAGAGTATGAAACAAGACGAATTCAAAGAAGAAATCATTTCCGAAAGCCCGTACTTTGAATACGAAGCCTTGCAAAACATCTCGTACTCTCCCGTTTTCAAAATCTTTGCCGAAAACAAGTTAGGTAGGAGTGAAGAAGTCCTCTTATTCTTGGACTCCAAGAACTTTGACGAAGATTTCTTTCAAATGAGTCGAACACGTAAGTCTGCCTTTAAAAGCCTCCTTTACTTATGGTCTTTCCGCTCCCTTATGGGCTATCCAAACACATTGGGTTGATTGATAGAGAAATATATTAAAATTTATTTATATACCTCTAAGCAAATATTCTTAGGACAACTCTGTTCTTTAAGTACTTCTCCGAAGCATAAGTTTATCTACACATAATTAATTCAAAAAATAATTTACATGTAAAACTAAAATTTATAAATTTGCCATTTACGTAGATTACTGCTCAAGGTCACCATTTTTGTAATCATTTAATTCCTTTTCACTTAACTTTTGACATATTGCATCATTTTTTCTTTAGTCGAAACGATATTTTCTTCGAATTATGTGGTGTGGATCATTTCTTTGGTGGCAACTCTTCTCATCATCATTTTCTTCATCACATCTTTGATTGTTTGCAAGTGTAAAAAGTATGAAGATAAAAGACTTCGTAAAAATTTGATTTTTTCATTTTTGAAACGTTTTTAAAAAGCCTCATTTTTTCAGTGGAACCGAAAAATAAAAAGTTTTTCTCCTCCAAAAGGTTTGCTCATTTAAACGGTGATAGGGAATTCTCGAAAAGCTTTTTTAATGTTTTTGTTTTGTTAAGTAAGAAAATTGATCCTTTCAAAAGTAGCGTTTCTTCGATTGATGTTTTGAAGTTGCCGAAAGAATTTGGAAATCTTAACAACATCTCCTTCCACAGTCCATGTAAACTCATTTTATATGATTTATAACTCAAAAGTTAACATAATGGCCGACTTTATATTTTTTATAGAACTTACAATTATTTTAAGAATTAAAAAAGCTCTTTGATAAATGCTTATTTTTTATTGGGAGATATAATTTTCTTAAAATTAATTGTGCTCTTAAATTAGCTAAGATGGATTTTTGAGATAAATTTTATTACTATAAATTTATTGAACATTGAATATTTAGCAAGGCAGGGATAAAAAGTACAAATAAACAATATCATAGTGGCAAATAAACAAGTCAAGATGCAGTTGATGTGATCAGTGAATCCAGTATAAATTATTTTCAGAAATTTGTAAGCCTAATAAATTCCAAGCGATTACACTCCTTGACATTCAAATTGATCAATAACATTAGAGCGATACATAATCAAACTTTTTACTTGTGGAACAAAGCATATATTTTGATTTCCTTTTACTTAAACTAAGTTTATCATAAGTTAACCAGTCCATAGTTTTCAAATTAGCATCTTTGATAAAAACAGGTTCCAAAAAATTACTTTTAAAGATAATAGTCATATCATCAGCAAAAAGCGGGATATTAATATGATCAAATTGCAAGAAAACACGTTCATATGCATTGAAAGGAAGACTGCTCCCAAAACTGTTGCCTAAAGAAGACCTAATTTAATCAAAAGTAGTCCGAAGAAAGTTTGATTGAAATAAACAATGTTGAATTCGTTTAGAGAGATATTAGAATTTGGAGGAAACCCGTACAAAGAAGGTTTGGAAATTAAAATGGTATGCGAAATAGCGCTAAAATCTATAGATGCGTCTATAAAAGTGCTGCAAAAAAGCTTAAAATAATGTCAAATTTGTTTATGAATATGAATTTTTGAAATATTTTTCATAGTTTAGTTATTATAGAAATGGGAGGTTAATCCGAGGCATCATGGTGTGCCTCCTTTTTTGCATGTTGATAAAGTTTCAATAACATCAAGAATATCAGGGAAAATGGAATGAGATGAACAAAAATTGAAGGCCAATTTAAGAAGTGGATGTAGAAAAGAGATCACGTGCTGAAATCCTATAAAATCAAGAGCTGAAAGCACTTTGGAGTTTTTCAATTCACTCACAGCTTTTAGAATATCATTCATTGTCTGGAAAAGTGTCAATTCAAGAGTAGAAAAGGAAATTGATGAATGTTCTCCATAAAGTGCAGACTCTAGTTTCCAAAGAAAATGCAGATGGACTCTTGCTTTGAATAGGAAGTTGTTTGCCTTCCCTTTGGGAACATTGGTTATAAATGGTTGTATTCGACGAGGTTTTAAGGGTTCTAATCATTGAATTGGCCTTATTGCGCGATTTAACGAAAAGATTCTTCTTTTCAGGCGAACCGTGGTTGCCTCTATAAGAAGAGATAACATTGTCTCTCTTTTTAATAAGTTGTAGCGATTCAATTGATATCCATGATTCAATGCACACACTCTGTATTTATTGGAATTCAGACGGTTTAGCACGAAAGTCGATAAAGCCTTTAAAGATTGAAGTCTATGTTATTCCATCAAATAACAAATCAGCTTCACTCCAGAAGGAAAGACAATGAGAATTCTAATTTGAGCGCTTGACAAGACTCTAAAATCTGTCCTGATTCACATAAGAAATATATTTACACTTCTTTAATAAATGAGATTCCTAATTTTAAAGACAGGAGTACAGGTAAGTGATTCAAATGTTGAAAGATGAAGATTAATCAAATCTTTTAGGTATTAGAATATTATTTAATACAGAAGAGCGTATGCCACATGTTGGTGATGTGAGAGTAGGTTTAAATCAGGATCCATCTATAAGAAGAAGAAGAAGAAGAAGATTTTAACATATAAGCAACTATGTATATATATTAACAAATATATATCTATGTATATTATTCAAAGGTTTAAAAATTATCGGAATATGCGTGTGCATCATAAATTTTCTTTGCGGATTCTTTATTCAAAAAAAGGATGCAGTCATAATATCAAAAAAATTACAAACATTAGCAGCTGTATAGCAATTCAAGAAATTAAAAGTAAAATCACCATTTTAACTTTTGAATTCCCATATGTTATATTCTTTTGAATAACATTTTTTAGCTTTGAACAAAGCCAATCAAATCGTTTCCTCTCAACTGTGCATAGACTTTCTCAAAGACAGCAAACGTAAGCGTGCACTTGTTAACATTTAATCCAAGCAAATTTCTCCTCATCCCCACACCACAGAAAAAAAATTTCTACCCATGTACAAATTTGACATTAAAAATGACATGAAATACAGATTTCCTTTTATACTTGTAAAAGATGTGTCAAATGTACTGCATGTTTTATACTCATATGCCTAGAACACCCTAATTAATGCATCTTTGAATTGAATTAAATTGAGAATTTTGAAGGAACTTTTCTTTTCCATGTTTTTTTATTTGGAAGTTACTCTGAATTTAAAACAAAAATTTAGATTAATTCAGTAAATAAATAAATTTCAAAAATTCCCAATACCTTGTTTAACAATTGCTTCAAATAGTGTTCCTATTTCTTACAAGTTATCCAGGATTTAGGAAAAGATTTTAATGAAATTCAACTGCAAAAAGTGTCATACCCACACATTCACTTTATGAAGCATGGAAATTCCAAAATAAATTTACCGTGTATACAACATTTTAACACAATTTTCATCTTTAGTGGTTGCAAAAATGTTTATCTGAAAGAAAAGATCTAAAACATGATCTATTTTATTGCAAAAAATATTAAAATTACGTATATGTGGCCTTTTCTTCATTTTTCAAGGCAATCATTTATTTTAAATCTTTAAATCATTCAGCTTTAGAGCCTCCACGAAACATCATCACGTCGAAACAAAATATATTCTACAAAAATCTCATTCCTGCCAAAATCAATCCAGATTGTCCAGTCCACAGCGTAAGCTTTTCGCTTTTTATTACGAGCGATTAACATATGTACGATCTTTAAGAATTGGACAAAAAGTCAAATGTTTACAATTTCTTCGTTAACCCATATTTATTTTGTTTACATTTCCTACTTAAAATATCTGAATACTTTAGAACAGCTCTTAGAGTAGAGAAAATGTTAGATCACGGAGTTTTCTCTAAATGTCACTAGACTAAATTTTCATTATATTAATTAATGAGAAATACGGATAATTTTTTTGTGATTAATATTTTAGTAGTCTGAGGTAATCACTGATTGGTTGAATTCTTCAATAGGGAGAGTGCTCTAATATGGAGATCAATACCGTCTCTGAGTTTGTCGGGAAAAATATTGAAATTTGAAAAAAATTGAAATCTCAAATCATCTTTTGATTGCAAAATCAATTCTGAAAGCTAGAGAAATATATTATATTTATAAAGATAATCTTTATTGAAAATTTAATTGCATATCACAGAACTTGACACATCAATTTGAAATCTCAAGCTAAAAAAATTTTTAAGAAAATCTAATTATCTTAAAATTTTAAACTAAAAATTAAATTTATTTATATTTTGAACTAAAATCTTGGAAAAGCCTTAAAAAAAGTTCATGATTTTTATAATAAAAACTTTAAGCGTTGTTAAGGTTAAGAGTGAAAGAACAAAAATGCGAATTTATATATACGAGAGCAAAATGTTTCCTTTTTTATTTTGAAATCAAAAAAAAAATTTCACTTGACTTCTATACCAAAGAATATCAATAGAATATGAATCATATGATTGACTTGGAAAAGCAGAATATATCCCATGTTTTTAAAGTCAAAAAATTCAAATTAATATAAAGAATAGAGTCCTATTCTACACAATACCAAAATGTTGTTGCGCTGTTTCAAACTCACGTCAAAAATTAAGAAGAATGAAAGGTAGACATTTTATTGCACATGGAATATTTTGAATAAAAAAAGAAATCAAAAAAAGTTAATTCGCCAAATCGATTTTCCTAAATCCAAATGATCATCATCACATATGTGATATTTTTCCTTATTTTGATGTGTGTGTTAAACTCGGTTATCTTTTGGTAGATGCTATTTTTTCAATCAGTTATAGTTCCTATCTCGTCATATAGTTTACAAAACTTTTCTGATAACACTCAAATAAGTATTGACTCATCTGTCTGCTCTATAAGAAGAAGAAGAAGAAGAAGAAGAAGTTTATTTGAAACAAAACATGAGTGAAACAATGATTGCATAAAGTATTAATGATTATAATCTAAGTGAGTAGAATCAAACTCCATCAAAGCTGTTTGAATTAAAAAAAAAGTAGAAAATTAACTCGAAATAAATAAAAATCAGAATGTGAGACATTAAAATTACCATAACAAAAAGACACACAACAATAAAAAAAATGTATATATGAAAAAAAAGAAAACTGTGCAATCCAAAAGGCCCATGAGCAGCTCAAATGATATTGCACAAAGAAAAAAGATAATACAAGGGTTAGATAAATAATTCATAATATTGACATTAGGATTAGAAGATTTAGAATAGATGCAAAAAAAGCATTCGTTCACTAATAAAAATATACACAAAATTCACAATAAGCAGTTGGAAACATCAAGAATCCGATTGGATTGAAAATTTAAAGGAAAAAGAGTTACTTATGTATCTTTCTTTCATTTTTTCTTGAATCCGCTTGAACTAAACTTAGGCAATTGAGCAGATGCAAATTATTATTGTTCCAAAACTCAGCCAATTTAAATTTGATAATATTTCCATCTTTTATAATATGGGAGAATTGTTTTCAATTTATTTCGTAAAGCATATCTATCTTTCATTGGCTTAAAATGTAAAACATCTAAAAACGTATCAGGAAGCTGATTGTTGAAGAACTTATAAGTAATCAAAGCTATAGGTTGTACTCATACAAATCATCAATTTTCCGCACTTTTTTCAGCATCAAAAAGGAGTGAGCTCGTATGGGATAGGAAATACGCATTGTACATCAACCTAAATGCTTTCTTTTGTAGTCCAATTAATAATGTGAGATCATTATGTCCCCACAAGACAAGACAATAATTTATATAAGATAAAAAAATGAATCATGGAGCAATTTATTGACTTTTAAGCTAAAGGCGTTCTGGAAAAATTTAAGAATACCAGTAACTCTTGATGGTTTGTTCACAATACAAGCAATGTGACAGCCCCATTTTAGTTTACTGTCAATGGAAACACGTATACTATTTCAAAAGATTCAGTGCATTTGAAGATGAAATTATCGAGTTAATTTTAGTTTCACTCTTACTTGTGAATAGCATCGCTTGAGATTTATTGAAATTTACTTTCATACTGTTTACGGAACACCAATTTAAAATTCCATTTAATTGATCATTAAAGTAATTGACACTAATAGTTTCCTCATCCAAAGAAAAAGGTGTATTTATTGTAGGATCCATCAGCAAACGTGAAAAAAGACAGTTTTTCATTAGATAAGTGCAGATTATTTGAAAATATTAAAAAGAGCAATGAGCCCAAAATAGAACCTTGAGGAACACCTGAAACAACATTTATTTTTTAGAAAAAGAACTATTAATGACAACCTGTTGTTGACGATCTTTTAAATACGACACGATGAGGGATAATGACTGATCTAGAAATCGATACAAATTTAGTTTTTGAATGAGAAGATTATGTGGAATCATATCAAAAGCTTTAGTAAAGTCAATAAAGAATGTTAAAACAGCAAGGCCGGATTGAAGTTTATCAATAATTTCATTAATAAAGAGACATTTTCTCTAAAACCAAAGTGAAATTTGTAAAGCAAAGTGAAATTTGTAAGTTTTGAAAATGGGACAAACTTAAAGAGCTTAAAAACTTTACGATAAACTCCGAACTTTAAGCAAGAATGAAACCCTATCGCAAAATACTTAGCAATGTTTAGTTGATAGTCAATTTAACATGCTTCATAGAAAAACCGTAGATATCCGCGCAATTTTTGTTCTCAAAAATTATATTCTGCTCTATAAGATTTATTTAGCTCCGTCAAAACTGAATATTCGTGCTTATTTTTATTGGAATGTGAGTTATTATGGCTATTAATATACTTTCAATGTCTATGCAATGCCATATGAAATTAAACAAAGCTAGAAAATCCTTACTTTTGTCATTTTATTCATTTCAATATTTCAAAAAAAAAATTTGTTTTTTTCCGTTCAAAAATAAAATTATTGTTATTTATGTTGATATTTTGAAACTTCTTTTATGTTAAAAATATGTCCTTTTTATCTAATTCACAAATTACGTCACTTTGAAAGTCAAAAATACAAAATTTCATAATCAGTCATTTAAAAGCGTAGTTGAACTGAGTACTGTAACCTTTTTTTTGTTATCAAGTTTCTGTGCTTTGAATTTGTCGCTGTTATATGAATTCATAAGGCACTATTTGTGTTTACAAAGTATTGCTTCGAGATGTCAACGTTTCATGAATCTTAGTACCCATAAGAATAATATTTTGAAAAACTGATGGACTTTGTTACTGTGATCTTTTTGAATTATGAGTTCTTGAATGCATTTGACCAAAAGTTCTTCTTGCTTCAGAAAATTATATTATAGAAGAAAAATGTAACATCACTTTGGTTCATTTCTTCTCTGAAGAAATAAGGTTTTGCGGAATCTAGTCAAGAATTCATAATTCCAATAAAATCTTTTTTATGCAAAAAAAAGAAGACTTTTTTTGATGCAAAAGCTCAGGTTTTTCATTTAGATTGTCAAAATATTGATATTTGAAACTTGTTATTTTTTATCAGTTCAAATAATTTGTTTGTTCAACATTTTACAAAAAAAATATAAGATATTATACAATCTATTTAAAGATCTATTTTTAGAGAAAATCATCGACAAACCTTCCTCTCCACAAAAATGAAGTGGTGAATGTGACATCGTCACACGATGGCAGATTTGGCAAATTTACAATAGAAACACAAAACTCAAATATGAACAACAGCAACAACAACAGCAATAACAGATGTGCCAACGGAAGAGAAGAAAGTACAGCTATTCTACATCTCTCCTCATCCGATTCATTTTTGCCCATCTTTTCCAATTTCCAATTATTCAGTAGGATTGGTAGGGAGTCGCTTTGAAAGTAGGTAGATGTGTTACAAGGTTTTGCGTTCAACCCCGACAGCAACCCATTTTTCTCATAGTTCGACAATATTGTTGAAAATTTGTGCAAAATTCATTTTTAAATTTCAAAGATGGTAACTAAGTAATAATTTTCCAATCTGATACACATATGTGAAGAAATTTAAAATCTTACCTTCTATATCTTTTTTTTAATCAAAAAACTTTTTTCATAAATGGGATTTAAAAAATGAAGTAATAAAATCTTCACTTGATCACACCAGGATAGATAAAAAAAAACTTCCAGTATGAAAAATAGTCTGAAAAAGGGAAAGTTCTTTCATAAACCACGAAAAACCTTTAATTAAGTCAACTTTTTAATTAGGAAAACTAGTAATTAGGAAAATTAGTTTAGTTTAAGTTCTATCTGAAAAAACTTTGTAAACTAAATTGAAAATGATTTCTTATTAATAGTCATTTGCATAAATGAAAATTCTGAATGGCAATAAGTTTGTTAAAAAATGTAACCAAATTTGGAAAATTCAAAAAATGATTATGAAAAGTACATTCTAACTTATTTTTGGCATCACTTATCCAATCAATTTTTCTCACACACAACTATAACAAACATATTTTTTAAATCTATTTTAAAAAAGTTTATACCTCAAACAAATTATTATGTGAACGAATTGAAAGGTAATATTAAAAAAAATTTATTTTAGTTTTTCCAATTTTTTGAATACCTCACTGAAATAAAAAATAATTTTTTCTTAAAAAATAATCACACTAATTCTAATACAATTACTCTTTTTTCAAGTTTTCGCAGATTTAGAGAAGGAAATTTTGTCCCATAAATTTGACAAAATAAATCATCTCAAATATTGATTTAAATTTAAATTTAAATTTGCCTCTGCTCTAAGTTACTCGCAAATAATTGTAAATTCAGTGCGTTAGCATAAAGTTCTTTTTGTTTTTGCCAAATTGCCCGTGAACGCACATTTGGTCGAATGGAGGATAGACACTTTGGCAATTTTTGTAGAAGAAAAATTGAAATATTTCACTAAGTTTGCAAGCAACTTGTGCCCTATAGAAATAAATCTACAGCGTAATTTTCTATTCTTTTTCTATTCTTAACTTCTGTGAATAATTTTATCCACTAGAAGTTCGGCCAAAAATGTCCATTTGGTAAAATTTTTATTAGACCAAATATCCCTTGGCAAAATGTCTGTCGACCAATTGTCTATTCGGCCAATTGTCAGCGTACCAACTTGTTGCATCCAATAAAATTAGAGATCATTAGAATGGAATATTTGTGATTAATTATTTTAGTCAAATTTATTCGATAAAAGTTTATTTTATCAATCAAGCACCAATCAAACTTTAATGCAAAAAAAATCCAAATAAATACACTGCACAATGATGATGATGCACTATGAAATTCTGCACAATGATCTTTAAATACTTGTCTACCCATTTGTCATTATATCAAATCATACGCGGAATAAATTCAATTCAAAAAGTGTCAAATCAAGCTCCCAGGAAATTCTAGGTATATGGTAGTAATATGTAATAGATATAGTGAATAAAAATATGAAAGGATATCGCAAGTCTTCATCCCTTCAAAATTTTAGAGGAGAGTGACAAAAATCATGAGAATTCTCTTCTTTTCGAAGATATCAAAACAAGTCACAGATGAGTTACTATTCAAGTCCAATTATCTTTGCGCTTAATCACGCTTAACTGATATAACGAACTAATAAATTAAAAATTTTAATCAAGTATTTTATGGCGCACATGCAGATTTTAAAATATTTTAATTGCTTGTAATCAGGGCAAAGAACTTTTGACGTAAAAATTCTATTTTTTGACTTATTGTAGGAAAAATGAATAATTTAAAGTTTTTTTTAATTATAAGAACTTGTTCCTTAGTTTATATTGGATTAATAAAAAAAATTTGTTGATGTAAAATTATTTTTGAATTTTATTAACCCAAAAAATCCAAAAAACAGAAAAAAAAATAGTTCCAACTCGTTTAAAATTGGTTTACAGTTCTTTTAAGAAAAATTGACTTTTGTTCACCCGGTTTATAATATGATGATAATAATGATCAATATGCAGATATCCTTCCATTTTCTTACATATTATCTAATGATGCTAAATAACAAGACACAAAAGAAAACAAGTTAAAACATAAGTGTATGAACACTAGGGGATATAGTTGAGCTCAAAATTGAAAAAGAAGTTCTGACTTCCTTATTTTTTTGACATTTCATATAATTTTATGTCTAATAATACCCCTTTTTATAATAATCAATCAATAATAATTTAATGTAAATTTTCAGTATGCCTGGCAAACACTATATTTTGTATGCCTTCATTTCTTTCTTTCTTTTTTTGTCTCCCATGGTATTGCCTGACGACTGATAGAGTGAGGTCAGGCAAAATAATTTTTTTAAGTATCCAATCACTTCCAAATGTTTAATTTGTAAATATGGGTTTAGCTTTAGTTCTAAAATTCCGATACTATCCCACTTTTAATATGAGATTTTGATATCGAAGATTAAAAAAAATGTTTATAATTCTTAAAATAGGTGTCATGATAGCAACATAGAAATATAGAAAATTATAATTAGGGATAGGCACTAAGATATTTGAAGGATTCGGGAGATATTTGAAACTTGATCAAAATGGAAACGAATCAAAATCGGTTATATTTATTGAAAATTTTTTGTCCTATCATCTTTAACAATTGAAAAGTGAACACAACAAACACTCGATGAAAAGCATTATTTTCATTTTTTGACATCTTTCGTTCAAAGAACCGAACAAGATTTTCCTCCGATACTTTAAATGAACAAGTTGATGACTGAAGCATTTCTAAACAAAAAATTTTAATTCCTAGTTTGAAGTAGCAATATTGATGCCTATAACTCAATAATCGTGTCAAAACTAGTACAAATAAGATATGACACCCAAATAAATAAGCGCTATGGAGAAAATAATGTTAGCGATCTTTGCTTCACAAGTCCATACTCCAGGAAATAAAATTTACATTTCAAAAAAGTTTTTCTGGTCTTGTTGGATTTGACAAAGCCTCCCTTCACTCAAAAGTGACAAACACAGAGACTAATTGAAAGATTTGTTGCTTCAGTTTGAAAGAATATTCACTGATGCATGTTTTATACAGCACAGCGTATTTCTATAAAATAGATGTATCGTTTATATAAAAAAATAAAATGCTCACAAACCCTTTTTTCAAGAATGCCTTTACAAGAGTTTTGGTAAGTTATGAGAGCTTGCTATATTTTTCAATACTTTCAAAATTTTTTAATACAAAAAACATTTTAATTTTTCCTAGAAAACTTTTCCACTCGGCAAACTGAAGTCGTTAATGATGAAAAGCTTTTAACGAAGTGTGTGAAGTTTATGGAAAAGAAATCTCAGATTTGAAAACTTGAAAGATGCTTTTTGTTGTTTTTGTTGTCGAAGCGGCAAACCCATATAGTCATTTCTTTTCTCTTAAAAAACTTTTTCTAATTTTATCATGAATCGATGCATAAATAAAAAGAAGGAACATATGGCTTTCTTGCGTATTATTACACTTTTAAAATCTTTATTGATTCAAGAAAAAATGTTCTTCCATTTGAACGGTTTGACTTGATGATCGGATGTTGGGAATAAGTTGTAGTTTGCGTGAATCATGGCTTCCCATTTTTGGAGGGCATGCTCAAACCCAAAATTGATTTTAACTTGTGGTAGTTTGGACCTAACAAATATTTTCGCTTGCTTCAACGACATATTGTGGAACTTCATGAGGTATTGAATCACGATCGTGACGGATCGCGATCTGCCTTCTTTTGACCTCACCAAAATCTTTTTCTTGTTTTTTCTACGTTGAAAAATAAAAAGAGAAGGTTGTAAGAACTAGTAAATGTAGTATTTAAAAAAGGCGTTTTATTTTATACAGATGCGATTAGCAACTGACCCTTCTATGAAAGTGCATTCTTACTTTTGCGGAATGTTTATTTGATCATGCTTTTCCTGTTACACATGTGTGCTGATGTAAAAAATTAATCTTAGTGACTTCGTTCAACACCCCAAAATCAGGTGACAATTTAATTATTACAATTATTAAAATCTAATATCCTATTAAATGCAAAATATTTTCTTCTCAATTTTAAAAAATTTATCAAGAACCATCGATGTGTTGTTGTTGGATGGCGAATTTAGTAAATTTTTGGTTTAGGAAATTACGCAAAATTTACAATAGGCAGTACAACATTGCGTTAAAAATTCAGGACATTTCAACAAAAATTTGTTATACAAACTAATAGGAAGAATACCAATATTTTGAAATAAGCTTATAACTAATTGTCTACTATACAAACTTTGAAATATCTTCGAAAAAGCGTGGATTCACGAAAACGGTTTTGAATTTTTCGTTTTTACATCCCTACTGCATACCTGGAGGCTTGGATGAATGAGTTCACGTCATTGAAGTACTGGAGAATGTTTTCGTTTTCGTCATCATCGATGTTGATGCAGAGTTTGTTCCGCGAGTGCTCCACCTGGGATGAGCAAGTGCAAGGGATCCGATTGTAGGCCCCTTTCTCGTCCTTGTTTTTTCCGATAAGGTCCACGATGGAGTCGATCTTGAACTTGCACAGGCTGTGCTCGTAATACGTTGACTCTATGCTCCCCACGAACAAGTACGAAAGGATAGGATACACGTAGACATCTGCGGTAACATAGAAAAATGACGTCTACATATGTTAGTAGAGCTTGTGCGATTTCAGGCCTCAACGAGCGAGACCAATTTTACAAGAAATTATGTAGAGAAGTACGTGAAGTGTATTTGAAAAGAATTTGTTTTTTCTTCTAATACTTTTGGTAAGTGCTTCAAATAGTTTTAAAGAAAAATACAAAAGTATTTGAGCCCATATGTGTTTTTTAGTGATGTTAATGAGATAAAAATTGTTGATGATTATCCTGCAATCCTTGATGTTAATAACAATCTTAACTTAGATAATGTTTAAGAGGGGTAATGGATTTGAACATTGATCAAAATAATCTAAAGAGTAAGAGCTATTGAAAGAATTCAATTATTTTGCTTAGAAAACGAAATAGGGGATACGTTGTGTGAATTGGAAAACATAATATTTGTACAAAAAAACAGGAACAAAGATAATAATTATTTTTAAAATTAGTTTCAGATGTAACGAATTTTTGTTTTTTCCAATTAAATTTAAACGTTCCCAGAAATATCTTTAATCCGATTTGCAGTTCCTAAAGAATCCTACGGACATTTAAATATTTTTCTTTGTAACTAAAGTTCCTCATTTCCAAGTTAGCTTTATTAGTAAAAAGAGAACTTGACAAAGCTAATTCATCGTCAAAAAGATCTAAGCTGGACATTGATTTCGAGTTTCCGTTATAAAAATCATATGCACTTTAGTATCTATTTTGTAGACATAATATTGGATTTGAAAAACAAAAATGTGTAGATGAAAACTTCGGCGGCCCATAAGGTAAAGAAAAAGGTACTCTTGTCGAAGTTATCGTGGGAAGGAATGATGGGATACTGGAAGTTTATCTGCATTTGCTGTTCACACTCTTCATCTCCTTTCAGGCCTTCGACCCAGCCATTGATGCTTTTCCGCTTGGAAAAGTTGGGTTCTGCATCTCCACTTGAAAAATCAGACACTATGAACACACTAGGCAACTAAAACAAGCAGTAACAAAGAAAAGCCTTTAAAAAGCCTCAACACTCCAGCTTTTAAGTTCAAAATTTAGATCTTGGGAAAGAGTTTGAGCAAAGAAAACGTCATTATTCCATTCGATTTCAAGATGTGCCGAATTAAAGCGAAGTAGTATGTACTCAAATTCTAATTATTGAAAAATTAAGCGCACATTTTAAGTTATTAAATGAAACTTCGGCTGTTTTACAAATTAAAAAAAAGAACTTCATATTAAAATACTGGTTTTTCAAATTAATAAAACCTGAATTTGATGTTAAAATAATTGAAATTAAAATGATAAAATATGAATTAAAAAATTCAAAAAAACTTCAAATTTTTTTAAAACTAATTCCAAATTTGAAAAAATGAACTTCAAATTAAAAAAAGGTTTATCGAATTTAAAAAAACAGAAGAGAGAAAATACGGCTAAGAATTCATCTAAGAAAGTTAAAAGAGGTGAATAAGTAGAAAAGAAAGAGGATTATGCTCTCATGCTTCTCTTTCTTTCTCGCAACGGCAGATTTGATTTGAAGCAGACCAGAGTGGTGGATAATATTTTGTCATAGAATTTGTTTTAATAAAATTTTACTGTCCTCTAATGAATCTAAATAATAATATCCAAACTCTACGTTTAAACACAAAAGGTAAATCGAGACAATTAAATCCTACATTAAATTAAATGAACTTCCAACCAAAATGACTGTACTTCAACTTTAACTTTAAATTTAAAAAATGGAATTCTAATTTTAATTATTTTTTAAATTAATTATTTCTAATTAAAACAACTCCAATTAAAAAAAACTTTAATTTCAAATTAAATTAATCGAACTGCCCATTTAAATACACTCAACATGATGAGTTAAGTCCGTCATTATCCGCATAAATACAAATTTTTTCTTAAAGATTTTCTATCTCTCTTGACATTTGAGTGGCGGAAAGATAATATCAAAATTTTTAATAGTTGTTCACATTGAGTGCAACAACACACTGGGGGCGTGAGCCGGGTTGATTTCGCTTGAAGCCTCCTTTCTTCATAGTTCGACACAAGTTTTAATTTTATTATACGAATAGTCAGAAAAATACTTAAATTAAAATTAAGATGTTTGGATTGACTCTAATTGCATTTCAGATTAAATTTTGAGTTTTTACAAATTTTGAAGTTCAATTATTATTCTAAATGTGCTTTTTTGTGCTTAATATCAAGTTGTTTTAATCTAAAGTTTATTTGAAGGTAAAAGAAATACAGTTGATCTCTTATCATTACATTGATAGTAAGTCAATCAGTTCATTAGTTTGTCTAAGAAGTAAGAAGTCTGTTTTAGGCAATATATCTTGGGGGTAGGTGTAGTTTTCCATGCGTTTTCCACGAAAGACTCCCGAGAAGAAAAGTGGAGGACCTTTTTTGAGGAATTTGCAGCATTTTTTTCTCGGTCCTGGCTACATATGATGCATGAGGTGTGTTTTTTGTGTAGATTCAGAGTGTACTTGTCACCAGAGGCAAATCCATCGGTAACACTCTTTCGGTGGTAGTTGTTGTAGACCGGATTTTCTTCCGGCGTACCCTGTTTGTTTCTCTCGACCAAAGTGGCGATGTTGGTGAAGCTGGAGTTGTTGCCATAGAAGCCACAGATGTAGCAATTCTTGCAGAATGAAGGCACCAGCTCTAGAAGATGGCCTAGGAATGTTGAGTAAGGCGGCATCTGGTTCTTGTTCATTTTTCAGGCACAGCTGGTACTCTTGTTCTTTTATATCCAGCATTGCATTTTGTCTAAAAACAAATAAAGATTGCTCAGTTTGAGTCGCTTTTGGCTGGGATTTCATTCAAAAAATCTTCTTTCTAGTGAAATCTTTAAAACACAATGTTAGCGTCCTTAAAACGATAAACTCATCCCATGAGGCCGGTATCCAGGAAAGGCTTAGAGCGTAGTGTGCACCCTCCGAAAATTCTATTCAAAGCAAAATTCACCCTAGCTCTAAGTGAATTTGAATCAAACGGTCTCTCTCCCATTAAATTATAAGATTATGAATTTGGTCTGGTGAATCGCAAAAATTATGATGAAGTTGAAATGGGGTGAACGTTGGATGAATATTTTAATGAAACTGTTTCAGAGCATTTGAGACATCGTTTGAACAAGGTCAATTGAATGATGAACCTAGATTTGAAATTAAATCTTATCTCATCTTGATGGCAACACTTTGCTCCTAAATTTTTAATGACTTCATATAAAATGAAATGAAAGAGTTTGGCAATTGATACGCACTTGTAAGTTTCGAGAAGACGTTTCATTTTAGACGCATAAATCAAATTTAAAAATGAATTTTTGAAGGTGTAGCGAGATGAACAATATAATGCATGCTGTTTCAATTCTCACAATTTTCGCTCATCTATATTTTCACGAAATTTCCAAAACACTGGATTAGAGAAGGCTTATAAATATGACTAGTAATAAATATTAAAAGTGTAGGCTTCGCTATTGATTGAATGTATTAATTAGTTTGTATAATTTTTTAAAAAGGATTAATCAAAATAAATGTGTGACGCTAAATTTACTTACACATATTGCTTGATTCTTTATAAACCCTTTTCCTCAATCTCAAAGGCCAGCAAACCGAGGTTAATGAGCACAATTTGCGTTAAAATGAAATTTGGCATAAATCCTGTCCAACCTAAATAGTTGGTCTAAAGTTTATTTTATTAACTCTTCTAATGGTTCTGAGCTTAAAAATCAAGACTTTATAGGTAGGCATACAAATGACATATCCTTCAATTCACGACTTTGAAAAGGTATTATGTGAAGGTGATGATTTTGCCAAATTTCATGGATTATGATGGATAATGCAATCTTTTCTTATTACGGGTCAACGACTATCATTGATCCGCTAATCAGTAATCCGGTGCTTTCAATAATCTTGTCAAAACTTGATAACTTTTTCAAAAAAGTTTTAAAGAAAAGTTTATAATTTAAAAATTTTACATTATTGAAATTATTTTGCATGTTTGGCGGATTTTAACATAATACATCGCTGTTCTCACAAAACGACAAATCAGACACGCTCTAAGTCACAATGATGGCGGATTAGTGATAGTCAACCTGCATACATAACTTATCTTAGTTAGATTGGAACAAAAAACGATATTTTCGTCGATTTCTTCGTAAATATCGTTTATAACGAACGATAGCGAAGTAAAATTTTCTGAAATATACAGACAAGACATTTTTGCTAACGATTTTTTTTTTGCTTCATTTAATTCTTTTTCACACTCAGTGCTATAGAGGAGTATGAAAGCAATGCTTGTGTTATATCCTAATTCATCATTTCTAAATTTCTGCATATAGACATCCACTTTTCCTTCTGTTTCATATTTGATTTTTAATTCGAGTTAAGCATTCCTTTTTGATCTTCGATCTTCATAGCAAAGATCCTGGAGAAAGCACTACTCCAAACAAGTCCCCTTCGGATTCATTTTGGCCCTCTGAAACACCCCTGAAATATATGAATGTATACATATTCTTATAGTCCCAGACCCATTAAAATCAGCTTTGCCCCCTTCCCTTGATCAGCACCCCCCCCCCCCCCCCCCCCCTACTTGAAGTCGGACGAAGGGGCTAATTTAAAGAATCAAGTCTTTTATTCCAGAAAACAAATATACAGCATCTTAATCCTTAGATGTTCATTTTATTTGATGTTTTAGTTTTTTTCTTATCAAGATTTTTGGGAATAGTTGGCAATGTTTTTACACTTTGCTTAAAATTTTTGCTAATAAAACTTAGTAAAAATAATTTCATTTTCATGTAATTTTTAGCGTATACTTAGGAATTTGAATAGTTAATTTATACAAATTTAAAGTTTGTTGAATATTTCTTCCAAAAATTTTCAACCTTCAATTTCTATTTAAAATGGCCAAATTTAAATTCACAGCTACATAGCTGTCAATTCATAGACCCAAATCCTAAATAAATTTTCAAACAATTTACTATACTGACTGAATATTAGTGTAGCTAGAAGATATGAAGATTATATAAAATGATTCTTTGTTTTTCTGTGTTAATAAATCAAACTTGGTAACATTTCAAAAAATTTAATTTTAAGCAACAATGCATTTCAGTACAGAGTAATCAATCCACCTAACCAATTCAATTGATGTGAAACAGGCTTGTTGACAAGTAGTGAGATGCGAGGCTGAGAAATATCTTTTAGCTCCTAATCAATATTGCATTGGATAGGGGGGTTGTCGAATAATCAATCTACTGTCCGATAATTCTCACTGTATTACCAATGAGTTCTCTAATACAACTCTTTCCATATGGTCTTTAGAAGACACTTTTATCCTTCGAACACCAAATATAAAATCGGCGCAACCAAAAACTCAGCTCCCTAAAGATTTACAAGAGAACATTTTTAGTCATGGTATGAAACCTTTAATTGGTTAGAGTATAGCATCTCTATCTTATGGACTATACAGATAGACGGTGACCATCCGTTTCAATAACTGGTAAATTTCAATAAGGAGGGATAAAGACTTAATTACATCTGATGAGTAGTGATCTATCATATATGAATGATTTTATTGCCTTGTTGAGCTTGAAAAGTTGTTCACAAAGTTTCTAAAAAATTTCGACGTAGCGGTCTAACTATAATTATTTAATAGATCGGGGTCTCATTAAAAAAAATAAATCATCATATAAACTACTGTACTAAAAAATTGACACCTTTCTTTATTCAAACATTGTCTGAACAATGCAAATCTCAATGGGATAGATGGCATCATCTTTTTTTTAACCAGTAGGTTTAAATTTGGCTATGTTTTGGCCAATGCAAATCTCATATCATTACCCACTTACCCATCTGTTCCGGGATTTGGTTTCAATGGCAAGTATCATGGAAAACTCTTGCTCACACTCGTATGTAGTGGCAAATCGAATCAGAACAATCTTTGCAACATCAGCATAGGAATGCCCCATTTCAATCGAAAAATCGCTATGAGATATTTCAGGAAAACATGTTTTGCACCTCACAAAATCATTAGCCAAATCAATAAACTGTACTTTAATTAAGAAGTCTATTGAGATTATAAACGGTGTTTTGATAAATTGATAGTATTTTTCAAATTTTTGTAGATTAGGAAAATAGAGAGAAATTTTTTTGAATAAGATATGTTGCACGGTATTTTATGGCCTCTGGGATATCTCATCTTCATCAACAAATATTTTTGAAAATCAAGCAAAATTTTTCTTGTCTAAGAATGATTTCAAAAGGTGTCAATTTTTTATCACAATGTAGTAAAATTTTTGTTTTTCATCATTCATGACATCAAATCATTCATCACTTCATTTTATTATGTTCTAGATGGCGTTAAATTAGTCTATATAATTTTTATTGTGTGCAACTTTATGTGATTTTATAAGTAGATTCTTTTTTAGCTTTATACAGGAAAGAATATTTTGACTTAATTTTATTGTAAAGAATAACTTTTTAACTAAAAACGAAAATGGACATCAGAAAATTCAACACTCGTCTAGCAGGCTTTGCAGAAATTCATGGATTTCTTTTCACAGTATCATTTGGCAAATTTTGGTTTGGAAAATTTTGGTTTAGAAAGAGACCTCACGTTTGAGTGCAGCAAAGAGTTTTCGAATTTTTTGCATAAATCTGAAAACAAACACGAGTTTTATGCTTCTTAAATTAAATCCTTTGCAAAAAGTTGAAAATCGAATTCCTAATCAATAAAACCACCTCTGATATGTCATTAGACATCTCTCCTATTAGTCTTCTAACGGTATCGTTTGACAGGAAGATATGCTTCAAATTTACAAGTTTAGAACTTCTTAGCACATTCAATATGATATCTTTGCTGACAGGTAATATCAACTGTTTCCTATGTTGTGGGATTTTTTGATAACAGATATTTTCTGAAACATTTCAAATCATACTTAATATTTTGCAAAAGAATTTCTTTGTTATCAAACCTGAATTTGTGTAATCGTTCAGCTTGACATTTAAAATAGTCAATAGTTATGTTTTCTGAACTCGAATGCTTCACTTCCAATGCAAGCTTCATTTGACGGATTTCAGAAAAGTGGATGCTAACGCTTCAGAACACAAAAGGCTTTTTAAACCGCTAAGAAAAATGCACATTTACACCTATGAAATCAGGCCTCAAAAGCAATAAAAAAGTAAAAATAGTTTAACTCAAATCAAAGACTAATTTATTCATTCTTTTAGATGTGACTTATTGGCAAAAATCGCAAATGACCCAACATCGATGCAATAGTCTGCGTAAAACGATCTCCTCAGTGACCCCTTCTTGGTCCAAAGTTCTTACAGTGCGACAAATTCTCCTTTATTATAAATTTTTAAAGTTAAATAAAAAAGCCCCCCCCCCCCCCCCCAATTTTAAGGGTGATTTTTTGGTTATTATCTGAACATATTTCAGGAGAGTTTATATGAGCTTATCTTTTAGTATGTTTTAATAAAGTGGTGTCAAGTAAGTGAAACTTAAGGAATAAATCATAAATCTCAAGTAACTCACTTCAACTTGATGAACTTATTTTCAATTAAAATGTTCGATGAAGAATGTACAATTTCGTTTTTTTCGTAAGCTTTTTTACGCTACGGCAATTTGGAAACGTAACGTACCGTATGCCGAAACTGGTTTGAATCAAACGAATTCTGAACCAATTTTTAAAGGTTTCAATTGAACCGAATAAAAATGCCGATTTTTTCAATACTTTATTCTAATATAAAGAATTTCTTTATTTTAGCGAAGAAATCGATAAAATTCACAGCAAGTAGCTTTTTTAAAGTTATAGTTTACTATCAGAATGCATTTCACTGTTTCAATAGCTAATCGATTTTTACAATCATTCTATTCACGGTCCAGCAAAGAAGTATTCCCTCTACATTTGCGTTATGAGACAGAAATATGGACAATAAAATTTTTTCTTTACAAAAATTCGCTTTGTCCAGGCAAATCAGGACATCTGGTCGACCTGCATTAGGTAGTCGTAAGTGGCGGATCCAGAAATTTCTTATAGGAGGGGGGGGGGCGAAATCTATGTATTTTTTTTGCAATTTTGCTAAAAGTCTTCCGAGAATACGACAGCTGTATTATGTGTTTTAGAATCACTAATTACCTATGTTTGCCACGAATAAATTGCAAAAATATATTTTTATACATGTAAGAGTATACATTAGTAAGGCTAATTTTCAAAGCCATTTTCATAGGCCCATGAGGCCTCCTTCTTGGATCCGACACTGATAGTCGTATAAATCTTGTTTTCCTATATCATATTATTTTATATAGGTGTTAAAAGAAACTCCGAAACTCTGTTTTATACGCAAACTCTCCATAATATCATCGAACGATAATGTTGTAATAACATAAGAAAGTTAATAAAAAAAGCTTAAATAAAAACTTGAATAAAAAAAAGGAGGGGTCAATGATCTCTGGTTGCGCCCTTGAACACAGGTATAAATTTTTTTTTTCATTTTTACTACAAATAATTATCCGGGATTTGCTTCTCTAGTGTACGTAAAACTTTGCAACATGCACTTTTTCGTGTTATGAATTTTGTATAAAGCTAGAAATATGCCTTTTAAAAAATTAAAAAAAATTGGAAATGGTATGTACTCGGATAGAATTTTGGCGTTGGAGAAATTGATGCTCAAATTCGTTTATCATAAAAAATGGCTGTGTAAGAAAGATAAATGAGTACCTGGGAAGGGTTGTTGCAAAGAGTATAAGTATTGATTCAGAACAGGAGTGAGAGCTTGCTTTTGTGCTGCTACGCTAAACTACTACACTGACTTCCATCACAAAAAGGAACTCGATTGCACAAGATCAATACTTTGTTGAAAATCGATGAGTGCTTGTGAAGGTAGGTGTGCTGATGTTCTTCACATCGATATATACACCTATTCTACTCTCCACAAAATCAAATAGTGAAGCAGTAGCAATAAGGGTAGAAGTTAGCTACCCAGTGGTTGGTCTAAGAAAATTTCGCCCTCGGCTAAAATAACTAAATACCATGATTCAACTGTTCAGTTCTATTTTAGCTTTTCCAATTCAAATAAATGCTTCATTTTCAATAGATACGAGAAGAACAAAGACAAAAAATGGCGTTTCTTTTAAAGATAAACGTCGATAGGACACAGTCATTTGCCGGTAGACGAAGGGGACAGAAATGGAGTAAAAAGCGCATATACTTCGACAAGCATTTTATAGCAATATTGGATTCATTTCTTTCTCAATTATGTTTTTGAATAACTATAAAATCATTAAAACAAAATATCGTATTTCACCTGTTAAATTGGTTCGACGTTCCTCAAGTAAATTTACGTCATCCATTGACGATGTTCCATCCAAACTGTTACCGAAACAAAGAAAGTTAAATTGAAATAAATTTATAACGTAGTATATTTTTGTAAAAAAAAGTTTTTTCTGCTATACTTATTCATTTAACATCTTTGAAGCCATAGTAGAAGCACAAAAAACTTTCTCATAGCTCTTACACATATGTTCTTCATACTTTCATTCCGTCAAAAGTTTATATTATTATTAGTATTTTCCATTCTGTGTACTGATAACAGTAGATTATCTTTTATGCGTTCTTTCTCTTACGTACATTTTGCGAACACACTGAAGACTGCAAATAAATAAAATCCGTAAAAATGTTTTGTTTTTTCCAATTGCAAAGTTGCGCGTTTTATCAACATTTTTGAGATTTTTCTCCTCATTCATATATCTTTCTTCTTCTTCTTCACCATGATCGATATCGATCTTTGGTAACTCTTTTTAGCTTTCAATTTTTTTTTTATAAAATTTTTCCAGCTTTTTTCATCTTCTGTCAATTTGAAAATTTCTTCAAGCTTTTTTTTGGCAGTCATTTCTTTGACATCATCAATCCACCATGTTCTTTGACATTTTTGTTTCTTCCTACTTGTTTGTTTCTTCCTACTTTTTCCCATTATCTTCAACTATTGACTTTAGTTCTTCTGTGTTTTTAAGCCCAAAGAATTTTGCTTTTCTTTCAAGTATCATGTTAAGTAGTTTTGGCCTTTGTTCTTTAACCTTCTTTAATGCAGCTTCATTCGTCATCTTATCTGTCCAGCTAACTCGTAGAATTTTTCTGTAACATCACATCTCAAACGCATCTATTTTTTTCCGCAAAACATTTGTCAATGAAAAGACTTCCGATCCATACCTAAAAACAGACCAAACTTGTAAATTAAGAAGTTTTTTGTCTTGATGGGGAGGTTATTTGTCATCAGTTCTTTATCTTTCCAAAAACTTTGCTTAGCTCTTGCAAACCCACTTTTTAAGTCAGCTTCATTTCGTAAATTTTCTTCTATCACAGCGCCAAAATATTGAAATCTTTTTACCTGTTCTACTTTTTCTTTTTCAATTGAGATGTTAACGTTTTTAAGTCCTTTGTTTGTTATTAGCAAAAATGTTACATAACTAATTTTAGCTTTTTTCATAAAAAATAAAATTATAATGAAATAAACTTTCTAATTACTATTTACCAATCTTATTATTCCATAAAATTAAATTATGCTATTTTTTTTAATTTTTGACTTCATTTTGTTTATTCTTCAAATCTTAACATTTACTCTTTTTGCATCATGAAAAATTTTTCAAATGAAAAAAAACATGTGTAATATTCACATTTGAAAATTTTTTTCCATAGATGGCGTTAAATTAATCTATATACTTTTTATTGTGTGCAACTTTATGTGATTTTATAAATAGATTTTTTTTCTTAGCTTTATACAGGAAAGAATATTTTGAGGTAATTTTATTATAAAGAACTACTTTTTTATACAAATTTTTGAAGTCACAAAAACCACAAAAAAATCTAAAATTTTTACAATAGATTAAATATATAGCTACTGAATTGCAGGTAATAATTTACATAAAAGTTTCAACTTAAAAGTTCATATATTTAATTAATGGAAAAAATTAAGTTGAATAAATTAACTGGAGTAAAAAGCCATTTTTCAATTTGCAATACTTCAATATTTAACTTAAAACAAAAAAATTAGTTTGCCAGAAGGGTTATAATCGAATAATGGCGCCATAAAAAGAATGAAGCAAAATTCTTATCTTTCAGAAGAAGATTTTTTTCGATTTATTATCTCCAATGAAAAATAAGGAATACACAAAAGTAAATTCATTCTTTACAATTTAATAACTCAATTGTGAAAATGAAAACAGGAAAAGAAAAAAGTAAGCCATTTTGGTGAAAATAGTTTAAACGGTATTATGCTCGTGTAATTTGAACATCTAAAAGTTTCTAGTCAAGCATTTTTTGCATCAATAATTTAAACTACCGAAGAATGAATGACTTTAGTATCTCATGGGCCGCACAAAAACCTTTGGAGAACCGAATGTGGCCCACGGGACATAGTTTGACCATCTGGGGTTAACCCAGATATAAGGTAGGGTAAAATGACCTCTATAAAATTACTCAAAACTAAAAAAAATTATGATATTTTATTACTTGTTTATGCATATCTAGATATATTTCAAATGATCTGAAGGTGGCGCTGAGCTTTTTTTCAAACCTCAGGCTAAACATGATTATCAATCAATCAAAATGACAGATGCTTTCAATTGATATTTTATTATTATATATTGTTTTTGAGTATACTTTAGCCTCCAAAATGCGCTTCAAACGATTGTTCATATTTACTTTTATATTTATTTGTTTTTAAATTATTTTATTTATTCATTTTTATTATGTATTATAAACATATATATGCCAAATAGACAAAATATATTAACAACGTTTTAATAACCTACTAAACTACATATGTAGAAAACACAATTTTGAATGGTCATATGTGTAAAACACGAAAAATTTCAAACTTGAAAAGATGAAGTAAAGCCCTTATCACGATGAAAACAAAATTTTCATTCTTATTTCAAAAATATTAGTCAAAAACTACACATGTAGTTAAGCAGGCGTGTGAGTTTAAGATAAAACTACATATGCAGTTAAGCTGGCGTGTGAGTTTAAGATCAAAATCAATAAGGTGCGAATCTATAAAAAGGTTAAGAAATCTTGCAATTATATTTTTTGTGTATTTACTTTGTGTTCTAAATCAGTGTTTTCATGTTTGTTGGTACATTCCAAAAAACTACTTATGTAGTTAAGTGAGCTTTCGAAGACATTTTTATGTAAGTTTACAAAAATACTTTGTTCATTTTAATAATTTAATGTAATTAAATGTATTTTTTGATACTTGCTAATTGGTTTATATCGATTTTTACATGTTTTGTTGCTAAATTTTGAAAATACAGATGTAGTCATGTGGGCTCTTGAAAGACATTTTTATGTAAGCTGATAAGGGGCGCATTTTCATTTTTGAAAAAAGGATATTATGCAAACTTATATATATATAAATTATGAGTTTAAAAAAAAGAATTTTTATTATAAACATTTTCAAGCATTCATATTAAAACAGTTAAACACCGACAAACTGAATGTTCATTACAACAAGGTTCGCCACATTTTTGACACTGTTGTTTTATTTTTTTCAAATTATCCTTTTGCTTTTTATGATTTATTCCGGAAATTTTACTGAGGCATGATTTGCAACGTCTTGCAGTACCAACGTTGATGAAATTTGTGTTCTTTGCATTGGAATAGTTCTTTATGCTTTTCCAATAAAACAATAAATTTTTTCTTTTAGACTAGAAGACAAACCACTCAGAGATTTTTCTGCTATATAAGGAATCACTAATGCCTTCACAAGATCGATTCCGAACATTAAGGAATAATTTTTTCGTGGATTATTTTTCAAGGAAAAGACTGTTCCTGCGTTCACTCTGGAAGTATCAAGAATATAACTCCAGGCTTTAGAAGTCCATTTTCTACTTTTTCTAACTACAGTACTATATCCAATTCTTTGGTCTATAATATCTGTTCCGCCTTTAGTGTATTCGTATAATTTGAACATTGCAGGCTTTTTTTATCATCTTTTGTTACTCCGAAAAGTGATGGATATGATGAAGCAATCAGCACTCCTTTGTCACGTTTAGATTTCTTTTTAATATTATAGGAATGAAGACTCAAAAACTTTGAGTTTGTTGCCTCCCAAATTGCTTTGTATGACGTTTTTTCGTTTGTAACAATATTTTTGATTTCATCTGGTATGCCTCTTTTACTAGGCATTATTGTTCCAACACACGTAATTCGTTTTTTAACAACCACAAAATTATAGGAATTGAAGTGTAAAATCTATCCAAAGTAAGATTTCTCCCTTCTAAGCTTCTTGACAGCCTTCTTACAAGCTGTTTCACAGATTCATCGCTTGATTTAATATAGTAAGGGCTCGTTTCATTTTTAGGTTTTCCAGAATAAACTAAAGACTGGTATGTGAAAGGATACTCAACGCAATTGATTGAGCGAAAAGAAGACCATATTTGTTGGGCTTGGAAGGATTATAAATTTTGAACTTTATAGCAGTCTTTGATGGGTATAAAGTTTCGTCAAGAGTAAGAAAAACAGAAGGATTCATCCACCTTGAACAATTGTGATTGAAAATTTCAAAAATACTTCGAAAGCCCGCAAACCGATCAGACGTCCACCTTTGAGGCCTAGACAAAATGTCATCAAAACAAAGATGTCTATTCAAAAAATAATATCTCTTCAAACTCATTGTAGAAGCAAACAAAGGACAGCCAAATTCTGACCACAAAAAAGATGCTCTTAAAAAGTGTTGCCTGAGCAAAGCCCGAAGATAACTGATACCAATATAAGCTTTTATTTCTTCAACGTTCGTTAACTTTATATGAGGATATTTTGCATCCTGTAAAAAATAAGTATTTCTTTTTTTAATATAGACATTAGTTTTTTCAACTACTTCGAATATGATTTCTTTACATATGAACAAATGAAAACACTCAAGAGGATTGCTTGCTGTAACATTACTTTTAACACCAACGTTTCTTATTATCTTTTCTCTACTTTGCCTCCCTATATTTGATGGCTTTCTTGTCGACCAAGTGAAATTTAAATTTTGAAAACCTTTTTCTTTTTCTTTTGGAGTAGCTTTCAAAACGGAGTTAAACATCTCAAAAATATCAAAGTTTTCTTCATTGAGAGCCTCTTCAATGCAGTTTATCACTCTTGTTTTAGAAGATGTGTTTTGGACAAAATGCCTTACTTGCTTACTTTGCTGTCATTGCCACCATCATCTGAAGAAACAGAATCACTTGAAAAATCTTCAGTAGAAGAAAAATTCAGAGATTCTGACTCTTCGCTTTCACTAGATGTTTGAGAGATAGTTGCAAAAGATTCATGATCATATGTATAATTCAAATCGAAAATATTTTGTAAAGTTTCTGAGGTTTCAAAAATACTGTTTAGAAGTTTGCGCTTCTTCTGATTTCTTCGAAATTTTTTTACTTCTTTTTGTTTTATATTTTCCTCCAAAAATTTCTCTTTTTAAAGACATGGTATAAATGTTTATTTAAAATCTCTAATAGATTATAATGATTATTATTAGAAAAAAAAATAATTAGCAAAATTAATAAAAAAATTTCAAAATATAAACTAGAATTGTTTGGGGCTATAAAAGAAAAATAAAAATTTGAAAATATTTTTTATATAAAAAAAACAAAACTTTGTAAAATTTACGTAATCTATTTATGTTTTGTGAGTTTCAAAATGATAGATATTTTAGTATGTCAATTTTTACCTTGTTTTTTTCAAGATTAATTTTGTTTCTAATTATGTAAAATCCAGATTCAATTTTTATATCAATATGTTCCCTAAAATTTTATTTTTTTTAGTTTAGTTTTGATCCTTGCTGATACAAACATATGGAACACAATCATACTTTTTTATATTAAACAAGATAATGCTGAAAAATTTTTAAAACTACAATATACAGTTATAGGCAGCGTAGAGAAATCAAATGTGTTCCTGTGTTTTAGTTGCCAAAAATCATATAAATTTTTATGTAGGCATAAATTAATTTTTTAATGAATAATTGATTTCAAAAATATATCTGATTAATCATATGATAAAAACACAAGCTAATGAGATAAAAAGCCAACATAAGGTATTAATAAAAATAACTTGAATAGTCCTAAAATCATCTTCAAAAGTCTATACTTTTTCATTGATAAATACTATCTCATTGTTATGGTTGGTTGGAGTATCAAAACACTTTCAGGTGTAGGCTATATGCTCGCATTATGCTTAAGATGGTTAATCACAGTTTTTGTGAATTTGTTTTTAGAGTTGGGATCCTTGGGGATCGAACCCCCGACCTTCAACTGTTAAGCTGAAAGGTACACCCTAACAACCATTGAAAATTAACAATACTGTTAATATGAACTTTTAGAATTTTTATAAATATTTAAGAAAAGTCACAAGGTTTCAACATAATATCTAAAGTACTTTTTCCAAAACAGTGCATTGAAATTTACGCGGGCAGATTCCGCCCCCCCCCCCTCCCCCTGCCTCAGATAGTGTTAAATGAATACTGAGTGTGCCAAGTCAGTCCTGCTTGTTCAAAACAAAATATAAATTTTTATTAATGAACCATATCCCTTCAAATTTCGTGACTTTTCCTAAAATCGCTACAAAATTTTGATATTGTCTGTAGTTAAGCTTATAACATAGGTTGTATATTATATACGGCCTTGAAAATTTATATTTATGTACAGTATTGAATGCATAACACTTATATATATATATATTTAATTTTATCAATAAACATGAACACTTTTTAGAAATTTTAGAGGTTTAGTTGATACTTGAAAATGTGTATATATATGTATATGTAAAAAACTTTTTATAAGTATTTCAATAACAATTTAAATTTTGACATGGGCTTTCATATTCAAATCATTTTTTGACAGGTTTGATTTTCCACAAAAAATATACATTACCACTGGATTCAGCAGATTAAAAAAAATATATCTAACACTAAAAATCCTTAAAATCTAAGAAAAGGAGTTCATCACTCTAGCTGAAATTATTCACTAATTAGCTTGTTAATTTTAATAAACCGGGCACTCAATTTGCCTAGACTTAGAATTAGCGCAATCCTGCATACATTCATTTGCGTAACATTTTTTGACATTCCTAACACAATCTTTCTTATTTATTGGCATGAATCACGCCTGACACAAAAATACATCCACACATACATACGAATCCATGCATACACACCGACAAATACATACATACACATTAAACACTTAAGCATGCCATACCCCGGGATACTTAAAACTCGAAAACGGGAATTAAATGACCTGGAATCTAATTTACTAGGAGTCGTGTTACATGGAACGAAAATAAGGACACACATTACAGAAGATTTCGTCGACACGAGATCTCGTTGAAAAAACGTAAATGGTGGATAACGAAAAGGAGACTTCGCCGACAACCAAAGTGCGATTTGGATGAGCAAAATGAGATGTCATTGAAAAGGGATAGAAATTTATTAAAAAAAAATTTCATAAAAATCTTGAAATAAGCTTTGGTCAATAAGAACGTGTTGCTATAATAAAAAATAATAAAAAAGAAAATAATTCGGAAATGATAGATTATTATGCGGAGTGAACAAGTCAAAAGTGGTTGATGTAGATGAAGAACATGTTTTTGAAGACGAGAGAGTCTTGGAAGTCGTGATACTCGACGCGTCGATCGTTGACGAATACTTCGGGACAGGAGAAAAAAGAGTTGGAGGAGATGGTGGAGACAAAAAATGTCTTCGGGATGAAGAGAATGGCACTGGACGCCAACTCAACGTCACTAGGCCCACAACAAATGGAGTAGGCAGAAATGGACTTGGCGCACGAGAAGCTAGCGTACACTTTCAAGTAAACCTGAAAAATGGAAGCAAAATACGCTCAGTTAAGTCAAAGCTTTTGAACAGCTGCGTATTTTCACTCCAAAACTCAAACTATTGAAGTTCAAATTAAAAAAAACAACTTCAAAATGCCTTTGAAGAAAGTAATACATTATGTGTTTAAATCATTATTTATGGATACTCATGCTTTCTAAGCAAATTATGATGTAACTCGTTAGAGAAAAATGCGATCAATTGTTGATAGGATTAAAATGTGTTAGAATAAAAACTAAGCTGGCATTCTAAAGATTGCAATTTAAAATTATTTTAAAAATGTATGATAGCATCCTAGTTCTTCCTGATGTAAATTTGTGGATGATAAAGTTGACATAATGTCAGTTTGTGATCCCACTAGGCGATATCTATGCAGAAATAGGAAGAATATTTTTCAAACTATCACAAGCAAAAGCAGCTACTGGTGGATTAGTTAAAATGTGCCAAACTTTAAAGAATCATTATTGTCAATTTTAAAAAATATTACTTATGGGTAACTTTTTTCCAGATCTACCCCTGAGTCCCAATATGAATATCAGTTTCTTTATGTTTGTAAGAAAAAGATATGATAGTGTGATTTGGGAATTTTTATCGCAAATATTAAAGTACCTGTCCAAAATGAAAATTGAAGTCCTAACTATACCACTGCAAATTTTTCACGAATAATTACGGGCAAAATGGATAGCCTTGTGAAACAAAGCTAATTCCCGCAAGATTTTGACCGAATAATCTCATGTATAAAAAGCTCTCCTGATTTAAAAGAAGTTATTTCCAACCTCTTTAACAGCAGACAGAGAGGAGGCATGCACGCTTAGAATCACATTCGTCATATTACACACAAGTTTGCCTCCATCTGGACCAAGATGTCGGCTGACGTAGCCAATTAGCTTTGGATGTGAGACGTCATCCTCCCCGCAATATGATTGGGCCAGAGAGGAGTTGACAGGGGGAAGAAGTGGCAGTTCATTGCGGCAACAGTTCGCGTAGTGTGACGAGTGATTTTTCTCGCACATTCGGTGGCATCCAGTGGTTGAAGAAGACACCACACTGCTAGATACGTCGAAAGGCTTTTTGCGCTCAGGAGGTTCAGGTTTGTGGCCTTTAGAGCGATAGGGAAGTTCCGACAATGCATTGTGATTTGGCAGTTTTCCAGGATCCGGCACTGGAGCGCCTTGTTCGACTACAGGTGATTTGGGAATTAAACGAGGTTTCGGAGCGATTGGAGGAGGTTGTGGTCTAAATAAAAAAATGAGATGAAGTGCTTTGCTGAAACAGCTGTGAGAGAGACAGGCCAAGGCCATATCTTTTCATGGAGTCCGTTAAGCGTATAACTACGCCACAAAATAGTTAGCCTGGAATAAAGTTGGGCAGAAGTTAGTCAGTTTTTTTTTAAAACAAAAATAAACGTTTGAGTTTAAGAGGCATGCAAAATAATTGTCAATTATTTTGTGAGTTAGTTCATATACTAGTGAGTGTATATTTGAGAAGCTGTTTTACAGGTAGTACTCGTATGGGTTCTTCTTCGTAAAGATCCGACATCATGGATCCTTGAACCCCTGAAAAAACATTAATAAGGACCACGAAATCAACTTCTTACAAAAGAGTTTTAATTCTAAGTCTGTGTGTGTGTATTACACGTTAAATCTTCATCCACATTCTTTAAGACTTTTATGGTTTGTGAATAATTCTAAAAACAGGCTTTGAATATTACTTTTTTTAAGAGGACGTCTATGAATGAATATTTTAAATCTTTTTTTATTATTAATTTCCGGTTCATTTGATAATCAAGCAATCCCAAATTGAGCTATAGTTCATCGGAGATTGTAATGTAGACAGTAATTTGAATAAGAGCCAACAAATTTTCAGCAGACAAATATTTTTATAGCAAATAACAACATAATAAAGTGTTCTCTAGAATTTAAAGATTTGTCCCTATTGATTACTCTAACTTAAACAGTTAAATTAATGTAACAGAATACACGGGTTAGGCAAAATGCACTTATAATATGTACTGATAATATAATTTAAACAATCAAGTATTTCATTCGAGAATTCAAATGTATAGCATCTTTATTTTTTGATATTAAATTTATTTAATGTTTTAGTAAATTTTGGTTGTTAATAAAACTTATAGGAAGGTAATGGTTGCAATGTTTTCAAAAGTGACTCGGGTGATATTGTGGATGGAAAATGCTATATCTGCCTAAAAACCATGGGGTCGTATAAAACCCACAACTATTTTCAAATGCTTTTGTAGCAGAAAGAAAGATGTTCAGGATGCAATGTTTTAAGACATTAAACATAATACACTTTGGTGAATCAAGATAAGTCAACTTCTTACCTCCATTGTACAAACGGGTTTTATAGAACGCCTGAGATAAAGTCTGAAAAACGAATAACTTTAGATTTGAGTACATAAAACATGCAATCCTTACTTCTTAAAGCAAAATAAAGTTTTATCTCTATTCATAGCAAACTTTGAAATTGTTTTACCTGTCTCTTTGCTAACTTTTAGTTTAGGGCCGTATACAACCAAATATTTTTAGGTAAAATTTTTTTTTTGCCTTTTTCATTAATAAATGCGTGTGTGATGATACGATTGCATGATTGCTCTCTCGGATCAAAAAATGATTCAGATAAGAGTGAGAGTATTTGATTTGATGAAGACAGTGCCCGCGTCAGAGCGCGAATGTCAAAATAACGGAGGAGAAAAACACTGGGAAAATTACTTAGTCAACATTGTATCAGATAGCCTGATTGTCGAATAATGTCTCGATGCATCCATCCATGAGTCTTCTAATACAAGACTTTTTACAAGAGAGACATTTTTGACTTTTGAACGCCAAATACTGAATCGACTGAATCAAGAATTCAGTTTCCCGAAGATTTACGAAAGAGATATTTTTAGAGTCATGGTAAACCCTCATTTTGTTAGAGCATAACATATCTAGCGATAAAACTTTTTGTTACGCGTGCAGCAATTTCAGTAATAAAACATTCAAATATGAAAGGGCGTTTGTGAAGTGGTGAAAAGAAAAAATGAGGGATAAAGGCTTTATTACATGCGATGAGTAGTGATCATTGTCTCTGGGTGTCCTAATGAGAAAGTCTAACCAAAAAATCTGCAGTAACCTGTTCTATTCATCCAATTTTCGATTCAGTTTATCGGTCTATTTCTGGCTCAAAAGGCGTAACTATTTGCTTTTTGAATTTTAAATGTCCTATCTGTGGCATAATGAACTGTTGATCCATCAAACTATGGCAAATTTGATGAATTTATCAAGATTATGATAACTACACTTTCAGAGAATGTATGATTACTTTATGATTAGCTTATGAAAAGCCATATAAAATTATTTGTCTTCACGATCATGTAAAAAATTTATTCTGGCTAATACAGTTTTTCAGATTGGATACGAAATTTAAAAAGCGGCATGAAGAATGATCACTTTTTTGCTCTGACTCCATCATATGAGAGCGATCATGTTTCATTGTTAAGTTAGAAGGTGGTGATGTCATTACAATCACAAACAAGGTAGTTCGTCTTGATAACATCGCTGCAGTTATCCGTCGTCGTTGTGGAGAGCTCAGAGTACAGGGAATACTGGTGTGTTCATAGGGCAAAATTACTTTTATAACAAATTATGAAATTTATAGAGAGAAAAATCGCCTCTAAGTTATTTTAGAGGATGTGCGTGTGCTTCTGAGATAGAAATGTCGCGATTGGGGATCAATGCCAAACAGGAGCAAAATAAAGATTTTAATGAGGTCCAAAGTTTGAAAAAGAAAATAAAAATTTAAAATACTTATTGAAAGAAATTTTGGGCTCCCAATAATTATGAACCATGGCGTTAATTGTTCTACTTTTTTTGTTGAAAACAATGTGGATATTGGTAGAGAGATATTAAATATGGCGTTCTCAGACAAAATATCCTAAAATTGAGTATTATAAGAACTTTTTTTACGTTATCGCCTCAACGAAGATATAGGATGATTACGTGTATCTGTCTAAGTAAGTGTCTGCGTATGTTTTCATAGACAAAAATCTCTCTCAGTTACTTAAGCATCTCTTTTTCTAGGTAAGAGATACTAACCACAATCAAGCCAATTTACGCCTGAATCGCAAATAGGCTTTGACTACATTTTATCTATGATTTAATTTTTAAAGCCAGACGTGAAAGTCAAAAACCGGCATTTACCGGCATCGAAGTCAATTTTGGAAGAAGATCTGGTCAAGTGTCCGGTAACGCCACTGTGGAAAGCGAAACTTTACGCACGAAATAAAGGGTGCATGCTTTGTAATTGAGAAATAAGAAGAAACCTGCTTTGAGAAGAGAGGCTCGACGATTTCACTTTGGAAGCGGGAAACGGATTTCGTTGATGACCTTGGCTCTTGAGCAAGGTCGCATCTTTGTTCTTCTTGAAAACATTTTCTAATTCCAATATCGTGTCATCTAACAAAGGTTAAAATTAAAGATAAGAGATTTTTTTCAAAGTTCTAAAAATGTGTTATTTTAAAAATGGTATACATAATCTTTTTATAAGTGGTGGAGAACATTTGCCATAAAAAGTTCGTCAATATTTGAGTCGAATTTTAACATAGGGCATATAAATCAGAAATAACGAAACAAAATAGTCCATTTGGCCAATCCTAAGCTTTCTACCTTTTGAAAGAAAATTTAATTGCATGCATCGCAATGATTGGATAATAATTAGATACCTTAATTTGACAAAATTAGGTAATTTTTTACGCATTACCCTTCTAAGTTCAAAACTAGGAGCGGGCAAATAGCCTTTGAAAAATGTAATAAAATATGCTGAAGTTTGTCTTCTTCTTTTGCATACCCATATAGTTTTTCTAGCAGGATCTAGTTTGGAGAGCTTTGAACTGTTGTCCCAAATTTTAAGGGTTCTTCAAATTAGAGTCAAGTTCGTGCGAATAAAAAAACTTATGCAGACTTAGCAACGTTAGAATTAAAAGTAGAAACGATTAAAATAAAATAAAAAAATTTAAAAAAAAACAAGACATTCCTAAACAAATATTTTTTCTACAAATTTTTTATTTTTAAATGATTTAACTACCATTTTCATCAGAGCCATAAAAATTGTTCGCTATTTAAAAATAAAGTTTCCTTATTTTTCGTTTATTTTTTTTTAAAAAAAATCAAAACTTTTAAATGGGAATAATTTATTTCATTTTTTTTTATTAAAAAACAATGACACAACATTTTTCTTGATAAATTTTTAAACAAATATTTTTGTATGCACCCAAACCAAATTTTATTTTTAAAAGTATTTGGGGAGGGAGGGGCAGGCAAAAGATATACGCACAACACTACATTTAGATTTTTTTTAATTTTAAACTAAAATAAGTCAACTTGAAATAAAAGCAAGGAATTACATCTGTATTCTAGAGGAAGGATTATTTCAATTTTTTTTATCTATCTATTTTTTTTACACAAAATCGAAAATTTGTTTATTAAAAAATTTATTCTTTGCATTTAAATTCTATCGCTTTTCTTCGAAATAGTTAATTAAAATGGGACTTTTTTGACAAATAAAGATTATAAAAAATAAGGTACAATTCAATTCTGACTTATCAAAATAAGGGAATGTAAAAATCAATCACAAATAGAAATAGACATACCTATGACAGCTGTGTTATTGATACCATTGCCAACGAGGGCAGATTCATTTTTCTGGAAGTCTGTGGCAGTAGTACTGTTATTGCGGTGAAGCCTTTCCTTCAGCTTTCTGTAGAGGAAGGATGATGAAAGGCTAAGACCATTTTGAATGACAGGCCCAGATGTGTGGTTGCTATTCATCTTTTGACTGGCTTCCAAGCCATATGCTGCTTTTTCATGTCTTTGCGAAAATTGTCTGAAGATCCCTGCTAAAATACCAGTTAATAATGAGAACTTTCAAGCAGAAGTCAACCCAGGCCCTTTGAACCAAAATATTTATGATAAGATAAAGTTAATGTTGTTATTCAGAATGATAAGAAAATCTAAAAATGTATACTTGTATATTTGTAGAATATATGTGAAGTCATAATTTTGAGACCGTTTGAAAGGCCTGAAAATCGAAAATTATAAAATTTAAAAACCTATTCTTATAGGCTTTGGTACGCTGATTCCAAATATGTAATTTGTTTGAAATGAATCAAATGACTTATATATTTTTTTGAGGTCAACGTTGGAAATTTGGTCATTTTATCAAGTTCAGAGTCAAAAATAGTATTTTAAAAAATCCAAACTTAAAATATTAATACATTTTCGTATTCAATATAATATTACCTTAAAAATGAGATATTAGAATCGAAAATTAGATAAATTAAAAAAAATTTAAAAATCTTGTGGAGTCCTATATTTTTTAAAAAAATTAAAACAATTTTTTTAAAAAGCTAAAATCAAAAATATATATCAAAAATTTTGAAAATTTTAAAATAAAATGTAAGCAATTTTGAGTAGGTAAATGTAAAAATTAGAAAAAAATAATTTTATTTTAATTAAAAAAAATCACGTTAAAAATGTCAACTTTTTTTGGACAAAACTTTTTTTTAAAAATTGAATGAAATTTTTCCAATTTTTTTAAGTGTACTTTATCCAGTGGAAAAATTAAAAAAAAATTATTTTAACTTCTCTTGGAAAAAAAATTTTGGGTGACATTTTTAGTTCAAATATGTGTCTATGAAATTAATTTGAAGTCATTTCACCTACACCACATGAAAGTACTAAAGAAATAAAGTAGTTAAACATTTTATACCCTCAAAAAATCTTACCATGGAATAGAAATCATCGTAGAAGATGAAGTTGTATACCCGCGTTCAACCGTACAGGTTATGAAAATATTTATTACATAATAAAGAAGAGTTTCCTAACACTTCATACAGAAAAATATTTCTTCAATATTTGTTTGGAGCGCGTGTGAGAACCGAAAATTAAAATGATTTTTTAAAAATCTACAAATAAATTTAGGTTTTTGTAGAAGAGTGGTTTACAATGAAAAAAATAATATAAATTTATGAGGTTAATTATTGAGAAAAAATTAGTAAAACACACCTTTTGATCTTTTTCTCTTCTCATTTTTTGTAGTTAAAAAAATTAATAAGTTTTTTATTAATATTTTTTTCAGCGCAATCCAAATCTTTGTTTTTTGAGGAAATTAAATCCGCACTTAAAATTTTGGCAAATAATTCAAAAGTTATAAGTAATATAAAAACGAATGTTAATTTATAAAAAACCGAAAACCAAAATGATCTTATAAAAATCTACAAATAAATTCAGGTTCTGATAGTAGAGTGGTTTTATAGTTGTGTTGGAAATTGTTACAGGTTAAAATTTCTCAAAATGTAACAAGCGTTAACGTTCAAAATTACCAAATATAAAAAATATGCGCCTCTCATCTGCTAATTACGAAGAAAACTGAAAAATACAAACTTACATGGATGCATGGTCGAATAATTCAAAAGTTTTGAGCAATATAAAAACTCATTTAAGCATTTTGGAAACTTGAATTACACAAGTTTACGAATTTGATAACTATAACTCACGAAAGGATGTGATAAAATGCATGCACTGAATTGCGATATCTACTTGCGTTAACATAAAACATATATATAGGCTATGTAATAAATATACATATATATTTCGAACAATAATAATGAACTAATATATGTTATTTGAAAATGGCCTGTGATGCAACTTTTAAATATTAATTATGATGTGAGATAGATAGCATTGCTGTGTGATTTCTTTATCGCACATTGTCGGTATAAATATAACAAATACTCTTCGTTAAAAAACTCTCTATTGACCCATCTATCCCCTTAACAAATTATCACTTGCCGATAACTTTTTTCATATGAACTAAAATGAGCTGAAATTTTGAAAGATAGTTAGGAACTATGGAGCGAACCTGAATACAAAATTTCATGCAATTTGAAAAACTGTAAGGTATTCATTTTTAGGCTCAGATTTTCTACAATTGAATACATAGTAACTTGGTACCGCATCGATCACCATTTTTAAATGCCTTCGGAGCTTTGCCAAGCTCCTAATATATAAATACAAAACACATGCTTTTCTCGAAGCCAAAGTATATAGATAAAGTAGTGGCCAAATTTTACGTCAAATATGTTATTCAAATAAATATATAAATTATAAAGTAAATAGACATATACATTTTGCTAATTGCGAAAAAGTCTAAGAAAAATCGTTTTGTCTCACAATGAGAAAGAATAAATGATCCAAAAACATTTGGAATTCAGGGAATCAATGTTTTTCTTCAACCCAATTAGATGAGATTGCACTCGATGTGCACGGTATATAATAATAATATTTGAAGAATACAAAATTACTTGTGATGATAAATTATCATGTAAAGCCAATCGAAATGGCTTATATATACCTTTTTTAGTTCTAAACGGTCTTTTTTAAATTCTAAAGTGTCTTTTTTAAATTCTAGAGTGTCTTTTTTGATTTTACTTTTCTGAATAAGCTTTGAAGTCTTGTTTCTTAATAAATGCGCGTAATATTGTGTGCGTTTGTCAGGTTCTGTAGACGTGTTGAAACTTGAAAGATACACTGATAATTTTCTAATTCTCCGCCTCTATTTTAATTCGATGCAACTAGCAGTTCATTTATAGACAAGTTTTGCCTTCTGCATAGATTGTTTTTATATTATAGTAACATAGAATTAAATTTTTTTTAGTTTTTATCGAAAGTTTCAATTAAGCAAAAAAGTGAATTTTAAAACTTAGTTTAGAAAAACGTTTTACATCCATTATATAATGGAAAAAAAGTGTTCACACAAACTTCTTTATTATCATTCAAGTAATTTAAAGGAAAAACCAGCTAAGAATTCAAAAGCTACATTGCACATGCACTACCTAACATACAAAACGGGCAAATGGGAGTTTCTATTTCTTCATAAAATGTGATATATTGTTTTTGCTTTAAATTACAGGTATGATAATAATAATAATAAAGAAGTTTGTTATCATAAACTTATATTGTTACTTATAAGTTTTAAAATTCACTTTTTGCTTAATTGAAACTTTCGATACAAACTAAAAAAAATTTTTAATTCTATGTTACTATAATATAAAAACAATCTATGCAGAAGGCAAAAATTGAAGAGTTAAAAACGTGTCTATAAATGAACTGCTAGTTGCATCGAATTAAAAAAGACTTGAAATAGAGGTGGAGAATTAGAAAATTATCAGTGTATCTTAAGTTTCAATACGTCTACAGAACCTGACAAACGCACATAATATTACGCGCATTTATTAAGAAACAAGGCTTCAAAGCTTATTCAGAAAAGTAAAATCAAAAAAGACAGTTTCAAATTTAAAAAAGACATTTTAGAATTAAAAAAGACACCTTAGAATTTAAAAAAGACACTTTAGAATTTGAAAAAGACACTTTACAATTTAAAAAAGACCGTTTAGAACAAAAAATGGTATATATCGCTAATTCTAGGCATTATTAGCAATTAAAGCAGCACAGGTGGTACTCAATAGAAGGATCATTTTTATTATTCACTGAAGAAAGTAAATATCGGCGTAAAAATAAAAAAGATTTGGAATCTGGGCTCTAAAAAATACTGGATGTTGCAATCTCATCTTTCAACATTAGTATTTACCCACCAAAAATAAAGGATATTTCAATTCGACTTTGGATCTGTTCAATAAATGATGATAAAAATAATGATGATGATGATGAAAGGCATAAATTAAGATCGCTACCCTTCTTTTTAGAAGATTGGATGTTGATTTTAACATTTTCGTACAAAGAATCAGACAGCTCTCCTAAAAAGGAACAAGATTTAGCAAAATGGCGTTCTGCCTTCCTACCAACGATGCATAAGGAAGATTATGATGAGCGTTACCTTCAGGAAGAGTATTCAACTGCGAAGGCTGGGAGGCAGTCCGGTCAAGCGATTTTTCGTCACATTCTTCGTAGAAGGACTTGTCAAGTAATGTCTAAGCAAAAAGAGTTTTGTTTAACGACCATTTTTGCGATTCAAGGCATCAAGCATAATATTTTAACATAATTATCAAAAATTATGGCTGTTACACAGGAGAATACCTATGGATTATAATGCCTATTCAAAGTGACGATTTATTCTTGCAAAGAAATGTAACGTCATTAGAGAGAACCCTTTTTATAGCATTCCCAATCGCTTTTTTGTGTTGTAAGATCTCTCTCTCTCTCTCTGTTCATATATACTTCCATTTCTTTCATTTTCAAACTTATAATCGCATATTTGCTTTTATTTTCATATGATAGTATATGAACGAGATTTTATCCCCCTTCAATAATTCTTAATTCTTTTTGTTCATCTACTTTCATAGTTTTCATTTCATTAAATTTTCTATTTAAAAATATGTGGCAAAACAGGATTAAGATCGAAGAGCAAAACTGTACCGAACAGTTGTCTGCTTTTGTTGAGTTAAAGTCTTGGGAGCGAATCCAGATCTTTGAAACTTGTCGCTTTTGGATCGCCTTGTGAATCTTTGCTAGCCAATCAACCTCTTCATTGATTTCTATCTCGTCTGAAAAAAAGGAAAAATATGTAGCGCACTCCATTTTTGTTTTTTACGTGGGAAAATGTTGATAATCGTTTTTTGTTTTTTATACCAGATATAACTTTATACGAACTAGTGAACTTTTATGGATGTTTAGTCTGCATTTCGTAGCCCATGAAATGTTCTAATAATAATAATTAATTTGGTTGTAGTTTATTTAAGCGTATTTTGAATACACTTTCACAAATGTTCAATTATAGTTTTGGAGATTTCAATCTTCGAGACTTTGAATTTCGTTGTTTTGAATTTAGAGGTTCTGGATTCTAACTTCATGACTATGATCTACATCTATTTTTAACAAAACTTTACTAACAAACAAGACTTGGCACCAAACTATTAACATATTAATTGTTAATTAAGACAATTAAAATTTAGCGTTACTTTTTTCGTTTGTAAATAATATATATTAGTTTAAAACAATATTGAATTTCATTTAAGTTTTTTTCACATTTTTTATCTGAAAAACCTTTTGAAATGTAAGAAAGTTAAAAAATATAAAAATAAACCTTTTTTTAACTCTAGGATAAAAAAATATTGTATTTTGGATTCTAAACAACACAAATTGATTTCATATTTTCACTTTAAAAAGGCGTTTGAATTTTAAAAGTTTATTCATAAATCTTGCTATAGAACTAACTGATCAATGGCCATTGAATTTTATCGTTAATAAAGTAAATAAGATTTATTATGATAGGTTATTCTTTCCTTAGATGCACAAACACACCACACAGACACAAAAAACAATAGGGTGGAATGTTAGCTTTTTTTATAGCTAGATGTCTTTCCTGTTACCTTTAGGGTTGACTATAGATTAGATTTGACCACAAGGAAGTGGTCATTTGGAATCAGCGTTATTTTCTCCAATAAGAATCTGGCAGATGCACAAGACAAATACAAATGAAACAAAGATGAAACACAAGTCGTAGGAGAGGTCGACCGTTTAAAATAAGTAAAGATACCTCTTTAAAATAAATGAATGATGATGATGTGGGTGATGGGAGAGGGCTATGTTTTTAACGCTTTCAAAACACATGTAACGACTTTGGGAGACTGTTTGGGTATTTATGGGAATGAAGAAACATCTGTGATTTGTTATCCGAAAGTTCTCATACCGAAACAATACTTAGGATCCAAGATCCTTCGGGGGTAAATACTAGATCATAATAATGAAAAAATAAAAACTAAATGAATTCTTAATCCTAACACATTCTATTATTCGATAAAAATGAAAAAATGTCAATATGTTGTCTTCACGCGCCTTTAATTTTTTTTGTGAATATGTATTTAAAGTTTTATATATATATGCATACACGTTCAAATTCACATAGGCTGAGAACTTAGTTTCAGTGGCTATCAGCAATATAGATGCTTTTTATGTAAAATTTGTTTGAGGCATAAAAGTATGGGATTTGACTTTGTATTTAATAATGCGAATTTATTTGAAGCATTGCCACAATAGAACGGAAAACTTTTTAAGTTTTTGAGAAATTCTAGAGCTTAAGAAAATAAACAAACTTTTGATTGTGATCTGTCACCTATACTTTTCTTATTATGATCTTCAAGATCAACATCATCACTATGATTACTATCATGATCAAGAGAAAGAATTTTTGCGCAGATGGTTTTGAGGTATGAAAATCTGTGAATTTGTAAGTTTTTTTATAACAGTAATTAAACAACTCTTTGAAAAGTGTGAGTATTGAGACGGAAACATAACTTTCAATTTCATCTTTTTTTCATTCCTTCAGAACAATCCAATTCGCAAAAATATAGCGGTAATTCATATAAACTTTAAGTCACAAAAACTTCAACTGAAAAGAACTATATTACAGAATCAAATAAGTCAAGTAGAAATTTATAGAAGAATACAAGAACAAAAACTTTGAAAAAAGAGGAAATGATTCAAATGAAAAGCAATAAACATAATTAAGTTCTTTGATTTTAGCTGGAGCTCTTCAGTTAGAACGGGGTGGCGATTGGCTGCGTTACACAGGTGACACTCTTATCCAATCAACGTTGAATAAGAGATATAAAGATTGTGGCTCTCTTTTAAAGGTGGCTCTTTCAACAAGTTAGACCACGGGTTCTTATTATTTGATCTCAAATGACGTCAAATACGGATAGTGGAGCAAATTTTACGCAAATGCAAGGAGAAAGCACAAAAGCGACTGCTTGCTATTTATTCAAACTTTAGAAGTTAGCTTCAGTTATTTATACACATACAAAATGGCTGATTATTTTCCCTCATTTTGAATTTTTTTTACAAAAATGAAAAACTTTTCACTTACCCCCGAGACGCCAGCATGGAACCCAGGTTAAGAACCAGTAAGTTAGACTGCATATATAATATATATATAATTTGTTTGTTTTCATGCCAATTATAGTGCAATTGTACAAACTTTTAGAAAATAGTGTAATGGAAAAGCAAACCTGTGAAGAGATTGGGATATGACTTTAAGAGTTTTGAACAAAAATCTAGAGACTTTTTGTGAGAAGTATTAAGTGTGTTGTTGTTGTTGTTGAGGCATGTTGCTTCTACGTCACTATCACTCAACAAGTTTAAAAAGACGCGCTTTAGCGGCACTCGAATCAGCAAGATGATTGGCTGCAAGGGAAAGCTGGAGAGAGAGATGCTGGGTATATGAAGAAAAGCGTGAATGCCCTATCAAAAACAAGAAGAAGCATGAGAGATACTTTTTAAAGCAGGGTCAGCCCACTGAGTTGGTAGCACGTTGCATTCTCAATTTGTTTCTTAGTTATCTACGTATTCAATTGCTCAATTAGCTAACGAAGTTTTTTTGTGGGATGTTTTCATCGAGAAGGCACAATTGCGCCGCTTGTATCGAACTATGAGAAAGTTGGCTTGATGCGGGATCGAACCCAAGACCTTGAGTTATCGAATCCCAGTACCTAACCAACCGTACTCACGGCCCCTAAACAAATAAAGCTAAAAGTTCTTTCTTTGCCTACACTATATCCCAAAGATGAGAATCGATAAACCACGATTCCTTGTCTCCATTTGAATCATCTTGAGGCTCAACTCCTCTAAAATTCATTTCTTCAAGTCTCTTAGTCAAGCTAGCACTCCATCCTAACAGTGACCGACCTTTGCTTCTTTTCCCCTTTACTTGTTCTTCCTCGCCTTTTGGAACCAAATCGACCTCATTTTTATGAAAACGTGGGCATAGCAACAGAGTTGCTTCTGCCAATTACTTAAATCACACGTGTAGAAACATTTTTATAAGAACATATAAGTTTAAATTTAGTTCATATTTTTTTGTTTTGAACTAAATAAAACTGATCTTATCTTTTGTTGTAATTTGAGTTCTTTTTCTTGATTATTCATGATATCATTCTCGCCATTTTAATTATGTTAGGAGGAACACAGTCCGTAAAATATTTTGCCATTTTTTATCAACATTTCCCACAAGCCACAATTTATTCGAGTTCCACCCACAAGATCAAAATTGTGGAAGCGTAATAATTGCATATAAAAAGTGTTTGTTAAAAAACGACGAATAACGAACTTGTTCAATCAATTCCTTCGTCCTTGAAACCACAAGGTCCAAGTCTTTTTCGTGTAGGTTGTTGTAGGTACTGGGAAATCTTAGGCAAAGCTTGTTGGTAGCCAAATCCGAAATGCACCCTCCAAGCAAAACAACAGGACGGCAAAACGTGGGACGCTAAAAGAATAGAAACAATGAAATATGAATATCCTATTTCGACTATGACACACATTGTTTTCGTGGTGCAAATAGTGCATATAACTTTCATTTGAAAGAAAATTAAACCTAAACATTTTTTCTTTTATATGTAGAATTTATAGATCAGTTTTCACTTACTTTTGTAAAAAATTAAAACAGGCCATCAGTTGTATCTTCAAATTAATTAAAAACTAAAAATTGACTTTCGATAATTAACAAAATTTAATTGAACAGGCAAATACATAAATCAATAAATATTACATAGAACAGATATAAAATACAATATACATCTAAATCTCAAAAAATAGAGTATTTAATTTTTTGCATTTTTGAACACTCTAATGTGCAACTAACTTTTTAGGTTTATAACTTCTAACTGTTCTGGGAATAGATCAACCTGCTACAACGTCAAACTATTTTGTCTTCTTCTAAAATTAAAAATATACTTATTTTGAAAATTATGTGGATTCAAATCCGTCAGATGAAAATTGTTATTTTGTTATGTACACATCGGGATCACTGTCGTAAGAAATTAAGACTAACATATGAATGAAAAATATAAGCCATACGATTGGTGTAAAATATTTATCCCTATTCCAAAATTTCCTATTTATTTGGTCGCCAAAAGTGCTAAATATATCACCATATGATGCAGTGATGGGACATTGATGTGAGTAGTGATAGGAAGATCAAGTGGATCGGAAATCGTGTTCTTTTTAAATATCAGAAACAGAATCGCATGGGAAAATTAGATTAGACATTCCGATACCTCAGTCCACTTATTTTTAGGAGTAAGGTTCAATTTTTACACCTAAATTATTTACTAAATCATTCCTTACTTTTAATGAAACACAGTGGAGGATTTAATTTTTAATGTTTCAAATCAACGTTCGTCATCGAAGTCAGAATCCGAATCGTATATTTTTTTAAAAATAGGAATCGTACAAAACTTTGGTTCAAACTCTGTTTTCCATTTTAATTGGCGGCAGAGGTCTGCCGTGCCAGCCACACCTGTGAGAAAAAACATTCCATATTGTTTTACACTATAAAAAAATAAGCATCTTTCTCTTACATCTGTTCTATTGCTGAGTTTTGGAGGATAAAAAATTGGCTACCAGGTTCTTGTCGCATACATATTGGGAGTAAACACAAGGATGAAACAAGTTTAAGGGTATCGTTTAACAGGAAGATATGCTTCAGCTTTAAAACTTCTTAGCACATCCAATATGATATCTTTGCAGCAAGGTAATATCCACTGTTCTCCTATGTTGTGGGACTTTTTGAAACTTTTCGAACCATACTTAATATTTTGCAAAAACATTCAGATGTTATTTATCAAACATGAATCTGTGCAATCCTTCAGCCAATAATTTTGTTCACCGAAATCGAGTGCTTCACTACCAGCGCAAGCTTCACTTGACGGGCTTTTAAAAAGTGGATGTTAACGACCAAATATGAGTGCCATATTTTGCGAAAAACGATTCACCCAGTCCCCCCTTCTCGATCCCCATGGAACTTCTTTGTGGCACGCGGACACCAGTTTGAAAACGACTGAGCAAGAAAGTTGATGCAATCAGAATTACAAACAAGGAACTTTGGATTCATGAAATCTGTGCAGTTGTGGTGGCATTGAGAGCTTACAGTGTAAGTATAATGTCGGCTAATAATGGTGGTCTGTTCATTGGAGAAAAATTTGTATATGACAAATACAAGGTAAACAAATTTTTGTATTGCGAAACTCTTAGGGGTAGAACAAGAGAATAGTGATTTTTCGATTGAAATGGGGCAGTCCAATGCTGATGTTGCAAAGATGGCTCTGAAAGTTCTGATTTGATTTGCAACTACATATGAGTGTGAGAGCAAGAGTTTTTCATGCTACTTGTTATTGAAATCAAATCCCGAAACAGATTGGAAGTGAGTAATGATATTGGAGTTACATTAGCCATAGACAAAGCAGATACATCGATTCCATTGAGATTGATTTGATTACAATTGTGTCAATTTTTTGGTACTATGTTGATTTATATTTTTTAAAACGAGACCCCTAGGTATTAAAAAATCATAGAGAGACCGCTACGCCAAAAATTTCTAGAAAGTTTGTAAACCACTCTTCAAGCCCAACAAAGAAACAAAATCATTCATATATGATAGACCGATGTAATTAAGTCTTTATCCCTCCTTATTGCAATTTACCAGTTATTGAAATGGATGGTGGTCACAATTGCTCTTTTATATTTGGATATTCTATTACTGAAACAAATGCATGTGTAGCAAAAAGCCTTAGATGTGCTAAACTTTAACCAAATGAATGTTTTTTATTCTATGACTCTAAAAACAATCTTTTTTGTAAATCTTTAGTGGACAGAATTATTTCTTGACCCGGTCGAGTATTTTTAAAAGTCTCTGTCTCCTGAAGACCATATGGAAAGACTTGTAATAGAAGACTCATTGGTAATACACTGAGACGTCATTTATCTCGTATTCGATTATTCGACAACTCCGCCATCCAAGGCAATAATGACAAGGAGCTAAAAGATTTTTCTCAGCCTCTCATCTCACCAATTGGCAACGGGCGTACTGCTTAAAATTAAATTTTAAAATTTATAAATGTAAACATTTTTAGTAACAAAAGTCGAAATGCTACCAAACTAGATTACTGACAAAAATGGAAGAATCATGGTATATATTCTCCATTCTATGGCTACCTACACATATATTCAGTTAGAGGCAAATTGTTTGAAAATACAATTAGAACTTAGGTCTTTTAAATTAATTTTTTTAATAACCCTAACCCAGAACTCTTTCACTTACGGTAATCGATAGGGATAAACGTTTTAAGATCTAAATTATAGAGAATACACTTTTATATAGTTATGTGTTATAAAAAATATTTATCCGCTGAAAATTTGTGGGCTCATGTTCAAATTCCTGGAGACATTATTGCTCCTGATCAACTACAGCTCAAATTCGCATAATTATATCAAATAAAACGTAAATAAAAAGGAAAAAATAGATTTTAAATTTCATTCAAAGACTTAACCTTAAAACAAGAAATGTAATACTAAGCCTTTTTGCAAAAATAGAATATGTTCTCTAGTAATCTCATAAACTATTCCAAACTCTATTATAATTCTTGTTTTCTCAATAAAATATTCTTACAACTAACCTTGAAAATTTAATAACTGTTTCATCAATTCATTTTTGCAATAAAAAGAAAATCATTTTTCTTATTTTTTGCATATAAAGTAAAGATTACTAATTATGTAATCAAATTTTGTCTGCAACCACAAAATATAAATGCTATTGATGCAAAAAAATAAACTAAAATTTTTTCAAAGTATCAACTACTATTTTATCCAAAGCTGGTATTAATTAATCATTCAAATTTTTTGAAATAAATTTTTTAAAAATGTATGATAGCCAAATTTAAAATATAGACAAAAGTTATTATAATTAAACTATAGTCAAGTTTGAGATTTTTGAATCAATAAAAGTTCTTTTTTTGTATAACGTTTATTTAGTTTTACAAATTAATATCATTCACTAAACAGTTCAAAATTTTAATGCTGAATTTCTGAATCAGAACAATATTTTTAAAGAACAAACATCAAAGTATTGAACAAAAATCGCATTAGTATAAAAACTTTAACAAGATAAAGTCGATTAAAAAAGAGATGAAAAATGATTACGATAGAAATGACACGCTCATATGGCGAAAAGTAGGAAGGTGTTGCATTTTCGCAATTGAGGCTGGGAGCGTCTAAAAATTACATCAAGAATAAAAAAAACTACATCATACAGATTTTTTTAAATTATTTTTTCTATAAAACACATGCTTCTCTATTAAATTTTTTTTAATATTTATTTGTTTAAATTAGAAACATCAGCAATGCAATGTCTATTTTCAAAAATAGACTCTATTTTTGGATTTCCAATGCAAGAAGAAGGCAGGATATTATGTACACTATTAACACTATAAGTGTCCACCCCCTTTAAAAGTTAGGTTTTTTTCCTAACATTTCCATGGTAGTTGAATTGCCGTCACATGTCAAAAAGTGTCAATCAAAATTCAAGTTAATATTATTGGTAGTAAACGCTTAAAACTTAGCGTCTATATATGTTTACGTTTGAAAACTATCCACTAAAATATTTTTCCAATTTTAAATAAAATCAACATGTTCGTTTGTTTCCAGACTTAATGTTTGAAAATCTTAAAGTTCAAATCGAATTAGGAATGTATGCCAAAAAATTATCTCAAAATAGTAAATTAAAATTTGACAATAGTGATTCAAATTGGTCATTTCGAAAAAACCAAAATCTACATGTTTTTGATTAGAAGCATTATAACAAAAAAACATCATTCAAAGGGTAAACGTGTCTCACACACACTAATTTGTGGGACATTTTTTGGAGCGTGGTGCATTTCTTGACCGGATGCCTTTCCTAACGTCAACCGGATGGCCTCAGATTAAACAAGAAATTGCATTTCGGGTACATCGGCAATCAAACCCGAGACCTTTGGAATGAAATCCCTGAGGTCTAACCTCCATGCCACCGCGCTTATTAGAAGCATTATAGATTTATATGAATGAATTTGAGCGAGCTCTAATTAGAAAAACAATGTAACTTGAAAAGTAGACAAATAAATGAAAATTCACGGCCACAAAAACATATAAAATGATCCATCCAAAAAGATACGTTGTTGTATTTGCTGACGATGCTTGAGGGTGGCACTGCTGTCTTCCCTCGCCAAACTCCGACTCCTCTTCGTTAAGTGCCGTTTCAAGAAGGTACTCGCTTTTCCCACTCCGTTTATGTCACCTGAAGCAAATAGAAAAAAATTGGTACAAAAAGACAGGCATGCAAATTTAAACTGAATATCTAAGTGAATATCTGATATTATTGATTTTTATATATAAATAACTTTTAGCCAATCAGATTCTATTTGAAATTATAAAAAAAAAGGGATCCTTAAATTATGACTAACTAATTTACTAGCTGTCATATAATTTACACATAACAACAAACCTCTCTAATTTCATATTCTCAATGCCATCAACACCGATTTCTATCAACGTGACACCAGGTAGAAACCACTCTTAACAGATGGTCATTTACCCATACAAACGGAAGCCGCTAAAAAGAGCAACGCATTTTCTTTGTCAGTCTTTGAACTAACACTATATCTAACTATAATTTCTTACTAACACTATATTTAACGTTACTTATTGAAATTAGAGCATGCCTAATCTTTTTCCTTATTACACTAACAAAATGAAATGAAGGTAAATGAGAATCGGCAAATTGTGATTGCACCAATGAGACTTGCCATGATAACGCTATGAATGACATATGTTCAATTAAGCCAATGTTTGCCAACATTTTGCTACATCACGCCTCTATAATTTAAAATCATAAAATTTTATTTCACATTCGATAAAATGCTCGCGAAACTTTAAAAAGTAATATAAAATGTTGCAATGTAAATCATAATGTCAAAATTCATATCTTTCCGCTACATGTATTATCATATCTTTCATGTGTTCCTTATGTTTGGTGTTTATCCTCTAAATGTTGTTGTTCGGTTTGATATTACTGAAGTTAGCCATGATATCACCACTTTTACACATACACATATATATAGTATCTAGGCCTTGAACTCGTGTTTATACGAGCTTTATCTGAGTTGTAAAAAGGATAAAACTTGAATTTGGATTTAAAAACTCGGGTTTTATTTTTAACAATGTTATTCAACAATTTTAGCAATGAATAGCAAAAAAATTAATTTTAGAATAAGTTGTTTGACATATGTGCTCAATTGATGATAGAAATAAAAAAAATAATTTGAGGGACACTTTATCTATTTAAGAATGAAATCTAATGGCTGTTTTCGTTTTTAAAAATTTTCATCAGAGAAAATGGGAAAAATAAAAAGTGAAGGAAAATAATATATAACTAAAAATTAATAATATTGATTTATCATCATGTTTAATTATTGATTTTTAGGCTGAGGGTCTTGAGGAGCAAGACGGCGATTAGAACTATTATTATTTCAAAAGTAATTTTTTTTAAGTTTGATTTAGAATTTTTTGTAAACTGGATTTTTATATTATAAAAATTCATTTATAAGCACGGGGTATTAATGACGTGGCCATTATTTTTAAATAATCTCTAAGCTGAGAAACACGATGGAATCGTTTTTCGGACATTTCCAACATATCAAGGATCTAGACACATTCATTTTAAATTTTATATTGTGAAAGTGTACTATCTACGGCACTACAACATATACGATTAAATTAATTTAAATTGTGAAGCTGTTTTACTGTTCCATTCTTAAAAATGATGATTCATTTTTTAATATAAAGATCCAAAGACTTGTTTTCAACGTTACTCTTTTGTATATAAATTAAGTATGATATATTTCTCTAAAATTAAATATTTAATATTTTTTGAAATATAAAAGCCTAAAATTAAGAAGATAATTCTGAGATTTCATACATACGCTTGTGGCTAAATCCATGAACCTATTCCTATTTGTATAAAGTGAAAATTTTAACCTTTCTATTCAAGTGATATAGGATAAAGTTGACAGCTGATGACAGTTATTATGACCAATGGGCCGTTGTAAAATAAATTAACTGGCATACCTTCATGTCAGTAAAAATGTTCACTTTGTCATGCATATAATACAAAATGTACCTATCTTTAATATCACTTACGATAACTCCATTAAAATGAATATAACAAATCCGAAAATGCTACAACCCATATGATTCTAGGTCGAGAGTGAGTGAATTTTGAGAAACTTGACAAATAGAAGAAGAGTAATTGACGGGAACTAAATGTCCAATTTTAATAAAATCAAATTTTGTAATATTTGCGAAATAAAAACATAAATGCATGGATTTTATTATTTTTGTATAACACATATGGCATGTGTGTTTCTATTCCGCTAACTCGATACTCTTCCGTGTTATGAAATGCAACAAAGAAGAAATGTAAATTTAGGACATACCTCTTCTTGAAACAATATCGATTGCTCTGGATTCATTTGGAATTTTGGCGTAAAAGAATGAAATTTCAATGCTGTCTTCTTTTAAAGAGAATCAAAGATAATTAAAATCGAAGGTGGATCAGGATAAAGGAAATACTTTTGGAATTATTTGAAGAATTTGATTTGCCAGAATTTTGAGACGTATTGTTGGCGAAAGTGTCTTCACTTGAAATGGATTTGTGACGATGCACCAAGCAAGCATACCAAAAGCCCACATTCCCCGCATAAAGTGTGTCCTAAGAGAAAATTCACTTCCATTTTAGGTAAAAGGGTTCATAACTCTACACAATTTATCTAGATCAAGGGTCGTCGTTTTTTCACCTTTTGGTAAAAGTCGACTTATATTATACATATTATGGCACACTTATACCCTTGATTTATGCGCTTAAATGTTACTTAAAGAATTAACTTTCAAATACAATAACTGTATTTATTTTCGATATACATAGGGCAAAACCTTTTGAATATAATGTTAATTAATGTATCTTGGGGTGATGGTTTGAAAAGTTTACTAGTAATTCAAGGTCAAGGTTTCCTAAACTTATTATCGCCAAGCCCGTATTCATATCAAAAGCTTAGTGCTAACCGGAGAAGTGAACATTTTGATATTCAATTAGGTAATAGAGAGTAATCTAGAGGTTTTTTAATTTGACACCTTGAATTGCTTAAGGAAATAAATGAATAAAATAAGTCCGTTTTCAAAATATTGCTTAAATTTGATAATATTACCAACTCATTTTATTAGAACCTTTTAATCAGATTGTAATAACTTTACTTAGAAATCTGTCTGAATATTTAAAACCAAATCGTATATTTTAGAATTAAACTCACATTCTAATTTTATCAAAAAAGGTATAGAGGAGGAGAGAAATAAAATCAATCGCATAAAACTTTAAATTTTATCTACATACTCTTCAAAAATTGAGACTACATCGGTCTTAACTAGATGTTACTTTTTCTCTGAAAGTGTAAATTTTAACATTTTGGCTTTCCAATGAATTTTCAGTTTCATCGCATTTTTTTTTGATCATGTTTCATGTAATTTAATTTTAATAAAATTTTGATCTAGAGAATTCTGTAGCTAGATAAATAAAAAAAAGTAAGCAAATATACAAAACATATCTGTTTTTCTCAGTGATAAAACAAAATAGCAGCTACACCAAAGCTTAAAAAATTGGACTCCTACTCCGAATAAAAGCGCCAATGGACATGACATTTAGCAAAAATGTTTTATCAATGGCATACCTGCAGAAGGATCCCGCCTTTGGGAAATATGAAGAAAAAATGTAGCGGACAAATTTCCCCATTTTGTAATCCCTAAGTTGCGCTTATTTTGTATATCGACTTTTTCTATGCATTAGAATGTTCACTTTTAAATTGTGTTGTTTTTATAAAAAATAAAAAAATAATGTGTAGATACTTTGACGTGATAAATATTTCCAGCATGGACAGGCAGCATGAAATCGTCATTTTCACGCGAAGAAGAACAAGAAGGCACATATGTGTAGTTGGCTCTGAAATAATATAGATTCATGTGACTAAAAAACGCATCGATTGGTAGATGAAATCTGAAGTTTGAAAAAAAGTTAGCGAAATTTTGATTCCTTTTTTAAAACAAAAGAATTTATTGTGTCCCACTGATTCCTAGGTAGAGTTCAAAGCGGCCTGCTATTCAAAAGTATTGCCCACGCTTGAGATAGACCCTAGCGCTGGGAAAATAGTAGATTATTATTATTAGCATGATTTGTACAGCTCATACTTTAAAAATGGTATGGTGCTGTCATGCAATATTAATTTTCAATTCTGAGTACACTCTTGGTGGTCTTGGAAAGCGAATAAACGAAACTACTAACAAATGGAAAGAGAATGTTTAATACCTTTTTACATAGCAATTCAACATACAAAACTACCTGGAATATTGAATCAAGAGTACATTTATCCCGATGACCGCATCACTATGCATAAGGCTTTGCTGGATCGATGCTTGAATGAACACCGAGTACTGTTACAGAGATGCTGAAGAAATCAAGGCTAGATGCAGGAATCTCGGTATGATTGTCGAGAGAATGAGAAGTTCAGAGCATTGTAAATGAGCAATCCCATAAAGTGGCTATTGAAACGGCCAAGGCTGTGATCAGAGACCCTCAGTAGATATTGACAAACTCAATTGATTTAATTTATGTAAAGTAACTTTAATCTAGCAATTTTTCTAAAAAAATCACTTGAAACACTTATAAAATTTCTAATACAATCGTTCATATGGATAAGAAACTTCAGAAGTGTCGCTTTGTTGGTCCTCTCTACACTTCCTGCCACTCGATATAGGAGAGCCGAAGCAACAATAGATGATTTGGAGGAAGAGTTAATTAATGGGTTGGACCAAGCGGACCACATGGTGATAAGCCCAGGTCAATATCAAGGACCTATAGTGATAAAGTAGAGCAAAAAACCAAAGTGGCAAGGCCTGCTTCCGAAGATGAAAGCATTAATTCTGCAACATTCACCCGAATTGCGGGCTCTCTTGATCTCATTGCCACTCATAGAACACAAGAAAGTAGCCATCAGACTGTGTCACTAGAGAGAATCAATGCAAGCATCTTGAAGTTAACTGACACTGTTAATGAAAATCAAAAGCTGAGTACCAATTAGTTTTTTGAAATGTTTCTTAGATTCCAGAGCATTTTAGATCAGATTTTCCGAGGAATTGTATTTCATCAACGCGTTGAGTTGAATGCCACTTCCACCCTCGACTTTGTTGAAGACCTCGTGCTTTTGACTACACATGCAACTCAATATCCTGCCAGTTACTCGTCTTTCCTCTCCATGGAGAGCAGCTTTGACTCTTGTTTTTGCATTTTACTGTACACTCATCTTGCCCAAACCAATAATAAGTTTCCTGGTCTTGACTACTTCAGCATAGTTCACAAATTTATTCTGGCTGGTTTTGCAGACATTAAGAAAGCGGGATAATCCATTAGCGATACCACTAAGCTGACATTGTCTGTATGTTGGACGAACCGATTAAATCTTCCTTTATCCAGGAATCCTCTCTAATCATACGATTGACTCCTCTTCGCTATTAACTTACTAGTATTTTGATCTTTCCTCAACCAAAGAAGTGATGATGTTCTTGGAGCTCTCCGGACTCAATAAGATATTCACATTCCCAGTAATGGACTGTCTTAATTCTTCCCTCAATATCCTGAAACTTATCAAGACTTCTGAGAACCTAGATCGGTCTTTGCCATCAGACATAAGAAACCAAATTGTAAAAACTTTCATCTTGTTGTATTATATTAAATGCCAGCATTTACCTAAGATCTACACTTTCCAAAATCCTCACCCTATCATCCAAAAATGACGTTTTACAACTATAAAAACGTCCAATATTTACATAAAAAAAGTCCATAAGTCACAATACAAAAAATAAATATATTCGGGAAAAGCAGCTTTTTACTCCCTTTCTGTGTCCTTGGTGTAATAACTAAGGGCTGTGGCGAGTGAAGATAAGAATGATTTGTGGACTAACTTTGAAAGATAAAGTGAGTAATGAAAAAGTTAGAAATTAACAGTTATAAAAAAAGAAGGAAAGACCCATATGGTTTGAACAGGTTTCCAGAAGAAATTGTAGCGAGATTATAAAGGATGCTTTAGAATTAAGTTTCGGCAGAAGCCAGACCTAAATTAACCTGGATGGAAAATATTAAGAAGGATATGAAAAGTTTAGGACTTAAACTTGGTTATGAATAAGACAGGCTGTACTGGAGATGCCAAATCAAGATTACTTTAATCACTTTGTTTAATTCTCATCGTTGGTGGTCCGGCCCACTCCAGCTTGATGAGATTAATCATGGCCGTTAAAATGGAATGATGATGATGATGATGAATAGCCATATCAGTTTAGTAGTTAATTCTATCTGCACTAATCTCGCTAATAGCAATGTCTCCGAATTTACATCTTAGGTATAGGATAACGTGCTTAAATCACTTGTATTGTTGTTAAATAAAGGTCACTCTCATCTTTCTTCTCTCCCCTACCGCTAAGCGTATTCCCACGTATTGTAGTCTTACGTAAACTCTTCTTTACATATAAAAGCCAAAAAATCCCAAACCTGACGTAAAAATCATCTCCAGGAGACTCCAAAATGATTTTGTTCAAGTGCAAAGCACATTGCTGAACTTTGAGACAAATTTCGGGCTTGTTCGCATTTGATAAGAGATACACAACTGCTTCTTCTCGCGTCAGTCCGTGCATGCATTGCGAATTAACTGAGATTATTTTGTCTCCAGACATCAAACCCTAAAGTGAAAACTCAGCATGCAAAACACCATCAGTGAGAGAAACCTACCGTAAAATTGCGAGTAATACCGAATTCGGATAATTAGCAACGTGGACACTTACCCATAACGACACCTATCCGTTGTTATTATAAGGTTGGGTAACGTCTTACTTAGTTTATAGATATAACTAGAAATTGTTAGTTCTCGTGTATTCCATCATCATCACTAAGCGTACACTGTTTGTGTGTACAGACCATGAGGTTTGAACTAGCGTCCAGTGGGTGTGCGTGAGCATCAACCAATTAGCCGTCACGCTTAATTTATATAGTTAGTCAATTTAAGCATAAATTTTATCTAGTTTTTTGTTTATTTCACTAGAGAACAAATGACGCATAAACAGAACGATTTCAAAATACTTAAAACAAATAAATTTAATAACATTAATCTAACAAATTTGTTTCGCGTTTTAATATGATTATATAATGATTATTATTATTAAAGGATGCAATCGATCATATGTTGATTACTTAAGAATTTTATCGGACTTGAAAAGGGGTTGATGAAGTTCCAAAGAAAATGTTTCCAAAAAATATGGCAAAAAAGTGGAATAACTGATGGAAATTTTAACAGTGAATTTACTTTGGCAGTAAAAAAAATCTTATTCAAATAAAATTTTTGTACGTTTTTTTTATTTTTTTTTATCATTTCAAAATAAGATTAAAATTTATACGTGACGGAGAGTGTACTTAAATTATATAATTTTCAAAAAAATGAAAAGTATTAGGAAACATCTCAATTCAGAGGTTGGGTTTGATTGTTCGCTACCCTTCAATTTTTTTCTGAGAATAATGTAGCCGTTAAGTCTATTCGAGTTGTCCGAGTCTGAACTAGAATAAAATAATGTTGGTCAAGTTAACGTTTTTATATTTAGTAATTCTTATATATATATTTTCTTATAAATTCTATATATTGTATCCCCCTCTAAATAAGCTTTAACTTTCTGTTATAGAATGATATACTTTTATAAAGGGTTTTTTTTCAGAAGAACTTTTTCAGTTAAAAAGCTATAAATTATATAAAATATAATATTTAGACTTTATTAACAAAGTTGTTTTTCAGGTTATTTTTTTCTTTGGATGAATAATGTCAAATTTTATAACAAATAAAGCATTAAGATTTCAAATATATATGTGATATTTAGTTGAAAATATAAATTCTGCTCAGATTTGCAATTTTTTAACCCTAAATGAAGATATTTGTAAATTTTTGTTTATTACTTTTTCACAAACGTTTGTGTTTTTTTATAAAATTGACTAAATACTTTTTTGCATTATAGATATACCATGGTTAAAATTTGTGATTATATGAACATAACATTGAATAATGACCGAACCAAAAACAAAAACTCCCAAATAAATATAAGATAATATATTCACAGCAAACTTTCTTTAAGGCAAAGTATCCCCTCATAAAAATATATATACACGCAGCCAAACTTGCATTAAGATGCTCCTCAAGACAAGCCTCAAAAATGGTGTTGGTGAACAGCCGATGGAAGTGAAGTTCGAATAATCTCAATCACGAAAATTGAATCTCGTCCTTGTAGCCAGAGGCTAGTTTAATAAAGAGGATTTGACCTTTAAATGAGTAAGTTTTGCGGGTCGTTTCAACTTTGTGTGTAATTTTTGCAGTAGAAATTTAGGGATGAAAAAAGTATCCAATATTTTTGGGAAAGGTGTGAGCTTAGATCACAATTTTACGACAGCATCTAATTAAGGATTGAAACTTGTTTATTTGCTAAACTGTTTGCTTGAACCGAAGCTACAAAAATGCCGACTGCATTCCCACCCACCAATCGGATTCCAAGGCTGCCTTGAGCTTCACTTTGAGATCGCTTTAGCGTTATTTCCCGAACGCACTCGGAAGCACGCGAATGCGAAAATGCAGCGCTTCTTTCTGTTGTTTCTAAAGTAGAATAATTTCAGTGATGAAAAATGGAATGGTGGAGCTGTAGCTTACCTTTATCAAAGGTGACGCTCTTTTCTGAATCGAGAGGGATATTTCCTAATTTTGGAGGAATAACTTTTTCGGAGGATGAATTTGGCGTTTCTTTCATATTTTCGCGTCTTTCTTTCAGTTGCAATCTTAAAGAAAAATTAAACACGCTAACTCCTATCTGTCATTGATTTTCACCGAGTTGGAGAGTAGGAATTCAAGAAGTTACAAAAATCTCGCAAAATTGGATATCCTCAAATTCACAACATGCCGCATAAATAATGTAGCGTTAATTTTCGTTTATTACTGAAATCGGTTTTGTATACTTGAAATAGAAATTGTTAAGAAGCTCCTGGAGTAATTGTTGTCACAGTAAATAATTTTTATGTTCTTTATATTTAGCCAAAAGATTGCTCCAAAAATTAATCCTCTCAAAAGGAGCATGAAATATTTTGGAGCAAAAGAATAGTTACCGTAAACTAAAAAATCTTATAACGGGAGTGCGCGTGTAAACGGAATTTAAGCCAAGAAAAAAAGTTGAGGTAGAAGCCTATGTGAACGAAAATAGGCAAAACGCGTATGATATTCCACCAACATAAGGATTAATCTGTAGGAAAGTATTTTTCACTTTTATTAATGAAGTTTGTTTCTTTATTTTTGGATAACCACTAAAAATCAATGTTTCTGGCGTTACGGAGCGGATTATTCACACATGCTAGGTATGTTCCTGACTAAAAGTAAGGGGAGCATATCATTCGGATATTTAAAAGGATCAATCCACTTTTTGATGTTAGATACTATTTTATCAGAGGTCTGTGATGACCTCGACAAGGAGAATACTTAAAATCGTCAAAATTGCCAAGCCTTATTATATATTTAAATGTGTAAATCGTAAAATGCTTAAAAAATATACTTAAAATAAAAATTTTCAAAAAATATTTTACATACATATTGAAAGCCACATTTCAAAAATTCTACCTAAAAGTTAAAAAAATTTAACTTTGAAATTGCAGTTTTATTTCATAAAAACTATATGATTGGTTGAAATGTTTATGTAATATATAATAATAATAATACTACTACCAATACTACTTTTTGAAAATTTTTACTTGTTTGATTTGAAGAAAGAATTCAACTGTTTTTCAATATTTCTTTTTCATGATATATATATCATTAGAAAGCTTATCGTTTGCTACATACTCTAGAATAATTTATTTTTGCAAAAGTTTTAACAAATTTTAATAAATGGACTTTACTTCGAAAAATTTTGTCTAAATTTTTGAAAAAATTACGGACCACCTTTTTGTTTACGCATAATGTGAAGATTTTTAAAAAAAATTGAATGAAAATGATATCATTGGAAAGGTATACTCTTTGTGGTTAACATAGGCTAGGTTATACAAATAAATATATTTTCATTTTTCCAAAATCTGCTTTTATGTGAGTTCAGTCAAGTTTTATCTAGTTTCAAAAAATACCAATAATAATTAACGTTCTTAATTTATATAATATTTTTTCAATATTTTATATTCACAAAGGTAAAATATGATTTTTTACATTTTAAAATTTCATAGTTGAAGAAAACTGTCGAAAATTAATATATATTTTTTACCTTTTTATGGGTCAGTAGTACAGGTCAGTATAATGTTTTTCTAATAAATTTAAAATTATTTTTAAAGTGAAAAATGTTGATCGAATGTACAAGATTTGAAGCTATACTCTTTGTGGGTAAAATAGGCTAGGTTTTACAAATAAATATATTTTTATTTTTCCAAAATCCGCTTTTATGTGAGGTCAGTCAACTTTTATCTAGTTTCAAAAAATACCAATAATTAACGTGATGAGTTTATATATTATTTCTTCAAAATTTTATATTCACAAAGGCAGAATATGGTTTTTAACATTTTAAAATGTCATAGTTAAATAAAACTGTCGAAAATTAATATTTATTTTTTACTTTTTATGGGTCAGTAGCATAGGTCAGTATAATATTTTTCTAATAAATTTTAAATTATTTTTCAAGTGAAAAATGTCGATTAAATGTACGAGTTTTGTTTGATAATCGTAGTCTACTTTTATTTAGTTTAGATATAACCTTTCTAATTTTTAACGAAGGGCATTCGTTATATTTATACCGACAGTGTGCGAGGAATAAATCACATTATTGATTGATTTTAGAGCATAATTATGCGAAGAAAGATGAACACATGTTGCATTACGCGTTTGTGAGCGCAGTGAATTCTTATCTCGCATACGCTTCACCACATCTTTAGCACGCGTGTGTGGTTTATTAATGTCGATTGAATGTACGAATTTTGTTTGATAATCGTAGTCTACTTTTATTTAGTTTAGATACAACCTTTCTAATTTTTAACGAAGGGCATTCGTTATATTTATACCGACAGTGTGCGAATAATAAATCACATTATTGATTGATTTTAGAGCATAACTATGCGAAGAAAGATGAACACATGTTGCATTACGCGTTTGTGAGCGCAGTGAATTCTTATCTCGCATACGCTTCACCACATCTTTAGCACGCGTGTGTGGTTTATTTTATCGGGCTAGTGTACGCTTAGTTTATTTGTAGTGTTCCTAGCTTAAATCTTAGTCAAATATTAAAACGCTTATAACTTTCACATTTCTCAACAAAATGCATCATGCGATATACCAAATTAAAGCATTTTTTATGGGCTTTCAGAATACATTACTTATATCATAAGTACTTAAGAATTACCATTTTACTGTTTTTATTTTCCATGGGCTTCATACCATTAATTAGCAGATAAGGGATGCATTTTAAACTAAAGCTCCTTTCATTAGGACAAATTTTTACCTATATTATGTGACAATTTCCAGCACAATTATAAAGCGACTCTACTCTCAGAATCTAAATTTATTTGTAGATTTTTATAAAATAGTATTAGTTTTTCCATTTTTTTTATAAATTAACCTTCGTTTTTTTTATTGGTCAGTATAATGTTTTTCTAATAAATTTAAAAGCATTTTTTATGGGCTTTCAGAATACATTACTTATATCACAAGTACTTAAGAAATACCTTTTACTGTTTTTATTTTCCATGGGCTTCATACCATTAATTAGCAGATAAGGGATGCATTTTAAACTAAAGCTCCTTTCATTAGGACAAATTTTTACCTATATTATGTGACAATTTCCAGCACAATTATAAAGCGACTCTACTCTCAGAATCTAAATTTATTTGTAGATTTTTATAAAATAGTATTAGTTTTTCCATTTTTTTTATAAATTAACCTTCGTTTTTTTTATTGGTCAGTATAATGTTTTTTCTAATAAATTTAAAATTATTTTTGAAGTTAAAAATGTAGATCGAATGTACAAGTTTTGTTGGATAATCGTAGTCCACTATTTATTTTTAGATTTTTATAAAATCATTTTAGTTTTTGGTTTTTTATAAATTAACATTAGTTTTTTACTTCTTTTGAATAATCATCCAAAATTTAAGTGCGGGTTTGATTTACACTTTGATTCGAAAAAAATATGTTTTGGATAAATATTTTTTTTATTATTGTTTACTGCATATAAATTTCTAAAGAGAAGATAAATAGATCAAAATATGTGTTTTAATCAATTTTTCTCAATAAGTATTGAAGCTATGAGGTAGCAAAATATGAACAGAAAGTTTGATATTTTTTGATTTTTTAAAGAATATTTTTCGATTCTTTGATCACAGAATTTTATTTTGATTATTTGACAAATATAATATTTAAAATCGTCCAAATTGCAAAGTATAGGTATTTTAAACAAAGCAGTAATATATTTGAATAAATAATTTTCAGTATAAAGAGTTTAGAAAACTCTTCTCTAATATGTAATGATATATTCTCATAACCTGTACGGTTGAACGCGGGTAGACAACTTGCGTTTTATCTCCAACCCGTATATTACGATGATTCTTCTCCAACCTGTATTCTACGATGATTCATCTCCAAACTATATACTACAATGATTCATCTCTAACCTGTATACTACGATGATTCATCTCTAACCTGTATACTACGATGATTCATCTTCAACCTGTATACTACGATGGTTTCTATTCCATGTACAAATAACTAGGGAGACAATGTTCAACTTTCTGTTCACATTCTGCTAGATGTAAGATTTGATATACCTCATTCGGGGAGACGATGCTACATAAGTTATTACCTATATACATTATACCTGTATACTACGATGGTTCATCTCCAACCTGTATACCGCGATAATTCATATCAAAGAATCGAAAAATATTTTTTAAAAAATAAAAAAATATCAAACTTTCTGTTCATATTTTGCTACCTCATATATATATATTTACTTAATTCTTATAAAGGGAATTAACTTCGCATTAGAAAAAATAGATATATTTAACAATTAAAAATTAGTTGTAGAGACTTCCTTTTCCTTTCTCCGCCCTTAAGTAGACAAAATCACCGCACCTGCCCTCAGATAAAACGAAGAAATAATTTTAAACGAAGTTTACCTCGAAATTTTTAACTAAAATTAGCATATTTGAGTATATTAGCATACATTGAAGAAAGTTCCAATTTTATTACAACCCCACATCCCCAACTAGCAAAAAATGGCATGGGAAACAAATCGTATAAAGAAAATGAAAACGCATTACTGTAGTGATGAGAACTTCACTATCTAGAATTGGTTAAAGGTGCCAACATTTAAAATGATGAAAAACTCAATTACACTATAAATTAAGGCAGTTAAAAGTCTGTAGTCAAGCTTTATTTTCTAATAGCACTTCTTCTAAAGCACAACAATAATACCATTTATGTAAATAAAGTTAAAAGTCACTTTTTAATAGACGATTTTGCATAAAAAATCTGGATTTTTTTAAGAAAAAATCAGAAGTTTGGAAACGAAGAGCAAGTTATTAACAGTTTTGAAATGTTTCTTACATTTTAAAGAGTTCACAAACCAATTTATTTCATTTTTACATTCATTTGAATAAAACATTTTTATCATTTGTTAAAATATTAGACTCCTTCATTGTGGAGCATAAATTGATTCATTCAATTGCTTACATCCTCAAATAGCTCGAAATGGAAGAAGAAGAAGAAATCGTGCATTCACGTTTAAATGATGCCGTCAAGTACGAGATTTTAGCTCGTAAATTACTCAAAATTAAAGCACATATGTGGCAGTGAATGAACTGACAGTGCTTAAAAAGATAATGAGAAAGTAACTCTGTGAAAATTCTTCAGCCCTAACCCTGTAAAATATCTGATATTTTTGCGGCTAAGCGAGCACTTTTTGATGATTTGTTAAAGGGAAAATCTAAAAATCACTTGATTCCTTCTTCTTTATTGATGTAGTCATCATCTTCATCCTCATCATCTTGATTATTTTTCTTCTCGTGGAGGAAATCATGGCTGCCAACGTTATTATTTATATCAATTGTTTCTTTGGTGGTTGTAGAGCAAAGCTGATTGTTGTCTAACAATAATTGAAAAAAAGACAGAAAATGAAATCGAAGGAAAGAGGTGAAGAAGTACTGCTTGGCCTGTCTTCAGTTGACTTTGGGGGTATGAGGGAGTCGTGAGAGTAGGCGTTGTGCTTGGAAGCAGGTTTGGGAGAGTTAAGAGAGAGGGAGACGTTGGCTTCGCTGGCTCTGAGGCTGGGACGGGAAGAACTCTTGAGAATTGTGAACTGAAGACGGTCTTTCGTTCGTTCAATTATTTTTTGAGCGTCATTCAGCGAAAAATCATCAATCGAAAGAGAATTCATCTTAAAAGTAATGGGTGATATCTCTAGCGCTACAAACTCACTTTATAAGTGAGCACAAGATTTCTCGTGGGCAATAAGGAGATGAATATAGAATGAAATTCCATTTTTCCCAACCAATTCATGAACATATGATATATAATCACCTGGTATGTTAATTTGGTCGGTAAACATTTGGCCAAGGGATATTTAGCCGATGGCGAAACGGGCCTTAGGGATGGCGAACACTTTTAGATATGATAAGGGTTAGATAGTTATTTTTAATTTTTTGAGGTAGAATGATCTCTAATATGATTGCTCTATTTTATGTCAATCAATAATTATTATTTTAGAGAATGAGAATCATTCCAGCGAGACAGACAGATGCCTAAGTTATTATAACGTAGATGAAATATACTAACACAGTGGCGTGCAAAAGTTTTTGTCCACCAATAAGAAATATATTCTTTGAAGTTTTCGAAGTAGCGTTCTTCATACCTCATTCCTTTAGATCTTATAACGCGTTTACATCCATAAGAACAAAACTCAATTTTGTTTCATCGCTGAAAATAGAGCTTTTAGCATGTTAGACATACTCCATATTACTTTTACTTTTGTCCACAATAATCATTTTTTAATTGAACGTTGTTTGTCTAAGCTGGTTTTTTTATCTTCATTACAAATTTCCAATTTTTTTGTAAGAACACCTTTCTTTGTATATATTGAAATATTTCATGAATAATTATTTTCCTATATTACTTGACTTGCAGACAAATTGGTACTTATTAGAAAGTTCATAATATCTTTTGTACATTTTTTTAAATTAAATTTTTGAGAAATCCCGGTTTTTGTCTTCTTTGCAATAGCTTCTGTGCTTTCAAATTTCAATAAATTTTGATAAATATTACTTTTAGATATAATCCAAACAATTTAGTTATAGCTCTTTGACTTCTATTTAGTGACAGAGATACGACTTTAGGTCTTAATTATAACGGAAATTTAAGGCATAAATGATCAAATCAAAAAACTAAAGCCAGCAAAAGATTTACAAAATGTTATTAGCATTAAAAAAATCTGAATATAAATAAAGATTTTTTTATAAAAATAAAAAATATTTATCTGAATAAAGTTCTTTGGTTGAAAACTTTTGCATTCCATTTTTAATAAGTAAATGCTATGAATGAATTTTTTTTATAAAAATAAAAAGTTTCAAATTTTAAATTTTTACCAATATAAAAAGTAATATTTAATTAATGTTGATATATTTTTGAATTGCAAAAAAATATTTTAAAAAATAATAAAAACAAAATAAAGTAGTTTTTATTTTGTGGACGAAAACTTTTGCACGCCACTCTAAAAGGTTTTGCGGATAACAACAATGAAGTAGTTAAAGTTCTACAATTTTTTGAAAGTCATTGTGATTTGTTGATGACACAGAGGTGGAAAATTTATCGTTTTTTCATTATTTTTATAATCAATAACATTTTACTATTTCTTTTACACGTATTAAGGTTTGATTTTATCTCCTAGAAACAAAATATAAAAAAGAATAAATAAAAAAATATCCTGAAATATGAGATCAGAGACTGTAGAGTAAAAAAATTCGAGAGAAATATAATTTAACGAAATTTCCAAAAAACACAAAATTGCAAAAATTAATTCCGAAACTTAATTTTCAGAATTGCAGGTTTTTTATGAAAATTATAAATCACAGCAATTTCGATAGTAAGTGTATAACAACCAAAAAACTAATTTTTATACTCAAAACATCTAAAATTTGAGAAAAGTTTATTCACGACATTACATTCTTGGCGATTTATTTTGAAGCATACTTCTTGACATTGTTCTCGCAAAATTTAAGTCGGGATAAAAAGATTCGGAGTTATTTTTGACTCGAATCTGATCTTATTCCTAACTAACTTTTATGAGATTCCGAATTCTTACACCGACTTCTGCAAAACTTCGACTACGACTTCAAATACTCATAAAAAATTTGGTTTCCAATTATTTTTTATCATTTGGAAGGATATAAAGTTTGAAAAATTGAGAATTAGAGCCAAAAATATTGTTTAAATTAGCTTTTTATAATGAACAAGCCTTTTGAAAAGTAATATTTATGTAGGTGATCAATAAAAACAGGATTAAGGCTTTTTTACATTTGGAAAAAGACAAAATGTCCTCTGTATTGGTTTAAAATGAAGAGCAAAAACTCAAAAGTCATAATGTCGTGCCAGATGTGTTTACTCTTTATACTTATAGATTCAATTAAGTCCAATTAGCACACAATTGAAATGGACTTTTTATTACAGCCAAAAGATTGGAAAAAGATAAGCCAAAATGATTATCATTAAATATTTTTGATCTTAGTAGTTTTTTTAACTCCAACTTTGACTTCTGAATTTTCCAAGATTCCATCTCGAACTGCTGTTACTTCAAATACGCTTAAATATGCTTTGAAAAAGTCTATCCAAAACTTCTATTCATGAAGGGGTATGCATTGAATTTAGTCAGAATCGGCCCAATTCGTTACAAAACTCAAAAAAATCAATGTCTCGCATCCGACAAGCATAGGACACAACGAATTGAAGGGGATTCATGATAGGAAGAAATACTTGGATGATTTGATCATTAGAATTGATTCCAGCGGACTGCAAAATCGAACACGACTCCTTGATGAAGACGCGTTGGCCAAGAAGCAGGTTTATGGTGTCAGTCTTCTTACTGGACTTGGTAAGTGTTACGCGAAGAGCAGTTTCATTCAACTCCTCCACCTTCACTGTGCTGAGTGCTTGAGTATTCTTCGCGCAAGCTCGTCTTTTCACAATCTAAACAATCAGCCATGGTTGGATCAAGTGCATTGTAGAGTAAAATCCGTCTGCTATAACGAACATTTTATTCCATCATATCCGAATTTCGTTATACCAGGAGGGACAAAAATGTGTGGATAGACCATCTTTTATTTTAAATACAAACACTTCGCATCATACAAAGTGAAATGAAGATACGTTGCACACCTGCAATTCTAAATTATATTCATACACAGTCGTCAATAAGACATATAAGTACTATCACTAATTCCCAATGTTTGGGATTCGGGCTTTCCGGGATAGAGATTCTTATTTCAATTAAAAATAATCTCCATTCGCTTACTCGATTTCCCTCAGTATAAACTTGAGTCCAACTAAAACTCAATCTCAGGTGTCACTTTAATACTAAAAGCACAACAAAAAAAGTATTGCTCATTAGAATTTGTAAGTTAATTTTCGGGTGCACGTACTGATTCTACCGGGTGTAGACAATTTTTTGAAGATTCCTTTTAAACTTATTGTTTTGGGTGCCTTGGTCGTTTATCTATTTACTTTTTCTTGCAAGACATATCCATTTTTTTATGAAACTTTTATTTTCCTAAACCTTCGAGAAGCTCAGTTGCTAATTTGGCGGGATTAACGAATGCCTGAAATAAGTTCACCAAAATCCTTGGTTAAGCACGGTCTTTTGAACATGCTCGACCAATAATGATTTGTGACTTAATTGGCTAAGAAACTAGTACGCTCTTTACGGAATTTCGCTATAGCCGACTTCGTTATTGACGGTTTAATTTAAACATAATAAAAAGATCAATTTTGGCGCGCAAGCAAAATATTTCGTTGTGCAGAATTTCGTTAAAACCGATTTCCTTATAAACAGATTTCACTGTATTTGTAACTGTGTAAAATGTCATGATAAATACAAGACTGACTATATGCCCTATCATTTCACACACGATAGGATACTAATAAAAAGAAAGTCAGAATGTAATCCACAGAATATTTGTTTATTAGTGAAGCTGAGATACAAATATTGCGTGTTATTGAATTGATTGAAAAGATGAATATTAAGAAGGAAAAAAAAGAATATATTTACAAGCAAGACTGATACATATTAAATAATAATATGACATATTGCAGCTAAGAGAACTAATTTATCATTCCTTCATCAGCTTATTTTTTATTTGAATTAACTTGTATGAAATCATTCTCAAATTATTGTAAAAAATATTGAAATTATTGATTTGAAATTGGTAAAAAAAATTGCATTGTACGCAAAAAATCGATTTTTTTTTCACTATTTATATAATAGAGAATAATATTTGTAGCATCTTTAAGTTTATGAAAAAAAACATTTGTAATTGTACTTTAAAATTAATAAATGCATTAGAATTTTAGTTTTGGTTATAGACTGTATTTCAAAATTTGGTAGAGAGAGAGTATTTGTAGTTGAGATTCGTAAATAAGTATTTCTGATAAGTCTCGTTTATCCGCTACTTTGATTAAGAATCAGCGGATAAATAAACCGGTTATTTGTTGAGATACGTTTATCACAACTTGCGTGTTTGCCGTTATGTGCGTGTGAAAATGTGTGTTGTTAGCATTCGTGAAAGAGTGATTATAGACGCGTATATTATACACGAAATGAATGGAAGAGTCGTGTATTCGAGTAAACTACTGGACGTACACACACTTTGTTATGGAAACTAAATAAGTTTGACCCATGACTGTTGTTACAAAAGAAAAAAAGAAAAAAATTTACAAGTTGGCTATAAAAAACATGCAAAAGGGTATTTAATATTAAAAAAGTAAACGTTCAATATTTTATGCCTTACAAATCAAAAGCTAATTGTTTTCCACACTTCATCTTAGGTGTTGTACGAAGATCGTGTGTAGACCGACCACCGAGGTAAAAAAATCAATTACTTTATTTCACAAAATCATTAAAAACTATTTAATGTCTGAAAACACTACGCCTTGAAAATATTTAAAAAAAGTGGATTCCATGCGACCCGATCGCTTACAAAATAAACGACATAAACTACATTACATGCACTTGCGCATATACGATCATTTAATTAGCTGAAAAATCAGAAACACCTTTTGACTTCTTAAGCTTGACTTTGAAACTAGACTGAAGAGGTTTCTGGTTCACCGCCTCAAATTGATCATCTATCTATTAGAAGAACGCATCTAGTATATCTTATTTTGATTAATTTAAGTTTTATAAAAAGAAAAAAAATCTGTATTGGGAGAAAAATTTCATGAATTAAGTGTTAAATTATTTTTTATTTTTGATGAACATCGCAAACAAGTAGTCCAGAATTATTATTATTATTATATATAGAAGGATATATTGAAGAAAAGAAAAAATGAAAGTAACTATTAAATAGACGCTTTAAATGCTCCTCATCGCTTGAAATAAAGGTACCGTAAAGGTACAGTGGGGTGTTTTCATCGAGAAGGCACAATTGCGCAGCTTGTATCGAACTATGAGAAAGTAGGCTTGATGCGGGATCGAAGCCAAGACGTTGAGTCATCGAAACCCAGTACCTAACCAACCTTACTCACGCCCCGATAATGTTAGCAGCACAAAAATAAAAAGCTCTTTCTTCACGTTGCCATGATTCCCTGTGAAGATTTTCAGCAATCACAAAATAAAGAGCCGCGCATGAAGCAAAGAGAAGCCAGCATTGGAAAATTCATTCAAGAAAGCACAATTATTCAAAATTTTGAAAGATCAGCAATATAGATTGTGTAGCTGTGACGTTAATATATACCCAAAGAAGCATCAAGTGATGCAGCAGCCTTTTTGAATTTATATGAGACAAAACCTGAAAGTTCTGAAGAATATGAAGCTGGCATAGAAAGTATCTCTGAATGAAGCAAAAATTGCATGGAAGATAGAAGACAATTTAAAAACTACGATGCAAAAATGAGGAAGAAAGAAAATCAAATTTTGTCGAAACTATCTTTTCAATTTTGCAAAAAACTTGAGCACTTGATAGAAATTTTAACTTAAAAAAAATGTTCATTTAGTTTTACAAAATATTTTTTAGTAAATATAATTCAAAATCTCGAATCAAAAAATTATGGGTCCAAATAATTTTTTAAAACACAGCTGTTAGGATTAGAGAGGTTTGACAGCATAGAGTAAAAGTTACCATCTGACATCAAGGGGGTACACTACGACAAAATACTTCGTGGACAAAATCCTCTATGGACAAAATCACAAGGTAAAAATGGGAAGTTATCCGCGCATGAAAATGGAAGCAAAAGTCACAAAGGATTTCGTAAAATATGTGCAAATAAATTTTGTTTCTTCACTAATGTCAGTTAATTGACTCAATTCATCAAAAGTTGTTTTATCTCCAAGTTTCAATTTCTCTTTGATGATGGAGGACAATTGATTAAAAATTTCATCAAAATACTTTTTGAATCACCTGAGGAAATATCAGCCCAGGAATTGAAGTAGTAAAGTTCTCATCAAGCCCAAATTTACGAGACATTTGGAAGGTAGGGGAATTGGGCTGAAAATGATATTATAGCTTTTTGTACAAATTTGGAAAAAGTACATTTCTTGGTAAAAAAGCGCATTCTTTCTTAATACAAATCTCTACATATAAACTATAAAAATTGGTGTATTGATAAAAAAAAAATTTTTTTAAGTAGATCCAAAAAGGATGATTAAGCGTATCATTTTTTTTACAATTATATTATTACAAATTACATTCACCTGATCTACGAAATGTCACCCCCACTTAATTGCCCCACGTTAACACCCTTTCTTCACCCCACAGGAGTCAAAATTTGTTAATCCTAACAGAACATAAAAAACTGTTTGGATATTGAAATTATGGGGATTATGATTTATAGCTGTCAAATTTTCGGAAGAAAAATGGTAGTATTCTTAAAAAATTTATTTGTAAACAGATATACGGTATTTTTGCTAATACTTATTGATAATAATAATAGAAGGTAATAAAATCTCGGTGGTCAAAGCTTTTTCTTCAATATTGCAAACTCCCAAAAAGATCTGTCATTTTTTTCTGAATAATGTTTTCAACTCACCTGTATCATCATTGCTCAATGACAAAATGGTCCAAATTTTGGCACTTTTTGGGATATCTCAACTTGAACACAAAGGTAAAGGGGTCGTGGGGTGTTTTCATCGAGAAGGCATAATTGAGCATATAGGCTTGATGCGGGATCGAACCCAAGACCTTGAGTTATCGAAACCGAGTACCTAACCAAACTTGAACACAAATGGATCTTACTGCACACTGTTCTTAATGCTGAGTAGCTTTAAGGTATTCAGATTTTGGTGGGTATCAATGTAAGAATCATACGCCGTGGTTTACCCTGCAAGTGCGCTAACAAATAAGAAGGTTGAAATATTAGTCAAATAAGGAGTGCGCACATTAAGAAATGTGGACGTGCCTATCCTATTCTCATGCCATGACGTGATTAGAATACGCTCCACGTGAAGACTTCACATTTAAATCTCCTGTTTTTATATTGTGTGGTTGAGTGGGATGAGCACTTTCACTAGGAAGGAAGCGGTTGTCATGGTTAAGTTTTTTAGCTCATGAAATAAGGCATGATGTAATTCCTTTCGTAACATTCAGTCAGAATTTTTTCAGAAAGTTCAAAACTAGAAATTAAGAAGAGAAAAGCAGAGAAGGGCAAACTTTTCATATTATTGCCCAAAAATGCATTTATTAAGGCCGACAACACCTCATTGCTTCAAAAGAAAGAAAATCCGTGATGCTTTGATCTAAAAAGTTTTTTTTGAGTGTATATGGAAAATACAGTTATATCAATCACATTTTTTCCGTCAAAACATTGTAGGATGTCTAGTAGACTCTTTTCCTTCAGACTATACATTCACTCGTATAAAACTCTCCAACCTTCAGTTATTTGTTTTCAGTTGTTTTCTCCATCAATCAAATATCCTTTCATCAATTCCTGTAGTGTGCCTGATAGACTACTTCATTTTCAAATGAAAAGCCTATTCGCCCCCCCCCCCCCCAATAATTTTGGATTTTTTTAAACTAGTGTACATGCGATAAGCAAATTTAATTAAAATATTTTCGCTGGAAGTATAGTATTTAAATTTCATCAATTTTGTAAAAAAGTATAAAGTAGTCTTATAAATTTAGGTATGCTCTGAATACATTCTATTTTAAAGGATTGCTTGAATATTTGGTCTCCCATTTGGTATTTCCAAATCAGTAACTTTGAAAATTGCAACAACAAAAAAATTCACCCCCCCCCCCAAATAATTTTGAGCATGTGCGCCCCTGAGTCATACAATACATAAACAGTTTACTCGAATGAGAATTTTTTAAAAATTCATGATATGGGATTAGACAGTCGTGATTTTGATAACCAAAATAGTTTCGGTACTCAGCACACCCATTCGAGATCTATATTAAGTACCGAATGAGTTTATATGTCGATTTAACTCTCTTTATAATGAAATTTTTTAAACGAAGGTATCGTATGTTTAATAGTCTATTAGATCAGTGTGATAAAATATATAGCAACTTACAAGATGCAGTTCATTTCCGCTATCTCTTAATACGGATACAGCGGTAGGATATGTGACGTTGATGAGAGAAATTCCATTGGCTATCAAAATTCTGTCATTCACCCTAACAAGCAAAAATAAAAGAAATGAAATTATGATTGACGGGTTAATAGCCACTAGCAAACCAGGAGACAAAAAGCATCTGCTCTAATGTATTTGAAAATTCATTGAATAGACGAATAAAATAGTAAAATCAGTGGCTGAAAGGATTAACCCAAATCTTCTACTTTGCAATAGTCGATCATAATGTATAATCTAGTAGTTGTTAATCGATTAAAGCAAGAAGAATACATACAAAAGTTTGTTATTGGCTGGTCCAATTTTCAGGACGTCAGAAACAGCAATACTACAGTCACCATTAGTGAAATGAGGATTGTCCGTTCCACCGCTAACAGCCAAGCCAAAGCCAAAGCTCTCTTCTCTAATCACTATGACTTCGATGTAGGTCCAGGAAATCAATTCCTCCTCTTCACATATCGACATCTTTCTGCTTGAATTGATTGAAAATTAAAATGATTAGAAGAACCTTAAAAAATTAATAAGAAAAAATTCAACTAAAGTTAATAACAACCTATTCTGTAACAATAAAGTTAAAGTCAGTAAACTTTACATTTTTACTTCAAATGAGCCATCATTTCCAACTACATTGTTAAACTGTATGTTTAATGATTAATCATAAAAAGATAAATGGTTTCTGCGTTTTCTGAGAGCGATTCAATAAGACCTTGAACGCCCTACAGATGTTCGCGCACAAACAGATTTACGTTAAAACGCGAGAGAATTTTGTTAAAGAACAATAAACATACAAAAATGAAAAGAAGAAAAGGTTGTTATTTTAAAGGTACTTCCAAAAAAAGTTGGAACAGCAGGCATCCTGATGAACCCGAAATTCAAAAACTATTTTTAAATTGAAGGCTTTTATTTGTTCATTTTGTTCGTCTCTGAGAAAAAGTCATCTTGCTTTTACATATCAGAAAAAAGAATACGATTGAAAGTAATAATTAGTTATATCTGTTACCAGAGATCAAAATTTTCAATACAATTTTTCCAAAAATTTAAAAAGGAAAGAACTAATTTGTGATCTCATGAAAAATGTATAATTATATTTGTTAGCAAAAAACAAAAGTTGGCAAAAAATGCTGAAAAAATTGTATTTTGCGAAAATAGGTTGTGTATCTTTCAAATCATCCTTTTTTAGGTGAGATGTTTGCAAAAATAAATTTAAAAATACGAATCATCTGTTAAAAATTTTTATGTTCAAAAAAAGTTTAAATCGTACTCATATATTGGGCCAAGGTGTCATTTTCTGGATACTAAAGATGACGAAGCACTAAGCAAACATTTAAAGAATTTTAAATATTCTTAAAACATAAATTGTTAATTATAGTAATTAACGGATTCAAAATTTAATCACAATGAAGCATCACTTACTTACATTATGCAACAAACAAACGAATAATGTGTGAGAGAAAATGATGAAGTTTGGAAAGCTATAGAGAGAATCAGAGAGATGGAGATTTTTGACATGTTTGATTTATAATGGACAAATGGGCAACACTCTTTCTTTTCAGCATATCTACGACGTAAGAAATATTAATCAATCAAAATTTTGCTCTTTTAAAATAAAGTGGACTCGTAGTTCTGCCACAATATGCCACAGTGGGCTAAAAAGGGTTTATAAAATAAGAGGGCATGAAATGCGTACGAGTAGTGTACGTTGTATGGGCGCACATTAGAGCTTCTGATTTCTCGATAAAATTTAATTCTCGAGAAACGAAAAAAAAAATATATGATTTTCGAGACTCGAGAAAAGTTTCGAGAGGTTAAAAAATATTAAAAATATTTTACGAAAAAAAATTTATTTTGTTTTATTAGTGAAATAACTTTTAAGAAAAAGAAGAGCATTTAAAGATTCGTTTTTCAAACTCAAACGTTTTGGAGATAAAATATTTGATACATTTGAGATGATTCTTTCGCATTGACAAGAAGTTGGTTGGATGCATAAAAGAGAATTTTGCATCGATTCTGATAAATCAAAATTTCTGTTTTGTTTGAACATCTGTAGTTCTTCTTCTATTGTACTAACTTTTTCTTCTTTTTTATCATACATGAATTCTTTAATTTCTCTATTTAAACTTTGAGTTAGAGATTCTTCTTCAAACACATCAACAGAATCGACTTGAATAGAATAGAAATTTATTTTTTATTAATATTTATTCAAAATTTAACATGTTTTCAGTAATAAAATTTTTTTTAATTCCTGAGTCTCGACAAAAATTTCCCGAGAATCAAGAAATAAAAAAATTCTAAAATTCTTGAGAAATCTCGAGACAGAAGCTCTAGCGCACATCCACCCAAATTAATTTCAATTTTCTCAAATCTTTTTTTCATTTCAAAAGATGTCAATTTATGACGAAAGAGCACTTGACCAAAATTAACGGGAATTCATAGATTCAAGTATATTCTCTAAAAATGATAGGAATATAGGAAAATGGACATCTGAAAATTCTACATACATGTCTAGTTTGCTTTGTATAAATTGTTGCATTTCTTTCCATAGTATCGCTTTGAAACTTTTCCTTAGGAAAGTCACCTCACGTTTGAGTACAGTGAGAGTTTTCGAAATCTTTTTTTTGCATAAATCTGTAAACATACAAGAATTGAGGGCACTTGCTTCAATTAAATACTCTGTTTTAATGACTTCATTGAGAACACTTTCCAAACCATCAGGTATGCTTTTCATTATTAAGGCTTGGCGATGAATAGCGCACTGGGGACCAATCATATCTCCAGATCTTTGCATAATCAAAGTATAAAAAGTAGAAGAACAAAAAATTGTTAAAGCACAGGTCAGTACACACTCCAGGTAAAAAACTGTCCATCTTGTCAAATATTTCTCTTGCACTGGTTATACTGCTAAAAGTTTTGTAAAACAAAAAATTGTCTACCAGGGGCTTGCCACATACATATTGTACGTGCGGTCAATTGATTCATCAAGTTGAATTTCAAAAAAGTTGAAAATCGAATTCCGAAACAATAAAACCATGCCTGGCATGTCATCAGACATTTCCCCTATTAGCTTTAAAACGGTATCGTTTGACAGGAAGACATGCTTCAAATTTACAAGTTGAGAAATTCTTAGCACATCCAATATGATATCTTTGCTGACAGGTGATATAAACTGTTTCCCTATGTTGTGGGATTTTTTGACAACCGATATTTTTTAAAACATTTCAAACCATACTTAATATTTTGCAAAAGAACTTCTTTGTTGTCAAACCTGGATTTGTGTAATCGTTCAGCTTTACGTTTAAAATAGTCAATAGTTATGTTTACCGTACTCTAGTGCTTCACTTCCAATGCAAGCTTCACTTGACGGACTTCAGAAAAGTGGATGCTAACACTTCAGAACACAAAAGGCTTATGTTCCTCTTCTCCACCAAAAGTTAATGCTGTAAAACCCAATGTCAAGTATGAGCCGTTATATTTCATTTTATAAACCGCTAAGAAAAATGCACATTTACACATATAAAATCAGGCCTGAAAAGCAATAAAAAGTAAAAATAGTTTAACTCAAATCAAAGACTAATTTATTCATTCTTTTAGATGTGACTTATTGGCAAAAATCGCAAATGACCCAACATGGATGCAATAGTTTGCGCAAAACGATCCACTCAGTGACCCATACTTAGTCCCCATGGACTGCAGTAAGAAAACCACTGAGCTAGAAGGTCGTGATGCAATCAGAATTACAAACAACATAATATGACTTCTTACAGTGCAAGTAAAAAGGGAATATCCGAAAAACTTGTGAGATTGGTGCAAGATATCTAAAAAAATCCAAATACATCTATTAAAACGGCAGAAGGGATTTCAAGAGATTTTGAAGTAAAAATAGGTCCGCATCAAGGTCCGACATTCAGTCTATTATTGTTTACGTTGGTTGTTGATGAACTATCGAATCATTTAAAAAAGAAAGACTTATGGAAACTTATATTTGCTCTGATGACCTAGCGATACTGGAAGACAACAAAGAACAACTTAGAAAGAGAATCCTAAAATGGCAAGAGAGTTTGGAGAAGTATGGTCTGAAGATAAATGCTGAAAAGACAGAGATCATGATATGTAGCAAAAATGGTGATATTCAAGTGCAATTAGAAGATAGAGACGGGAATAAGCTGAAACAGGTGAAAAATTTCAAAAAATTATGGATAATGGAGGCTGTGAAAGGGACGTCCAAGCAGAGTCAATGGCAGCTGGTTAAAATGGAAAGAGGTTAAAGCGATCATCAGTGATAAAGAATGCCAATGAAACTCAAAGCAAAGATTTACACCACACTTGTTCAACCGATATTGACATATGGTTGTGAATGATGGAGCTTGAATAAAAAAGATGAAAGTAAAAAAATGACAACTGAAATGAAAATGCTTAGAAGGATGATGGGGGGGGGGGGGGGGGGTAACGCTAAGAGACAAAAAAAGAAATGAGGAAATTAGGAGTTGAGATAAGTGTGCTGGCTGTAGAAGAACGTTGTAAAATGCGGTGGTACGGGCATATTTTAAGGAAGAAGCAAGACGATGTGATTCGCCAAGCTATGGAAAAGAAAGTGAGTGGGAAAAGAAGCAGAGGGAGACGACGAAAAAGATGGAGAGGTGGGGTGAAGAAGCGACTACAGGAGCTTGGACTGAGAGAAGACGCCGCAATGGACAGAGAGAAGTAGAGACACGGGATTTCAGCCACCGACCCCCAACTCGGGGATAAGGTATAGACAAAGAAGAAGCAAGTATAATGTCGGGTAATAATGGTGGTGTGTTCATTAGACAAAAATTCTTTTATAATAAATTTTAAAAATTATATAAAAAATTTCGCACCCCCCCCCCCCCGCTCTATTTTAAGGATGTGCGATTCTGACGTAAAGGTAAAGGTATCTTGGGGTGTTTTCATCGAAAAGGCACAATTGCACCGCTTGTATAGAACTATGAGGAAAGTAGGCTTGATGCGGGATCGAACCCAAGAGCTTGAGTTACCGAAACCCGGTATGTAACCAACGTTACTCACGCCTGACGTAGTTGCGAGTCAAACTCATTTGTGCGTGAACATCAACAGACCGCCATCTCTAATCTTTTTAACGTAAACCCATCAGTGAAAAAAAAGTTTGTTAAAGAAATATAGTGAGCCCTAAAAATTAAATTCATATAAAATCCAGGCAAAGTGAGATAAAGGATTGCAAATCACATTCACTAATTTTATATCAATATCTCATTTACATCAACGTCTTCGCAACATTAACCCATTTAGGACCAATGTTCCTATTTTGGAACATAAGTAATTTCATCTTCGTCTGCTTTTTTCAATGACTTTGAATATAAATCGTCTGCGGTTTTTTAGATATCGTCTGCTTTGCTTGGTCTTAAATGGGTTAATGTGCACGCTTGATGATGCATTGAGGGATTGAACAAGGGACATTTTGTATTTTTGTAGTGAAGCTTTGCATTTATTTTATCTGAAAATTTTGTTGCATTCTATTTTGTATGAAGTGAGATAAAGGTAGAAAAGCATTCTATAAAGATAAAGATATTGTCGAAATGAAAGGAGTTATAAAAGTGCCTCATCTAAAAGCAAAGAGAAGAATTTAAAAGGCCGATAAAATTTTCATTTGAAGACCCAAGGAAAGTCTTGAAGATAAAATTTGGGCAAAAGAACTGCTCAGAAAAAAAATCAAACAATTTCTACTTTCTTAAACTCTGAAAATCCGCGTTCGCCTACATTATAAAAACAGATGCATTTGAAATGTACAAAAAAATGTTTTCAGCATGCTGAATGTCAAAAAAATAATATTGACAAGATAATTGAAGAATACATGCCAATAGTCCAGTGGAAAAATATATGTTTATTGGTTAACTTGGTTTTGTAGACAAAAGCCAATATTTCATTGCATTTCCTAATGTATTCGGATTGAATTATCACAAATCAACTGCATGCCAAGTTAACAGTTGGGGAAATTTTTTAAGGAAGAAAATTCGCCATGCCATGAACTTGCAGCTATGGAAATGCCGTTTTCACGCTACCTTTCACATTTCACACACTGTGCACTAAAATTATAGGCATTTTATTAAAATTTTTCATAGAATAGAACTTTGCCTATAACAAACTCAATTAATAGAGCTTTAGGATGTATACTTACGGCAAATTTTTTTTGATCTAAATGATATTTAGATAAACATTGGATTATTATAGGCGTATATCTATGGTTTGGTGACATGATGGACACAAATAATCTTATCTATCATTTTTCGTTTACTTACAACAGAAGTAATTGTGAAAAAATTACTAAAATAAGGATACTTGTGAAATATACAGAAAAAATCATTGATATTATGGAGATTGAAAATCTAATTCTTTTTACAAAACTTGCAGTCTACTTTTTCACTTTTGAATTTTTTTTTAACAAAAATGGACATTTTTTAAGATCAAATATGATCAGGTATTTGCTTTGAAACTCTCCCACTTTAGTGCGAGTGCCTAGATTTCCATTTTAAACACTTAAGTATAGCAAAGGAGCATTTAGTAGCTTTGTCGTTGGTTAATTTCCAGTCTATTACATATTTTTATAACAAGATCCATTTTTCGGATTCTCTCATCGTCAAGGTTAGGCAAAACTTTTTTCAAAAAGTGAACCTTTATTTTCTCCCCCCTCTTTATTTTTTAGATCAAAAAATTGCCCTATTCATCAAAGAGCTTTATTATGAAAAATTTATATTTCGATGAAATTTGACATGATCTAATGGGGGGGGGCGTATAATTTTAATGCAAAGTTTGTTCAAAAACCAAACCACTAGATATATTTTAGTAGATATGACGAGTTATAATTTATTTATTCAGAAAAACGGACTCATCTTTTGACATAAAATTTGTTAGGAAGTTTCTTTTTGGTAACTAGAGTTTTTATTAACTTCCAAGTTAATATTAATTGACTCATAAAGTTACTTTAGCATTTTTCAAGAGTTTTTTTTCTTTTATACATTGTTCTATACACTTACAAATTCGGTATTCTAACTACTAGAGATTTTTTCATATATTAAAATGTATTTAGTTTCATTTTTATGAATTACTTCAAATATTTACAATGATTAGGAAAAATGATTTATATAAGTATTTTTGAAAAATAAATTACGAAAAATTGAAACTTTTTCTTTTTGTTTTCTCCTGCAATTTAGTTAAAACGACAAGAATTTTATTTCGATGGACTTGATTTTAAAGTTTAGCCTGCAATTTCTCAAAGGATATTTTTGAAAATAAAATTAAGTTCTTGATGGTAACAAAATAGCTAAAAACATTAATTTTGACATCTCTAAAAATAATATATCAAACAACACAGAAATTTAAAATTTTAATTGTAGTATATACTTTATCAAAAAAGCATAATTTTTAGGCAAATAACCACCATTTTTTAATTTAACTGAAACACAGAGCAAATTTTTTTTAAAAAGTAAAGAAATATTTGCAATATCGTCTCCCTCTTTTTAGCATCTTTCTCTACTTATATCCCAACCTTGATAATAATTTGCTACGACACATGATAGCTAAAAAAGGATGCCAGTTCGAATAAAGAGAAAGTATCAAAGAATATAAACGTTAAGTTTAAATTAATTAGTCGCACTCATATGCATACTTACAAGCCCGGTTTCGGAGCCGAAGCCAGAGTCATTTTCAAAAATGGAGCTGAAGCCGCGACCGGGAATACCATCAATGTTGCTCCTAAACCGGATTTAGTATTTTTGTGCTTATTTTTTCTAAAATCTAAAATGTCAGGATTTTCTCGGGTATTTATCTTTAAATGATTTAATATCAAAATGGATGATTAAAATTATTTTACCAATTTGTGTATTTTGAAAGATGAAAAAAATACTAACTTTCAATTACCATCAGCAAATAAAGGAAAGGCGATTTTTTCAATATACTCGATTAATTTTTGGGAAACAAGCTCATAATGCAAATATAGAGAGAATTTTCTCTTTGATGGAGTAAAATGATTGTAAGAACCAAGTATCAAAATAATATAATTGGTACGAAACATTCTGATGGTAAACTATAACTTCAAAAATGTTTCTTGCTTCAAAATAAAGAAATTTTGAAAAATATTCTGTCTTAGCAAAAGTACGATTCGATTAAATATATTGTTGAATTTTTGTAATTTTGAATTTTTTTAATAAAATTATTTTTCTGTTGAAAATTTATTTGATTCTTTCATTCTTATTATAATGTACACCGACTTCGCCATATCAATTGTTAAGCATTGCAAAATTAAGTTAGTCCGGCTTATTAGGATTTCTCTCAGATCTTAATGATTACCAACAAATTCTAAAGCGTTATTATGAAGTCAGAATTTTACTTCTATGAGAATATACCTTTATATATATAAATTTTGTTAAGACAAAAAATATTGTTTTACTTTGTTTTTCATTTTTATTGTTAAAAATAGTAATAGAAATAGTGTTTAATGAATGCACTAATCTACATTGAAAATTATTTTAATCTGTTCTTTGTAATAAACTATTACAATATATTTATCAAATATATTAATTTTTATTTATTAAAAATTTAAGTTTATTAATTTATCAGCTAGTTTTAAAGATGAATGGTATTGTTTTATTTGGATAATGCGAACCCCTTCAATAAACAAGCCTCTTCTAGATAAAATCATGGTTTGTTGAAACGATTAAATCTAGTTCTTCACAATATCAATTTCATACATTGGTTATGTTGCATATTTGGTTATATTGGTTTAGTTGTGTTATGGGTGTGAATATTGGGCAATGAAAAAAACAGAGATATCAGGAGTATGCAATCAACGGAAATGAGAATGATTTGTGGAAAAACGCTCTTAGAAATATTTTTTGAGCGTAGCCTGAGCCATCGGGTTTTTTCTAGCTCCAAAACTCTGCTTAGAGCTTAAAGTGATATAGAAGAGATAGTGCATACTTTTATGTATAAAAAATCTTGAGAAAATTGCTTGTTGCATTTTAGTTTCTTAGCAGTCAAAAGATTTAGAATGTCTTGATGGCCAAAATATTTAAAAAGAGGCTTTCTGATAACCTATTTTATAAAAAGATTTTCTTAGTATTTTATAATAAATTTTAAAAATAAAAAAAAAGTTTGACCCCCTCCCCACCCTCCAATAATTGTAAAATCTAAGGATGTGCGCTCTTGCAGTGTCTAAATAATTATTTCTTTACATCTCAAATATAATTGCTTAAAATAAAATCAGATAAATTCAAATAGTTAAGTCGATATTAAAAAAGTCAAGATATAAAAATAATATGAAATCTAGCTTTATACTTGAATATCTATAATGTAAACCCAATTTTTAATTTTAAAAATTAGACATATGTAGCGCGACGTGCACTTTTGTCTATGAAAACAACAAAATTGTTTTAAAATTTTTATATATATTATGAACATTATGAGATGCAGAATAAAAGATAACTTTCAAGATTAAAGCAAACAAAAACTACACACCAAAAATAAAGGATATAAACATGAAAAAAGTAAAATTTAAATAACTTTTAAAATCTTGAAAAAAATAAATATGAAATTAATCTTACATTTTGTTTTGGAGCCTAAAAATGTTACTTAAAAAAATAAAATAAATTAGAAACTAAAAATATTTTTCTTTCCACTATCAATTAAGGTGCAGTTGCCTGTAAAACACCATAGGTGACTTGTGGTGCATCAAGCAACCTATAAACTAACATATGGAGACTATAGTTTTTAAGTGCTAATCTGACAAATGTAGTAAATGAGTTGAAATATCAATTAGATGACCAAAACAAAGTTATTTACACATTGAAAACAAATTTTGATAAACATGTTGAAGATTTGACGTTAATATCAAGCTCTCTGAAAGAGATGAAAGAAACAAAAATCTAAAAAAAATATTTGTTGTAGTACAGATGTTGCAAAATCACCGCAATCGTCATTTACATTCGCTGACACAGTTAGAGCTTGAATATAAACAACACACTTTATATGTAAAATCAGAGAGCTTGAAAGTCGATCAATTAGCTGAAAGGACATCACTCATTCTAAATGGAGTTAAAGTGGTATCGAATAAGAGGACGAAAAAAGTATTCAGACTTCGTTTTCCAGACAATCACAGTCTAGAAAAAGATGTAAATCTTTTAAAGAAAGAATAACAATTAAAAGCTGTTAGAACCAAAGTACTATTGCCAAGAAAAAAATTGTTGTTGTTAAAGTAGCTCATATAATTTTCTCCTTCCTTTAGAAAAATGATTTTACCTTCTTTATGATGATGGAAGCTGTAAAGTACCGTCCGTTTTTTCACATATACAAGTAGTAAATGTCTTCTTTTTGGACACATTACATCAAATTGTAAGAAAGATGCAATTTGCAAATATTGTTCTTCACCCTATGATTATATTGTTTGTCCAGTTAAAGATGATAGCACAAAGTACAAATGTCATACTTGTACCAAAATTGAGAGTCATCAATTAATCATGCATCATTGAGTTACAGTTGTCCATGTGTTATCAAGGAATTGAAACACGTTGAGAGCATCACCTTATTCCATGATGGTTGAAGGTAAAAATTTATTGTATTACACTAACCTATATTTCGATACTAACAGTAAATGCAAAAGTTCACATGAAGTTAATTTAAATTCGAAGTTATACGGATTATATGATATGAATATTTTATCTCTTAATGCCCAATCACTAAAAACCTAATAGTATAGGTAATAGTATAGAGAATGTGGATTTCAGTTGGGTTAGAGGTGTTAATTTGCGGTTATTGGTTGTGTTTTGCTGCATGTTAAAGGTAAGCTTAAAGTGAATATTGATTTATAGGAGTATATTTCTTTGTGTTGTTGCTGGAGGTAGCTTGAGGCGTAATTAATTACTTCCATGGATAGTGAGTCTTGTCGACTTGGCGAACCTTTATGGATTATAAGGTAGAAGTGGCCTAGTTTCTTATCAGCGTTTTTAGGTTTGGCATGACAGAGCTGTTTCTTAAAGCAGGATAGAGAAGTTCTATTGATTTCTAATAATTTACTTATTTCTAAGTAAATGAGGTTGGTATGGTTGCATTTGTAGTTGAGGATGTTTTTGCAAATTAATGTATGCTTGTGTAGTGGATATAGTTCAGGTTTATTAGACAATAAGTTTTCGATGTTTTGTGGTCTCTTTTGTATATAGGTTATAAGGAGATTATGTTACTTGATTAAAATTTGTATTTTTCTCCGTATGGCGATATGAGTAGGGGGGGGGGGTATTGGAGGAGTTGAAGAAAAAGATAATTCATTGAAGAAAAGATATTTTATAGAACATATATTGTCTAGGGAGGCTAAGAATTCAGTGTGCCATTTATTGAGGATGTGGGGTAAATATCCGCTTTGGAAAAAAATTGAATTAAGGTTTTAAATATCAGTATGGACTGTGGAGTAAGGCTTTGGTATTTTGATTTTGCATATTCTTTGGATATGACCGAAGTAGGTGCTTTTTTTGATGCGCATAGAGTGAGGCAATTTATAATTTATAACAATGGATTTTTTGGTTGGTCTTATGTGAAGTGAAGAAATTAAATGATTGTTGACTAATTGGATGTGTATGTCTATGTATTTAAGTTCTTTGTCAATGGTTTAGTAGGTAAACTTGATATATATGGATGCTGGTGTTTTATTTCTAAGGAGTGTAAGTAAATATATTTAATAAAATAAATAAAAGTTACCTCCCATGGGCAAGCCTTTAATTTGTTTGTAAAGGATTTGACAGAGTTTGTAAAGGTTTGAATGAGGAATTCCTTTAAAAGATCGATGTTGTCGGTATCGAAAGTGATATATCAATGTGTTCTTTATGATGTTTGATGAAATTAGTGACTGGGGTCAAGATTAATATGTAGAAAGGAGAGGAAGAAAATGAGAATTAGTCAGAGAATATCTGAAAGACATACTCATTGAAGTGTAGAGAGGGCTTTATAAATTTAATGATGTACGGAGAGAACGATTTGCAGAAAATTTTTGATAATGGCAAGATACCAGGCTGTATTTAAAGGGTTGTCTATGCTTAGCCAAATTGTAGAAGAGATTTTTTATGAAAGAAAAGAGTAGTAAGAGTATATGTAGTTTCTTGAAATAAAACAATTTAGTATTTTGGTTAGGAATGTATGCAAACTGGGTGCGCTATATAATCGTTTGCGAATGATTTTTTCAAAAAATTTTCCTAAGATGGGTAATTCAGTGGCATTTTTTAATAAAGTTACAATCTTTATTTAATTCGGTAGTGATGTCTTTTTTCTTTCTTTCTTCCATGTTTGGAATGGTTTCCTTATTTTTTTTTTTTAAAAATACTCAATTTTTTTAGTATAAAGCTTATTTTTTTAATTATAAAAGTTTTATTTAAAATTGATTATTTCTTTCACTACGATATCTAATGTAAAGCCGAAGATTTGTATTCCTAGACGATTTTATTTTTGTAAAGTCAACAATACTCAGGGTTGCCAGATTACAAGGTTACAAATCCGAGACACTCTTGCAATTTTTCACAACATATATAAATTTATACCTACATACACAGCTAGGCCAATATATTTTAAAATGTAGAGATAATTATCACAAGTGAAAGGCATAAAGTAAGAATTTTAATGGTGTATAAAGAAAATTATTTGAAAAACTCATAATCAAACAAACAATACAAAAATAAAAGAGAAATATATTGGATATTTTTTAATATGAGGGTTGTGCAAAAAGGTGTTTGTAAACTAGTTTTTTTTATATACAGTTAATGATGGAACAAATTTTAAACCCTTCGTGTCGGCTGAAAATTACACTATGAGGATGAAACAAGGTTTTACAAATTCATGCATCAACAGTTGGTTCTTTCAGTAACACAAAGATTTAATTCCATCTGGATACTTTAGAAAATTTGAGTTTAAATGTCGATATGTTTTATGAAAAAATCTTTTGTTTACTTGCTGTGAATGTATGGTCTTGTTAACAGAAAGCTTTTATGGTTTAAAAATACCAAAAATCTTAAGGTTTGTAAAAACCTTAATTAGCTTAGTTTTGTTTTACTATAATAGGGCTTTTTAACTAACCATAAAATAATGCGACTCCCATATTAAAAAATATCCCATATATTGCTTTTTCAAAAAAACACATTTGGTGCAAATTTGAGGAAAAATGAAGGAGCCCCCTAAATTGATACACAACCCTTTCATTTCATTTAGAGCAGTGTTTCTCAACGTGGGCCCTCAGGCCCACAAGTGGGTTTTTAAAGTTTGAAAATGGGCCTGAATATTTTTTTGGGCTTAAGGTTGGCCTCAAGAATATTACACTAGGTTTAAAATTTTTGATTTTTTCAGTAATTTAAAATTTTGTAATTGCTCTTTAGTGTTTATTTATTTAGAGATGTGATTTTTCAATACAAACACACTTATTCATAAGCCATTTTATGGTAAAGGGATAATAATAAACATGGAAAAAAAACTCTATTATTTTTGTGAGCTTATTATCTTGTGTTGTCTCTTTCTCTCTTCTCTCTCTCTCTCTCACACACACTCTTCTTCGTCGTGTCATATCAAATGTTTTGTTCAGTGTAGACTTGTAGAAGTTCTCAATAATTTTTTTGTGTGAAAACTTTAAATTTTCAATCAACAATTATTGTTCGCATTCAACATTTGTTATTAACATTTTACAGCATACAATATACTATCATTTGATCATAACGTATTTATTTTATAACGCGGCTTAAAATAATTTCCAGGTTGTTTCCTTAAATTGGTAAGTTTTAAAACATTTTACATTACTTGATGATAGAATAATTGTCCTAACAAGTAAATTATTTAACTCCTAGTAACATTTTGTGATTGAGTGGTATTCCGTCAAGTCTCATTTTTAAGAGGGAAAATTATTAGGCTAGACTCACTAAATTTTAAAAACATAAGTAATTTTTAAGTTGCGTTAAAAAATAAAACTTCATTGATAAAACACTGATCGTTTATTTAAATGACAAAACGCAATAAAAGATTTAATTTTCTAAAATCTAAACTATGATCGCATATTACAGTGTTTGAAACTAATTAAAAATCCCTATTCCTATAAAAATTCATAGATAAAATTACTTGTTTATAATTCGAATTTATTAAGTTTACTACAAATGTATTGCAAGGATAAAGCCTAATGTTTTTTGTATTTTCTTCTTAGGCTTACTTTAATAATGTCATCAACAATTTCAAAAAAAAGAAAGACTACGCAGTTATCAACGAGATTTTTTATTACTAGATCTGATAAGCCTGAGTGTGTAGACTGCGGATTAGTAATGACAAATGACTCAATGAAGAAATCCAAATTGTTATCTCATCAACAGCTAAAGCATCCAGGTTCCGTAGGAAAAGAGAGTAGTTATTTTGAGAAGAGAATTGAGATACGTCAAAAAAATGCTCCCAAAACTTTAGAGTCTTTTCTAAAAAAAACAAGTGAGAACAATAAAAGACACTGAAAGTTAGTTATGCAGTGAGCGAATTGGTTGCTAAGGTGGGTAAGCCTCATACTATTGCAGGACGTTTGGTAAAGCCAGCTATGTTAATATGTGCTAAAGAACTGCTAGGAGAACAGGCTGCTAATATTCTACAAAAAATTCCCTTGTCTAATGACACAATAAAGAGAAGGCAGGATGAAATGGCTCGAAACCTCGAGGAACAGCTCGTTCAAAAATTGAAAGTTTCAAAGTTTTTTTTACAAATTGATGAAACAACAATAAATAATTCTGTCTTATTATTGGCCTATGTCAGATATATTGATGAATTGACAATTCATGAAGAAATGTTATTCATTAAAAAGTTGACTGACACACGAAGCGAGACTATATTTGCAGGTGTTTGCGACTATCTACATGATAATGAAATCCCTCTATCAAATCTGCAGATTGCAACAGACGGTGCCAGCGCGATGACGGGAAAGCACAATGGTTTTATAACAAAATTAAAAGAACTTGTCCCTCTTTTGGTATCTATTCACTGCATCATTCATAGAGAACATCTTGCTGCAAAATCTCTTAATTGCGATATGGAAGAGGCATTAAAAGTTGCAATATCAACAATCAATTTTGTCAAAGCCAACGGTTTGCATGACCGCCTTTTAGATGAAGATCACCAGACTCTTCTCATGCATACAGAAGTGCAATGGCTCTCAAAAGGAAATTCTCTTATTCGTCTTGCTGAAATGTGGGATATGGTTCTTATCTTTGTTCATCAGATGGAAACACAGGCGTGTAGCAAGAAGCAGAAAGATAAAGCAAAGACTTTGTTCTCAGCGATAAATAAAACTGATATAAAAGCAAAGATTTTTTACCTAGCTCATCTATTTGCGCATGTCAATAAACTCACTATGGCAATTCAAGGACGAAACGCTAATGTCTTAGATTGTGCTGAAAAAGTGCGTTGTTTTTTAAATAAAATAAGTCTCTGGAAAATTCATCTACAAAAAAATGAATTTGCTTTTTTCTCTAATTTGGCAGAAACTTCTCCAAGTCCAGAAGTAATCACAAGCTGTATTGACCACTTACAGAATCTAAAAGATGTCATGACTAGAAGATTTAATTAAAGATGTCATTGAAATGAGTCCGCCTAGTTGGATTATGGATATTGAACATTTTGATATTTTAAGTGAGACAGATCTTGATCCTTATATTGCTGGAGAACTTCTTGAACTGAAAGAGAACAAAGTATTAATGGCAAACATCAAAAAGGATGGCTTGAAAGTAGCATCAAAACATACAATGCTCTTTGAAAAAGTTGTCCCGTTTATACTTGGTTTTCCTACTACTTGGTTGGTCGAGACAGGATTTTCAGCAGCAAATGATTTACTGACAAATGAGCGTAATCATTTGCAAATTTGAAAGAGAGGAGAGTTACGATTAAGATTTAACCAAGGTATGAAAATTCATTTTGATAAGCTAATAAATAGACACCAGGAACAGTCAAGTCTAAATTTTCATTATTATTTATGCTAATAAAGATTTTATTATTATTTAAACTTTATTAAAGGTCATGTAGTTCTATATACGATCATATGATGTTTAAATTAAAGCATTGGGTTTCTCTTAAAAAGTTAAGTGGGCCTGAGATTTTTTTAAAAAGGTTGAGAAACACTGATTTAGAGCATATGAGTATAAGTGAAAAAAAAATTGCATGAGCGAGAATTGAACTCAAATCTTTATTCTTTAATTATATTTCTCTGATGATTTTGCTTTTTTCAATAGCTCCTTATTTCCTAGCACCTGTCTATAAAATTCTTTACATTGAAAATTAAGGTTCCATCTGCATTGTAAGAAGCTTCTACGGACTATCGGATATTCATGAGTGAGAATACACGCTCAACATTAGCATTATGAGCTGGAATGCTTACTCACACAAAATTAACATCTCTGAATATTGTTATTGAAATTCCATCATTTGAAGGATACAACACCATCTTTCATGGCATAGTTTAGTCTTCCATTCATCAGGTTTGATCTCCATCTGTTTAACAAGGAGTCTTTTAAATGCTTACCACTGACAAAAAGCATGTTGTCATCAATTTGTATGCCTTTGTTTTTTAACACTAGACACGACGATTGTACTTGTTCTCATGCTGTAAGAGTATCTAATAACAGCCATGAAAGACTCAAAACTTTCTAAATATGAAACCCATTTCTTAAGATAGTCATGTCAAGTGACGTAGTAGTTATTCACTTCAAGCTGGAATTTCTTCTTCTCCTGAGATGTGATATTATCATTGTTAACCCTTAACACTAAGGGGGATAAACTGCTGTGAGGATAAATAGCTGTTTTCTCTCTTTTTTATCTTCATAATCCTGCTGGTAAAAACATACTCAAGCCTATGGATAAAATATAAGTAAGCTTCGCTTAGAGGATTATTAAAAAAATCTAGCAGAATGTTGGGGTCCTTTTCTTCAGAAGCAAAGAAAGATTTAAGTGCTTCAAATAACTTTAGGATTCTCTCATCAGAGAAAGCCAACGAGTTTTAGAATGTGAGAAAACTGAGGCATACTGTACATCAGGGGTGGCCAATCTATTGCGCATGCGCCAACAGTGGTGCATTGCATAATTACAAGTGGCGCATTATGCACCTGAGATAATAAAAGAAAAAAGGTCTGCTCGTAAAAAAAAAGGAAAAAAATATAAAAATACAGTCAATATTCGATATAGGCGCATTCGTTATAAGCGCATCATATTCAATTTAAGGACATGGAATTAAAATAAAAAATTAAAATTTTTCTTGTTCCATTTATCAAAAAAACCACATTTGTGTTCGTAAGTAAAATGAAGTTTTTTTATCCTTATTTTAATATATCATGAGTGTTTTTGAAGTTGTAATTTGATAAAATTTTATATTAGGCTTTGAATTTTTCCGAATATGGAATATTTTTTATATCGAATATTGACTGTATTACTGATTCAGTACAAATAGATTACATATTTGGAGTTAGCATATCTAACTCTATTAGAATATAAAATTTAAATTTTTTGTTTTTTAATTTTTGTAAATTTTTGGCCTCGCCTGGGTGCAAAATATGTTTTTTTAATAAAAATCCAACAAATATACAAGTATTTCTCTTATCATTCTTATTGCTAATTTTAAAGTTTAAATATCTCATAGTAATAATAATAATATAATAGTAAACAAGATTTTTTCTTTTTTTAGATAATAATTTATTAACCATAGTGAAAGATAACGAACAAAAGAAAAACAGAAAGTGATAGCAAACGTCAGTTTGATTAACTGTGGGAGAATGAATTCTTATTCATTACGAGTTCTTTAGGAAAGCCAATGTGTATTGTTTGTGAAAGCACCCTATTAGATAAGAGAAGATATCTTAGCAGATACTATAAAAGACACCAAGTTGAAATAGAAGAAAAACATAAGTTAGTGCCTGGCTCTGAGTTACGCAAAGAATATGTTTTCAGGAGAAAAGAGGAAAAACTCTTCGTCAAAAGATGTTGTGAAAGTTTGGCGATGCCTTTGTGTTAGCCAAAAAGCATAAACCTTTTCTGACGGTGAAGATATTGTTAAATCTTGTCTCCAAATATTTGCAAAATGTGTTGGTGACACAAGTATTGAAAGAAAGGAAACGAAATCGCTCTTTCAAAGCAGACAATTACAAGACGCATTGAATAACTTTCTCATGACGTATCTGAGCAACTGAAGAAACGTGTCCGTGCATGTTCTTTCCTTTCTTTAGCCTTGGACGAATCTTCTGACATGTGATGTAGCCCAGTTAAGTATTTTTATAAGAGGGATTGATGATAATTTTAACATTTTTGAAGAACTTATTGGCCTTGAGTCACTCCATGGAAAAACCAGAGGGTCTGACATATTTGAGAAAGTAAAGTCTTGTCTACAAAATCAGCAAATAAATTTTAGTAAACTCTTAAGCGTCTGCACTGACGGAGCGCTGTCAATGATTAGTAGATTTGCTGGAACTGTAACCTTGCTTGAAAAGTTTTTAGGTCGTCCATTTCTAAAATATCATTGCATTATACACTAAGAGTCACTCTGTGGAAAAATTTTGAATTTTCAGCATGTTGTGATAACAGCTGTAAAATGTGTGAATAAAATTGGAGCAAGAGGATTAAAAAGGAGAGAATATTGTGAACTGTTAGATATGGAATATGGTGATCTCATCCTTCATTGCGAAGTGCGTTGGCTTTCTAGAGGACAAGTTCTCAGAAGATTTTGGAAACTGAAAAATCTTGTACATGATTTTCTTGAAGAGCCTGGCTGAAGAAAGGGCCCTTTTGTGTGATGAAAAGTGTATGTTTGATTTAGCATTTTTAGTTGATATTACCAGCCATCTCAGTGACCTAAATTCAAAACTGCAGGGTAAAGACAAATTGTTTCCTAGCCTAGTAAATGATATCAGTGCATTCAAAATGAAGCTAAAATTGTTTATCTCTCAGCTAGAAAATAAGGATTTGAGCCAATTTCCACATTTAAAGGAACGACATGAATGTGTTGAAGATAGTTACAACTAAAGAGGCTTTTGATAGTCATTTTAGTAATTTTGATGAAGAAGAAGACTGCATGCTTGCGTTTATAAATACATTTTCACTTACTGAACAAAACATTCTGAAAATGCCTACCAATATACAGATGGAACTTATTGATTTAAAAGCTAATTCAGTACTAAAGAGTACATTTGATGCACTTTCCTCACTCCCAAGTTCACCTGAAATGATTGATTTTTGGCGATCTTTCCATATCAACATTTTCCAGTACTGAGAAAGTTTGCCCAAATTTATGCATGTCACTTCGGAACAACTTATAGATGCGAGCAAGCATTTTCATCCATGAAAATGCTAAAGAACAAACTATCTGATTCGAATTTGAAGAACTGTCTGTTGCTATCAGTTACTAATTCAATTCCTAATTTTCAAGATTTGGTGAAAGCAAAACAAAGTCAAAAATCTCATTAAAGATAATTATGTTATTTTTCCTGTATGTGAAATCATTCTTCCTTAAAACTGCTTATTGTGTTCATATATTTTTATTAGCACTTTCAGAAATAAATACTTAATATTGTCAAAGCGAATTCAAAGTTAAATAAAGTGTGTTAGTAAAGTCTACCTTGTATTCATGTAAAACTCTTTCCTCTACCACTACCAAGTCTGTCTAACTATCACATATATCAAATGCTTATATGTATAACTACTAAATATATCCAAATTACAATACTTAACGTGTTAAAAGAGCTTAAAAATTTTGCGTGGCGCATCTGAATTAGGGGTAAAAAAATTGGTGCATGGGAAACAAAAGGTTGGCCACCCCTGCTGTACACCAACAGAGACTCGTAGTAATCTTTTAGCTTCTTAGTTCCAACAAACAACTTAACAACAATTACTTCAACATCAACAGAAAGAACGCTAGCCGCGGTATGAGCAGCATTGTGCAGAATATGGGCTTTAGGGTGTTTCAAAAAAATGGAACTTGTTGGATTTTTATGAACAACCTCTCGTTACATTCCTTTTCATCAAAAAATTAGTTTGGCAAAATTTTATACTGTAAAGTCCACACCTTGATGTCGCGCAGAGCTACAGAAGTTATGGGAGGCATACATGTCGTTCACTCCTGTCTTGTACATCAGTGCGTTGTTCATCTTTGTGAAGTGACAAAACATTTTAAGGGATCGTATTTATCATTATTCATTAAAATTTCAAAAATTTATTAATACATATAGAAGTATACCACTACTACTATAACGAATTATTAAATACATCCTACGTCGTGAATCGCATGTTTGTTGACTACACCATATTATCTAATCGATAAGTTGGTGTTTCCTATTATTCACTCTATTTTATATTTTTGATTATTTTGCTAAATTAGTTCAATATTTTGTGATAAATCTCTCATGTTACGAATGTTATAGGAAATAATCTCCATCAATTTTCTAACATAAATACATTAGTTTGCCATTATTAATCGAGATTCAATAGCAGTTCAAAGAAAATAGACCCTGCTTTTAGATCAACTATGAAAAATCAGATACTTATAAGTGTTTGTTGTTTGCACTCCTTGTTGATCCACTGCCTCTATTCAAATGTCTGAGTTGCGGTCAAAGAATACTCTCTGGCTGGTTGGCGGATTAGCAACGAACGAGTTACCACAAAACTTGCTTCCCCTCACTGGAGAAGTTTTGAGGTTTTTGGAATTGCATGTCAAGAGGAATCCCAGAGACTTGACTAAGGCCATACGAGAAAACACTCTAAAATTTCAAGAGCAATGGGAAAAGGCCAATATTCCAACAGAAGATTATTGTCACATCCTCAAAAAACAGAAGAAGCTATACGATGAGTACGCGGCCCTCAAGAAATCCAAATCCCGAGAATCTGGGAAAGCGGTGGAGGACCGAAAGTCTTTTCAGCTCAAGCTAAATCAATTGTTTGACATAGCTCATTAGGATGCAATGCAGATGATGATAATCAAAGAAGATCGGGATTTTCTCGAGGCTCAAAGGAAGCATGGACGAGAAGGGTTATAAAGAGGAAAGGAAAAGGAAACGAATTATGGCAGAGGCGAAGAGATTGCAAAGAGAAAAAGGGGCATAGGAGGAAAGATTTTCAAAAACTAAGTATGAATCGTCGTCGTCTTCTTCATCGAGTCCCAGAGTTGAAAGTCCATATAAATCTCTAGACAAAAAATCTTGCAGAATTAGGAAAGCCTCCATCATTAACCCAGAAGTTGCTGCAGCTCTTGATCGAAGTCAGGTAAGCAATGACGATACTTCTTCCATTCGCCTTCCTATTCTTGTTTCTGAAGAAAGAGTTCTCAAGCTACTTGCTAAAGCTGAGCCGACAGCCACCACAATTATTAACGTCATCAAGGAATGGAACCTTCAAGAGAGGGTCGCAAAAGCGGTGTCTGTCTGCGTCTGCACCAGATCCTTAGACGTGATCTCTTGACTCTAGCTTGTAGACATCATCATGTTTTCGAGCTTCTACTAAAAGCGGTCTTTTCTTGATTGGTTCCAGAGGTGTCACGTAGCCCTAATACAACAATTTTTCAACAATTCAAAGAGTTTTGGCCTTCTGTGGATAAAACAAACTATCAAACAGCCGAAGATGCAATTCGAGATACATCGTGGGCTACTGATGTCCTCAATTTTTTCCAAAGTCAGCTGCACTTTAATCATCCACGCGACGACTACAGAGAGCTTCTTGAGTTGGTCATTATCTTTCTTGGAGGGGTGCCACATGGCCGCGAAAGCATCACTTTTCGAAAACCCGGGGCTTTAAATCGAGAATGATGGATGGCTCGGGCCATATATAGCTTGAAGATGTAAGACGCTGGCACGCCATCTGTGGTATCTGTCTGAGATTAACGTTGGAATGGCACTCTTTGATGAAGAACTGTCCCTTCAGGAGAAGAAATTGTTCATCGCAAACATGAAGGCAACTGACGGATCCGAAGAGAATTCTTGTGACCTCCTTTGTAACTAAAAATACCAATGAATTCTTTTAACTCATGAATATCAACACAAGTTTTTTTGATGAGGATCCCGCAAAATGGAAGAATAACCCTTCTTATCAAAATGGACTCCAACGAGTAGAGGGACTGGTTGTGACCAACGATGCAGCGGAGCGTGGAGTGGCTCTGGTTCAGGAATTCACAAAGAGTGGAAGGACCAAGGCAGAAGACCAACTTCAGTTTCTTCTTCATGTAGTCTAAGCCTACCGGAAAGAATTCCCAAGTCGGACCAAATCCTGCCTTATGAAAAAGTTGAAATGAATTGCGCGACATTATACCATTGGCCGATGCTCTTCAAATTTTTTATTAACAAAATAAAAAATAAATTTTCAGTTGAATTAAAATTTTCCCCCTATAATTGTGAAACACCCTAATGGACATTCCTGGCTTTTCATTTTCTAGCTCAGTCATGATGAATTGCCAAAAATTCTTTCGCCCTGGATTGAATTTGACTATTGACGAACAACTATTTTCTTGTAATGCTCATTCATCCATTGTGTGCAATGTATGGTTTGTTTGTGACTAAAGCATTTTGGTAAAGAAGAAGAACGAAGTTGTGGTGGATGTAGTTCTGAAAGGAATGAAACCTTGCATGAATCAAGGGCTGAACGTAACGATGGACAATTTTTTCACAAGTTTAAGTCTAGCGAAAAAACTTTTGCGTAGCAAAACAACCATGATCCTGACGAAAACATTTCCTTGTTATGCTACAAAGCTAAAAAGAACAAAGTGGTTTATTTATTATCCTTGATGCACGATGAAGTGAAAATAAGAGATGACGAAAAGAAAAAACCCGAGCAGATCATTTTTAAACCAAATGAGGTGTGGATACAGCCGATGAAATGCTGAAAATATATTCCACAAAATCCGCGTCAAGGAGATGGCCTCTTTCTGTCTTTTATAATATGCAAGTCTTTGGGAATAAGCAAAACGAGTCCAAGAGAGTTTTTGATTCAGCTAGGAGAAGAATTGTGTGAAGAAAGCATAGTAAAATTCAACACGATCAGCTTGATTAGTGCTAAAACTCAGAAGTCAGACGATGTGGAAAACGAAGAACGACGTGTGAATTTGCAAGAATAACAAAACTGGTTACAATTGCTCAGATTACGTTTGTGGCACCTGTTCCATAAACGTGTGTAAAAGGTGTGTTCCAAATGTCAATAAATGAACATTTGTCTTTTATTCTGCTTACTAAAAAAAGCTTTTTTATAAACGCTATATGAGTTTTTTTTCAAAGCCGGTCAATTGACCGGGTCTGGACCTTTAAGTTATATAACATGATCAAAAAGACCAATTTTTTTTACATAAGTTTCAAAAAGAACCAAAAAATCGACTTTCAAAATCTCACTTCCTAAAGAACAGATTTGAAAAAGTTTTTACATGATTTTGTCATAAAAATGGTCAATAAGTCATGCTTGGGACCGAGCCGATTTTTTGTTTTGGTCGTTCTAAAATTGCCAATAACTTTTCAGACTGTTGGGTACACACTATATATTTTGAAAGCGTTTCCTATGCGCACCTAATTTTGTAGATCTATAAGTTTTTCTTTAAATTCTAGAAGATCTCAAACCTTAGTGGCATTCATAATGAAAGCCTCCCATATTCATCTTTTTCAAATCATTTTAGAATATGCTTGTACATTTCTTTCAGAGGATTCTTAAGATAATTAGTAAAGTAGGAAATTTTTCCTCGAACCTAATTTCCAAAGTTTCCCGTTTTTTTTATATGTAATTTTTATAATATTTCAAATCGGTCATATATAAAATTGGAAATCACTGTAAAAAACTATTTTTTTAGATTTTGAAAATCTTTGTACACGAAATTAACTTTTCGCAAATTTATTTTTGCGCATAATTCACAAAATTTGTTCTTGGGAAATTAAAGTACATTACAGTTATTTCCCATGTCAGGCAGAAATATAGCTGATGCATTTTCCATATAGAACTTAGTTTTGGAAAAGCTGCAATTTTTTCTTTCACCAAATTTTTCCGCAAGAGTAGGGATGCACTGCATATCCGACTAAAATTTTACAGTCCGAAATCCGGCCTTACTTTAAATTCTACAGATTATTCGGATAATCCGGCCTTACGTCTGAAAATGCTTTGATTTCTCCAACCAACGAAATTGATATGTCGCCTATTATTTTTTTATTCTCTTATTAAAACAATTGTATTCTTTGTGTAACAATTCAAATTAAACATTTTGAAAGATTTTGCAAAATGAAATAAATCTTTGATTTCAAGGAATAAATACATAATTATGAAAATCCCAAAAAACATTTTGAACTCAAAGAACAAATTTAGGAATTAAAATGATAATGATTTCAAAAATGTTTAAAACTTCTCCGTAATTATTTCCAATTTGCAAGCTTTCCTATTAAAGCTATTAAAAGCCAATAGTTCGATACAAGCGGTGCAATTGCGCCTTCTCGAATAAAACACCCCACGGAATCCTTTACCTTTAGCAAAAGATTTTTTATTAGGATAATTTTATCGGATACCCGAATTCGTCTCTCTTCAAAAACCGGATGTCTGATATCCGGTTGTCCAGCCTTATTGCTGCGTTAAGGTGTCGGTAAGCGTTGCTAGCCAAGCAGAATCTTTAATGCAGTTAAGTCTTTTTATGTGTGCATTACGTTTTTCATTCAAGAACTCTTGCCGAATCTTTCATTGCGACAACCAGCAGATATCAGAATTGAAACAAGTCTTGGAAATGCGATTGCATCTCTTCACATATTTTATGGAAATTCTTGGTATAGCCTTGTATCGATTTGTATAGCATCATTTAGAATATTGGTTTGCTAACAGGTCGTCCGTCAAAAAATTTTAATGGTAGGTAGAAAAATTGAGACATTATTCCAATTTTTATGTTTCCTTAATCTATTTCTTCCCAGAACTATCGCGAGACAATGAGTGGGTAGGGTAGTCAAGGTTCCATAACAATGAACTAAACGTAGCGCGTTTAGCTGAATGAGATTTGTACATTTTTTCAAATTTTGATGAATATATGGAATAGAGGGATGTTAGCCGTCAAGTGTTATCATATGGGGATTGGGTAAGGTTGGCTAGATACTGGCCCTACAAAATTTTCGCGTGAACCGATTAACTAATTAATTGCGAATCTAATGGTGTCATTTATTTTTCATGAAAATCAATCAAACCTGTCAAAAAATCAATCAATGCCAGATATATACGCTACAAAATATATTATATCACCCAAAGAAATTACCGAGCTAAAAGCAGTGAAAATTTGTGCAAAAGACATTTTCACAGGGTCGACGCCATTCTCTCTCAACTTGGAATGAAAACAGTTCTCCTTATCACACGAAAAGTATGTTATGCGTGAATAAACTTCAAAATCGCGATTTTTTGTGAAAATGAATGCAAATACTCAAAAACTTTCATATAAAAAGCAAGGATCACTATATGCTTGTAAGATTAACTATTTTGTTCCTTTTTGCTCGGACTTAATTTCTCCTAAATCTTATTAGATACTTCCATCGCTTTAAAATCTCCGGCCCAACCGATTAAAAAAGTGTTATGGTCGTTATGTAGATGCACGGGGTTCATTACGTCCTGTTTGCATTCGCTATCTACTGACTTACAGAGTTAAGTGGACTTGATTTATTGTGACAAAGTTTTTAAGGCTGCCGTCGAAATTCTGTGAAATCCTGTACTTTTTTACATTACATTATAAGTAATTAAATTAATTAAATACTCAATTTATTCATAAAATTTATATTTTGCGAAAGAGCATTCGAAATACATGCAAAACTTCTTTAAAAGAAACAGATTTTCAAAATTCTTTGCCTTCAACGTCTGATTAACCCAGATTTTGATTTTTTTATTTCAATAAAATCACATTGTTCCCATTTTAGTTTTATATTTTAAAGTAAATAGCAAAAAAGAGAGAAGTAAAATTTTGCATAATGATAAAACGGAAAAATCACGAACACGGAAAAAGGCGAGTCTTGAGCCTTATTCCAAATTAGCGAATGTCGACTGATAATAAAAATAAATGAAAAATGTGTTACATTGTGATCCACCATTTTTAAAGCGAGCTTAAAGGAAAACTTTTGATCAAATACAATGATTTTTGGGGTTTGTGCATCTCTACTATTCACTATTTTACTATTCTTTTACTTCTTTTAGTATTTGCTATTTTGGGGTCAGTGCATTGATTGAAAGCCGAAAACCAGCAATCAAATCCAACCTACTTCATTTTAGAGTACCTTAAACTAGAGCATTTTCCGTTCCATGCCGTGCTCGTGAAAGTTCAAAGAGAGGATGAAGAAAAAACTTCCCCTGCCCAGTGAGTTTAATTGCAGGGCGCCAGTTGACCAAGGGGAAAGAAGCGTACCCCACGAAGAAGGCAATTGGGTCGCCTACTTCTCACTGAGGTTTGGGAATGAGGATTTGGCATTTTTGCCGGAGCTGAAGCAGTGCTTGGGAAGTGATGATGAGTTGCGCTCCATCCCCAAATCCGACCTGCACATCAGCCTGACAAAGAACGTCAGTCTCAGCCTGCACTGGATCCAAGACATCTCTGATTCCGTTGCTCTCATCGCGAGGAAGATTTCCTCGTTCTGCCTTCAATTCTCATCGTTGACCGCCTTTTCGAATGAGAACCGAACGAAAACGTTCTTCGCTCTGCAAGTTGGCGAAATGGGAAGGGATGTGTGTGCCGTGCTGACCGATGAAATTTACGCATGTCTGCGCAATTACAATGTTCATCAAAGCGCGGATCCCTTCGTCCATCATTTGAGTTTTGCTTGGATGTCAGGTGACTGCTCTGAACACGCCAATCAAAATGTGCTACGTCACGTCAATCAAGAGTTTGTTGGGCAAGTTGCGTGCCCGCACTCCCTTTTCTTTAAATGCGGTCCAAAAAGCAGAGAATTCATAATTCGATAAATAAAAAATCTATGAACGATGCCGAAACTGCATCATATATTAATTTAAAAAATTTTGTGTCGTGGGGAGGGGGCTAGAGCCCCTTCCTGTATGTATGTCTAGAGCAGGGGCGCACATCCGGGGGGGGGGGGGGGGGCGAGCTTTATTAGTTTATTTTGCTTCCTTTCTCTCTTATGTTAATTATGTAGCAAATTTTTCAATTTTGAGTAAAAGGTAAGGTGCAGTGGATGTGTTTTCATTGACCAGGCACTGATGTACCGCTTATGTCAAACTATGAAAAAATTCGTATCGATGAGGAATGGAATCCAGAGGCTTTCGTGCTATGTCCATCATCTCAACCAACCTGCCATGCCACCCATAGATCATCGGTGATTCATATAAAGTAGGGGATACGTCAAATTAGTTTTCAAAAAACTTAAGTTATGCTCTAAATTTTTTTAGTTTTTGTTGAAGCTCTATAACTTTTTCTAATAGACTTTTTTTCCTTAAAAGTTATTATAAAAGGCAAATCATTGCAAAATGTTAACAGTTATTTTACTTTTTGTAGCTTGTATCAATTTAGAGCCTGCTTTCCTCATAGTTCGATACAAGCGGTGCAATTGTGCCTTCTCGATGAAAACACCCCAGGGTATACCTTACCTTAGCTTTTAAATTATTTTTGAATGATGCTTAGTAAAATGAAATAATGCGACGATCTTAATTTTTTGTTTGCACAATTATAACTTCATTTTATACCCTTGCCCCTGAAATCACATTTTTCATATAAACATCGCAGGGTGTCTAGTAGACTTTTTGCCTTTAGACTACATTCACTCATATAAAACTATCCAACCTTCAGTTATTTGTTTTCTCTATGAATCAAATATCCGTTCATCAATTCCTGTAATGTGCCTGGTAGACTACTTCGTTTTTCAAATGAAAAGCCTATTCCACTCTCTAACAATTTTGGATTTTTTTAAACTAGTGTATATTCGATATGCAATTTTAATTAAAATATTTTCCCTGGAAGTATAGTATTAAATTCACCAATTTTGTAAAAAAAAATATAAAGTAGTCTTATAAATTTAGGACCTAAGGTATGCGCTGAATACACTCTATTTTAAAGGATTGCTTGAATATTTGGTCTCCCGTGGTATTTCCAGACCACTAATTTTGAAAATTGAAAGAAAAAAATTTCGCCCCCTATAATTTTGAGTATGTGCGCCCCTGGTCTAGATGTTTTTTGTGTCTGAATAAGAAAGTTTTTGTCTAAAATGCATATGTAAATAAATTTTCATAGATTCTAAACAAACCGTAACCCATTGATAGCTTTCCAAAATTTTTCATTTATGCACATTTAGAAATTGGTTGAGCAAAATATTTTCCGAGTTCAGCTCCGCAATTTGTACTTTTTGAGACTGCAACAATCTTTTAGCACTGATCACTTGCCACCTATTGATAATTAATTATGTGACTTTGTCTTTAAAAATTTATATTATATACTTTTCTCTTTCAAATATTACAAATCTCCAAAAGTGTTTTGACGTTTCAAGGTCACTTGTGAATGTCGCTTTTACATAGGCATTGAAAGATTTCCTGAATCTTGGGCGTTCTGCTTTGTATTGCAGGTAAAATATCGATCTATTTTCTCGTATCTAATTTATTAAAATGTTCTATTGGTTTCTATTTGTAGTTCAGTGTCTTTCTTACATTGTCTTCAAAAAGATTTTCAAATTATTGTCCATAACCTTTTCATCCAAACCAAAAAACAATAGCATTCATAAACTAAATTCGAGTATGAATAAATATATGCTGATTACTAATGTGTACTTGGAGTAGGATTTTTGTAAGTCAGATGCTTAAACCATGGACTCGAAACGTAACAAACGTAATGATTTGCTGGCCCAATAGTCAGTCTGTTCAATTGTTGTGTTTAGACATGTGCAGGTACAAACATTTTGCTCTTAACTTATTGATTAAGTGGACAAATTGCAAAATATAAAATTTTCAATTAGCGTATATGCATTTAGCGAAATCTAATGAGTATTTAAATAGTAGCTTTGCACAAACAAAATAAAAGAAATCAGGAGATGAAACACTTTAAAATTTCAGCATATACCTATTTAAAACTACAGAACTGCCAAGCTTCTGCATCAGATGGTGCAGGTTCCTTCTCAAAATTGCAAAAAAATTATTAGAAAAAGAAATATTTTCAAATATTTTGTTTTTACAAAAAAAATGTTTGTTGAGAAGGCCTCATATCAAGAAATTTTTGTTCCGAGTAGAAATGTAAGTTTTTTACGCCATCCTGCGATACTTTGCCCGTCTTAAATATTATGAAAGAGTAAGTGGTCGGTCTTTCAGCCTTCTTTGTTTTTAGTTCGGGTCGTTTTTGCTATTCCCTTTTATCCTCAATTCTTGATGTCAAAATAAATAAAAACTGCCAAGTAAAATACCAACTGACTATTTTATCTGTGTGACTACCTTTCCAAATGAACTGTTGAAGTGATTGCCTAACTAACAAACAAATGATGTGTTTCTTAGTTGAAACATCGAGTGAGTTGTAGTAAGTGAAAGTAGAGTGGTATTTACTTGTAAAAATAAAAAGACAAAACATGTAATTTAAATAAGTTAGAAAATAAAAAATCGCCTTCCTTCAAAACAATGACACATGTTCGCCTACTTTTTGTACTTTTCCAGGACTGCGTGGATGTGCAGATTTTCTGCGCGATTGGCTAGCCGACTCATCGCCTTCAACTTGTAGTTTGTTTTTTTCAGCTGCTTCTCGGAAACGTTCTTGTTCGAAAAGATTCCGAAGAAAAAGATGTCGAGGTACACTTTTCGGAACTGCTTGCTGAAGAGTGAGTACACACAGGGATTGATCATGGAGGAGAGGTAGCCGACCCAAGTGAAGATGGAGAGTAGGTTGTGGCTCACCTGGCAGTTGCGGCACAGCGCGTACACCGTGTACGAGATGAAGAAAGGAGTCCACGCCAGCACAAACACCACGAAAATGATACCTAAATTCAGAGGGGGAGTTTGAGTGAAAGCAAGAAGCTAAATATATCGATTTATTAGTGCAAATGCGGACAAGAGCTATATTTTTTCTCGCTCTGCGAAGCTGGCACAATATAAAGCGTGGCCTTTATATCCTTTTAGTCTAATTAATGAGTTTTCTATCTATTTCAATAAAACAAGTGCTAATCCTCAAATAAGAATGTTTAGCCTTTTTATTTCAATGTGCTAAATTTCCTTTTACAGAAGTCTGAAGTAAAAACTATCTTTCACTATTTCAATACAGTGTAGATGTATAGGAGCTCTTAACCAGAGTGATTGGGTCAGATCGGGATTGGGAAATCAGGGTATATGAAGGTAATGATTAATATGCACCCAAATAGAAATTAAAATTATTCATATTATCTAGTCCAGGGTTCTTCAACCTTTTTTAAATGCGGGCCGAAAATTTTATCGAAATTAACTTTAGGCCCAACAAATTTTATTTAAGAAGAAAGCGATACAATATATTAAAATAGAACAATCACAATAGTTTACTTTTTTGTAATCGATGTCAAAATCATCATCATCTTCCGTTTGCCAGTAAAAAGGCCTGTTCTTTATCCTGGCTAGCCAAGGTGGATCAGAAGTTTGCAGCGATTTCTCCATATCCCTTCATCTTAGCTTCTTCAATCGTGAGATTTTTCTTCTTCATATATTCTTTGACGACATCTTCCCGAGTCTTCTTTTCTCAACTTCTCTTCACTTTTCCATATTCTTCTAAATGTCTTTCAACATCAGTCATCTTTCTTAAGTCCTCGTTCTGTACTTTGTTCAAGAGAGTTTTTTGGCACATATCATCATAGCTTTCGTTTTTGAAACATTCACCTTCAAACTCTTTTCCAACAGTTGTACTCCTTCCAAACACTTCCAATATGAATCAAGTCATCAGTATAAATTCATGCCAATTAGGAAGAGCAGTGGACTGAGTGGACTTCTGCTGCTGCAAATGCCAATGCAGGGAATGAGGATTAGCTCTTATTCTCCTCGAATGTCCGATAAGGCTTGCGTCTCAAAAAGCCTCTTGCAGTAAACCTCTAGATCTGCCTTCACGTGGCGGAGTCGTTTTAAACTGAATGATCAAGAGATGAAATGCGAGTAATAGGCGCTACAACATATAGCTTCATGTAGAGCTCACTCGTCGTCTACAGGTGCTCCAGGAGAAAACAATTGCAGATTCAAATGACCTACTGCTTTGTAGGGTTTCGCCTTTTTAGGTATCCTGACAAAAAATCTTTCCTTTAATAAAACTAACATGATCGATGTCAAAATACATTCAAATATAAGTATATTGAATTTAAAAACTTTTAACTTTTAAAGTGTGATGAAAAGTAATGGCGCCCAAACATTTTTTCCAGGGCTCAAAATGGGTCCTGGGTTGCATATGCCTGGTTCAGTCTATTGCAAATCTCTAGTATAAACACATACGCAAGTAACGCATTTTATATTCTTTCTTCTCAGTTTTCAGAAATCTTTTGAAAACTCAATTGGGAAAATGCATCGCTAGCCTCAATTGGGAAGGACGCGTCTGACGGCTACTATAAGGCCTAGTTAACACCCTGGTATAGGGGCAAAGAGGGGGGGGGGGGATAATTTCTTGTTTGCTTTCAACAATGCATTTATGCAACAAAAGAAGCATTTGCCACGAAAGAACCGTTCGATAAAAATGCTGTCCGACTAGATATCCATTGGATGAATCGTCCTGCGATGCTGTGTTTGTTCGAAGAAATGTCCGGTAACCAATGGGGTAACACTAAAAAACCTAGCATCAACACCAACTCCAATGCTAATTTTGCACCAATCCTAACCCCTGCAATAGCTTTCCAAAAGTTTACGCTTAGATCCATTTAGAAATTGGCTCATCACTTGCCAAGTAAAATTGAGGAACACATTTGTGTAGTCGAAATCAGCGCGGCCAGAACAAATTCTCACAAAGTCCCTCACAGGAGTTTCAAAATATTTTAAATGTATCAAGTACTAGTGTGGTAGCATCCAAATTTCGCGCTTCAGAGGCCAGTTTGCTATTTCGCAATTTGCCCATTTTCACCTTTTTATGCGTTTTACAAGATTTCGTCATATAAATATGAATAAAACTTTTTATCGAAGCATTTACGGTCAGTCAAAGCATACGGCCTTGGTAATTCCTTTTTAATCTCACTGAAAGTAGGAGTTCTTTAGCACTCCTTTTGGGAACATTGGTCCTAAATGGGTTATTAACGTACTAACAAAATTTCGTTAAAAAATAAACATTTAATAGAACGACCACAAATTTTATTATCTAAACGCAAAAAAACGTTAATTGACTCAAAATGAAGAACTGCTTTAAATGGGATGTAAAATAAAGGATAAGTCATTTGAATATTTGAAACATTTTGATATATAGGAAATAAAATGACAAATTACCGGGCTTCGATAACTCAAGGTCTTGGGTTCGATCCCGCATCAAGCCTGCTTTCTCATAGTTCGATACAAGTGGCGCAATTGTGCCTCTTTATTCAATCAAATTTAAAAAGACAAATTAACAATGCTGATGCTTTTTCTGCTGTAGTTATCATACTTTTTTTATACATTATGTTTACTTAGCACACGTGTGAAAAATGGAAAATATCTCAATAATTACAAGTTTTTATTGTATGCTTCAATCATTTTTGAAGGTAAATATTATTTTTGACACATATGATATAAAATAACTAATTTATATCTATTTATTTTTGGACTTGATGGATGAATCTCCCTTGTTCTCTTTTCATTTTGATTTCTGATAAAGAAACCTTTTAGATTTGTGCTGGAATTAAACTCAACTTCCATTCCCTCCCATATTTGCATTAACTTTATTTTGAATAAAGTTCTTTTTCTTCAAAAAAAATTAAATAACTAAATTATTAGATAAAATTTTCTAAAAAAATCTTTTTTGAAATATCTATTTATCCCATTTTTTATTTCATCTTTTTTTAGATCGTTGAAAAGGGATTTTAGATTACTGCATGATTTTAAACTTTAAAATTTGTCTACAATTTACAAATATTGGAGAAACGGATTGTAAATGAATCAAAATTTGTATAGAAGAAGAAGAATCTTGTAATGTCATGGATGAAGGTTTTCATTGGAATGATTGTAACGAGTCAAATGTCAATCATCATTTGTACCAATAAAATTAAAAGGCGTAAAAAATTTTCCTTCATGACTGCATTTTTTCGCTAAATTAGATTATTATTTAGAAAACCTTTAACTTAGTATTTATATTAACTGAAAATTAAAAAAAATATATTTAAAAAAATCATGAAAATATACAGTAAATAAAACTTCCATAATACGCACAGGCACAATTCAAATCTTTACAGAACAAATGCTATCTTTTGAATTCTTTTTTCTTGGAAAAGATGTGAGCTTGGAAACCTAATCCTCTTTTCTGAATTTCTGCTAGGATAAAATTTCACATAGCAGGCCAACATATGAGTAATAATAAGGTGTCCACAGGAAGATATTTTATTTAATTAAGAAAAATTTAAAAAATAAGTTATATATAAATTGTATTTTTTATAAATAAATTTTTATTGAAAAAAAAACAAACTTACTAAATAACTTTACAAACTCACTACGTTGGAAAAGAGAAAGAATGGTATGTTTTACCGAGAGATATTGTTGCGCGTTTCTCATTGTCTGTTGGTTTGAAAGAGCGGAAGTTGCTTTTGGTATTTGAGTGCCTTAATCCAAGAAATGAAAATCATCAAACTATAGCAATGATGATATTTTGATTCTATTTTTAGCCTTTTCTAATTTAGAATAGAATCGAAAAAAAGTAAAATAGATCTGAAAATCGTATATAATGTATTTTACAAAGCCACATTTCTTACAATCCCAATAAAGAAATAGACAAGCTTTTCGAGACAAATTTTTGGAAATAAAATGCCATTACATTCCGATTTTCAGAATCCTACTAGGATTATAAGGTTTAAGCATCCTATGTTGTGCTCTATTGGTAATAAAGAGTGATTGTCCTGAAAAGTAATCTTATCAGACTAGTCTTCGAAAACGTAAAGCACACTATTCTCTTGTTTCTAGCAAAAAATCTTCAACATGAAAATTGTATCATAAGGTGATGCAGAAGAAAGTAGAAGTTTTCTCAAGTTGCCAAGCAAAAGTAGTGCTGTTGGTTTTTTTGTTAAAATTAGCTGAACTTAAAAAATCATATAAATATATTGATTGATTCTTGTTCATTAAAAAAGTGTTATCCCGTGGTTGTTAATTTATTTCTAAATCAGCCGTTGAAACGTCAATCAATCAGGGTTTTTTTAGTTTTGTAACAAAAATTGTGTTTTGTAATTTTTTTTCATAAATATTGAAGACATATAAAATATAACGTTAGTTTTAAAATTCAAACGTCATAAAAAACGCTAAAATTTATAATGAAGCCAAAAATTTGTAACCCAGTGATAATAATAATCAGCCCCACACCATTTCTGGAACCGACAAAATTGTTTTTCATGTGTTTCTTTCTGAATCAACAGTTTTCTCTTCTTGAAAATATATTTTGTCACACATCATAAGATACAGTTAATGTCAAAATGGAAGTCACGAAATATTCTTCCTCTTCTTTTGAGTATATGTGAAAAAATTGAATCTGAATCAACAACCTACATTCTTTTATCTTTATTGTAATGTTTAAAATGTAACTTATTTTTTTTAATTTCCTGTTTTATAAACCAACAAAATGCTATTTTACAGTAGCGAAGCCAGCGATCTAAAATCGCTAAATGATTTTTATAGGGTCATTGACCTCAAGGATAATTATTGACGATTTAGGGTTGGCAGATGTTTGAAGCAGAAGAGAAGAGTTTGTGATATTAAATTATTGTTTCTAATCAAAAGTATGAGTGATTTCTTACTCAATGAATCTATTCAAATTTGGCTCCGACAGAGACTTTCTTAAGGAACGATTTGAACTGGTTTGATTCGGATTAAATTTCATAGAATGGGAGTCCGTTGAGTTCATTTCTTCATGAATTGCGCTAGAATTTCTTTCCTTTTTACCTTTATAAAAGAAAATTGGGTGTAACTTTTTTTTGTAAAAGTAAAAAAATTTGCAATAAAATTGTAAAAAAAAAAGTTTAAATTTGTAAAACTCATCTCATATTGGTAATTAGATCAACACGAACAAACGTGATATCTTACAAATGACGATTTCCTAAAAATAATGCCCACTGACAAGACACTCAAAGTGGCAAAAAAACAAAATCGGATATTTTCCCCTACTGAAAATGTTTTTATTTTTTTTTGCAAAAAAATTTACTAATTTACTCCAAGCTTTTAATTATCAGGGTTACAAAAATTTTCCCATTGAGCAAAATCCATTTTGGAAAGATTTGAATTTTCTCAAATAGATCGCCTAGGCTATCAGTTTTTCCAAAAAATTTTTTGAGAAACTTTGATTTTTATCAAAATAAGCTAATCGAAAAGGTTTTTGATGTCTCTACATAGTTTCAGGACTGATATGAATTAATATAAATTTTAAAATATAAAAAAAAAATTATTATTTCACAATTTAAAATTTCAACTTTTTAGTATTGTACATTTTCAAATTTTAACTTTTCTACATTTTATTGTAGCAAATTCATCTATAATTGACATGAAGTCGATTTCATCTAGATTCTAGAATCTCTCCTTCAATAGACATGAGTGCAAGTTATTACCATTGCTTCTAGAACCGATAATCTCAATGCTTCCCCCAAGTGGTAAACCCCTTTCACAAAGAAATTTAATTGTTGTACCACACAACGTGTAAGCACATTTTTCCAATAACTTTTTTGCTCGCAAATATTTTTGTGTAACTTTAAAATTTATCTTGAAAACTTTGCCAAAAATTTGAAAACTATAAATAACATAACTTGATTAACTATCAAATTAGAAATTAGGTTTGAAAATTTTATTCAATAATCTCATGACCCTAAGAAATTTTGTCCTGACAGGGTATTTACTCTTGATGAGAAAATGTATCAATGGAATTTCAATTGGACTTCATTTTTACCTTCAATATCTATCCACACATACCTCTTTCATATTTTTAATTCACCAAACCCACACGTTCACAGCTAAACATTGTTTTGTCTTAATTGTAAATGTTATGTTTTGCATCAAAAATTTTGTACACTTTGCAAGTTTTCATTCGGCAAATGGCCAAGCTCTTGGCTTTTGATCTTATCGTTTCGGGTTTAATTCCAAATCGTGACATTTCTTCAAACTATTTAAATAAAATTTTTGTATCGAAGTTATTTAAAAATTTTGATGAATTCTTATGAAAAACATTTTGAAGATGTAAATTAAATTATTTTCAGTCATCAAAATCTTTTATTGATATACGACAGCACTTATTTGCGTCCAATGAAGCTTAGATCTAGAAAGATGATGGCGCAGTAATAGAAAAGGTTGGGAATTGGTGTTTCGCCTAGACTTTTGTATGTAGAAAATAAAAGCGTACCTGTGCCACTGTTTTTGTTAAGGGGTTGTGCGGCCTTTTTGAAGTCCGTCTTGTAAATGACACCGTTGATGGGCGTTTTATTGGAGTAGTTGATTCTGAGTTCGGAGATGAAGTTGCTTGGAATATCCGATTTCGAAATGCAAAGGGTCTTGAAGCGAAATCTCGTCGACATCTTTTGCAGGAGAAGGTGGATGGACATGAGGTACGTGCACGTCATCACGATCAGAGGGATGTAAAAGGAGAATGTGGAGGAAATAACGATGAATGCCGAGTTTGTGGGAAAACAAACGGAGTTGTTCTGCAGAAGAAGATGGGGATGCAGGAGCGAGATTATGAGGATTGGAGTCATCACGAGGAAAGAGATGAACCAGACGAGGGTGATGCTGAGTTTGATGTTTCGTTCGGTGGAGAGTATTAGAAGGTAGAGGGGCTTTTTCAGAGAGATGTAGCGAATGATTGACATATGGGTCATGTTGAGAAGAGAGGCTGTGGACAGGAAAACATCCGAGGAAAACCATAGCGTGCATAGGACGCGGCCTAGGTTGAAGGAGTCTGCAACAAGTATGAAGCTTTTAATTTATCACTATGAACTGGTTTGGACTCTGAATAAAACGGTCCCAACAGTTCGCCTAGAGACATTTGGTCCTTTGCTATCATGAAAATTTAGCTTTATCTATTCTATAATCAACTTTTTTCTTAATCTAAATCTATAATATTATTTCTATACAATTAATATTTTCGTTTTGGGAAACATTAACTCTTTTTTTTTATATTAACAAACTAAAAAATGTGGGTGATTATGAAAGAGTTACATCGAGCTCATTCATGTTTTTTTATTTTAGTAAATGAAAATGCTTGTCCAATGTCCATCTATTCGTATTTAAAAACTAAACTTTATTCCAACATAAATGCGCCAAAAAGGGGAACCACCTCAATCTATACTGATTGTAACTAAATTAAGTAGTTCTGTACATATTTTCTGCTCAAAATTAATCAGAGTAAGATTTTAGCAGTGTTCATTAAAATGAAGCAATTGTCAAAATTTGTTTTTCACGACAAGATTTTGGGAGATGGTAAACGTGTAAAGAATGAACGCTCTGCATGGGAAGAGTGATTGAGAAATAGAAAAATCAATATAGAGACAAGGATCCTGGGTCGGTGATTTGATTGATGTCTAGAGGGAGAGAAGATCAGAGAGTATTAAGTTGGGCAGACACATGTGAGAACTGTAATTCCCAACCAGTGTTCCACAGCACATATGGTTTTCGTATGATTGGTTCAAAGAAGCGGCCATCATTACTCTTTATTTGTTCATTAGTTTATTTTTCTACTTAAAAACGTTTGACACAACTACTATTCTATATAAATGTGTTATTACTATAGTCGTCATATCACATTTTGTAAACAATTATGATATGATAGAATTGAAAAAGTTACCTTAAGAATCATTAGGGTTTTCAATAAGGGTATAAATAGTTTTTAATTTTCTCAAAATTTTTGCAATAAAACTAAAGTCTAAGAGATTGTAGTTAGTCTGACTACAGTTACATTTTTCCTAGCTCTTCAACTTATGCATTTGTGGTTTATCTTTTTTTCCCTATATTATCATTTTTATATATTTGCTTTGAAAAAGGAGTTTATACTCAGAAAAAAATCAGCAACATCACAAAGAAAGTGTCCAGTTTTTACAATTTTTTTATATTTGTTATAATTTTTTTAACTTCAATGGGCATATCTGTTAGAAATATTGTTTCTAATTATCTTTCTTTGTTTTATTTTCATATCATCATTATAAATTCACGTATATAATGATATATTTTGGATGCAATGCTTTTTATAGTTATATTGAAAAAAAATTTCCCAATATTTTGGTATTTAAACTAAAAGACTGTTGAAATATTGGATTTTATATTATGGGATGCGCAAAATTTCCAAAGTTCAACCAATTTTCCACAGTGTAAAAAAGTTAGGGAACTTATGGCCTAAACCCTGCAGAGCGTTGAAAAGTCCTGGCAAGTAAGTGGGAAGTTTTGGTTTCATCAACATCATCAGCACTGATCTGAATGCGACTCCCTAGTGTTGTATATGGTTAGGCTTGCCATATTTTTTTTCAAACAAACTGGAACAAGATTTTTACAAAAGTGTTTTGTACTTCAAAATTTAAAAAAATATATTAACTTTTTGACTTTGGATACATCACTTGAAATAACTTTTTTTGAGAAAAGGACCATGACTTTATATTTTGTTATAAAAATCGATACAATTCAAATCGCAATTAAACGATAAAAAAAGAAAAAAACTTTTTGTTTAAGCTGGAGAATGTTCTCAAGTCAGTAGGATTTCATTTTGTCTTCAAGCTTTTTTAAAAAAGAATAATCTTCTTGTAATTCAAAATTTAAGGATGAATTGTTTCCATTTATTTTCACTCTCAGTTCCGTAAAATATTGGACAGCGTGATTGATCTTTGGATTAACAAATGATGCAAGCATTAGTGACTACTGCATTTGGTTTGGCGCTATCAGAATATGCAAGAGAAAAAAGATTGGGAAGATTTATTTGCCTCAATATTGTATTGGAAAGTGGTGGGGTTGTTGAATAAGCATCGAGTCGGATAAAAGAGGTCTGACTGTACCACCAATTTTGCATACAAGTCTTTACAAGACAGAAACATTTTGACCTTCAAATACTGAATCAGCTGAAACAGTGGCGTAGCCAGAGCGAAGTACATAGGGGGGAGGGGCACAAAAAATAGGCTTATATTGAAAAATCAGAATCACCTTGATTAAATTTGTAACCCTATCAGTGAGGGGGGGGGGTACCAAATTGGATACATCTTTTGCTACCATACTTCGTGACATTTCCTAAAATTGATAGCTGCATCTTTTGATACCATTTTCATGACAGTTGAATGACCTTTTCATGTCTAAATCTGTCAATCAAAATCAAAAGTTAAACTTTTTCAGCAAAATTCTGACAGTATCTCTAGTTAAAGCGTATAACCTTGGTTCTATATTATATACTCGTTTGAAAATTTATAAATATATACAGCTTTGAACACAACACTTTATAGTTTAAATTTTTTCAAAATCATGGTTACTTTTTGGGAAATGTCAATCAAAATTTTGATTGATGAGAAATATATCTAATAAAATATACATTCAAATTTTATATGAAATATATTTTTTTATATCAAATCGGGCATACTGATTTCATTTTTGGACTTATTTTTGGAATTTAGAAATTGAAAATACCTATAAGTGTGTAACAAAACTTGCGGTTTACTTCTAAAATCTGTCTCTGAAAACATTCATTCAAATTTTACATGAAATACACACATTTTTATAACAAATCAACAATGCTGATTCCAATTATAGATTGCTTTTGGATTTAAAACGTGAAAATACTTGTAAGCATGAATCAAATTTGAAAATCATGTGTTTTACACATATGTACGCATTTTCAAGTAGGCTGAATCCAACAGTGATGTTTATTTTTTATAAAAATTAATCATACCTGTCAAAAAAATGATTGACATATGACGATTCAACTGAAATAAAGGACTTCATGATTAAATAGTTGTACGTAGCTATATATGTAATTTATTTTGTCACAGAACTAATAGAATTATAAGTAGACAAAACAAAATTGCAAAAAAAGAAAATATAACTGAAAATGATATATGACTAAAAATGGGATTTTATACCGAATTCAATGAGGTGATTTTTTTTAATGAAATTAATAAATACAAAATAATGACTTAGTAGAGGCAAATTTTGAGGCGCATCATTTTATTTGAAGGAGAAAGACAGTTCGTTTATACCATTCACTCTACAATATCTCGAAACCAGCTGAATCGGTCAATTTAAATAGATTTCGTGTTTGACCATTTTGAGAAAGTTTTATACGTATCAAACAATATACAAATGAACGAAGATGATAAAGTTGAAACGAGCAAAATTCTTGTTGACCAGTTTAATAGATGAATTGGTTTGATTTAAATTTTGATAAAACATTATTTTTTTGATTTAAACGATAATTTTTCACTATTAAACTCATAAAACAAATTCTAATATGGCTTTCAATCTTTTGTGAGGTATTAAGTTAGGCGCGTTCTCTTTTTAAAGCGGTAGAGTCGCCAGTAGCTATATAGAGCCGCTAAATTGTTTTTGTTCTAAGCTAAAACAATTGAATTCTGCGAGAATTTTCAGCAAAACCTTCACAAGGTCATCAAGATTAATGTTCCTTGTATAATTTCTCAAATATGATAAAATTATAAGATTTCGCTTTCGTTCAGGGAGCATTGATGATCTTTGTTCAGACAAAATGCGCTTCAAAAAAGAAACAAACAACTAAGATAAACTCACTAGAAGCTTAGAACATAAGGTTATCAAACGTGATGTTTTTTATCTACGTTTTGGCTTAGACAAATGATAAAGGTATTCAAGTTTGTGTTTCTGGTTTGGAGGCTGGCTTTCCAAGTTTTTGTTTGTAGGCGTTATAAATTTGTCTAACGTGTGGCCTGCTACAATGTGTGGCAGTGTGTATTTATCGCTTGTAATTTTACGTTGACTGTTATGGCAAAACGATTTAATGTTTGAGTTTTCCGATGCAATAGTAATATGTCGTCAGTGTATCTAAGAATATCGTTATCTTTTAATTCAAAAATCCCATTAAAACGATTGAGTTTATGTTTGAAAATATGCAGAAAAAGGAAACAGATGAAAAAAAGCGTACTAAATAAATCAATCAGAACAACGAGAAAAATAATGCACGAAAATTAAGTTTTATGTCCAAATAAACGGAAAAAAAATCTGAATGATTCTTAGTTGAAGAAAATTATAAACCACAAGAAGTACAATATTAAATTCGACAAAATTTTCCTATAAAAATTGAAATTATTAGAGCCATCTATCACTGGAACAGTAGAGCTAACTACTTTGAAATGCCCTACTTAAATCAAAACATAACTGCTTATTCTAGCCACATCAAAAACTTACTTTTGAATCAATAGCATAACTCGTTTTAAATTTTGAATGATGAGAAAATGAAAATGTTTTATTAACCCTAACTGATCAAAGTGAAAGTAGACAATTTTTGATTAAAAAACATTTTTTACCACCTGAAGTGTAAAAATACTTTTCTCTTTAATTAAAAGTTTCTTATCTTATTTATAAAATAATTAATTAACTGATAAAAGAGATGACCCTTAAAGTATAAAAGAACCCTTCTATTTTTTAAATACAGTCCTATTCTGTTAAATTAAAGAATAAGAATACCATATGATAGTAGGAGTAAAAACAAGATTTTTCTTTGAAGCATAAAAAATTGGACTGATCCCAGAAAAAGCCAATTTAAGTCTTTTTTTCAAAGTAACCTGGCCTATATTCATTATAACGAAAAGCCTTGCTTTCTAATGATACCATATATAATAATACTTGAAAGTATTTATATCAGTATGTTATGCTTTTGGAGGAAAGTGGGGACCAAATTTTTCACTAAATTTTAGGACCAATTTGATTGGAATATTAGTTAACAATAATAATAAAAAAAGTTTATTCCGAAAATAATTTAATCTATCGTTAAGATAAAGTAACAATATTTTTCAAGCGATGTATATCACTATGGTGAATGTTTTTATTTAATAGCTTATTAAATTGAATTTCACTACTTTTTTAATTTAAAGTTGAAAATGTGTAGCCTACTCATATGACTTTACTTTTGACAAAAAAAAGTTTGAAGTTAGTTTTTTTTTTAAAAAAAAGTTGAGAATATTTTAAAAATAGGGCATACTGCTGAAGGTTGTGTAGACAGAAATAGGCATCACAAAAACACCAATCAACAAGTCAGAGACTGCCAGAGACTTTAAGTAATAGTTTGCCTTGACCTTCAACTTTGGACTCAACTTTATGGCGTATATGACAAATAGATTCGCCCAAATGGTGAGAAAGCAAAGAAAAGATAGGAACAGAGCGAGCCAGTTGTGCGTCTCCGCCTCACCACTGGTAGCAGATGAGTTTATGCCGGAAGAGTTTCTAAGTTCTTTGAGGTTGACAAGTTTCACTCCAATTGCATGCATTCTCTTTTAATCATATGTAAAGATGTCTACGGTAAAAAATATTCTTAATCAGTGATTTCGCTCAGAAGTTTCTGTGATAATTAAAAAATAAGTTTTAAAAAATTCTTGTAAAATCCGGTCAAATGTTCTGAACAAATGATTAAGATCTATCTTCGAGTTTTGTTAAATTCAGTGCTAATGGACTCAACTAATTCGCATCGTTCATAATCCAAACTCTGGAAAACCTTTTATTATCTAGCTCTAAACAAGCCTCAAAATTGAAATAACTTTTCCAAATAAAGAAAACATATTTTGATTTCTTTCTCCAAAATATTCAACTTTTTTTCTCTAATTTTGCAAAAAACGAGTTGTATACTATGTATAATATACAATATATATATATATATATAAGGCCATTGTCATAAAAAGGTCTCGGATGGGGTTTGCTTTTTTTGGTAGTGGTTACACGGTTAAGAGCTTACGTTCGGTCTCGGGAATAAAGTGAGACTTAGTAGTGACTAATGGAAGCTTTACTGCATAAATTAAAAGTAAAAAAAATTTGCAAAAAGCTGTTCGTAGTTAGACCTTATATTCTAGAAACAAAGAATATCGAGCATTTGATTGACGGTATAGATGGGTCTAGGAGGAGTTTTGCCCTAAAAATTATGATAATGCTTTCAATAGAACCCAATCTTTAAATCTCTTGTATTTGTCAAACAAACTTTGAAAGACTTTTTTTAAAGTTTGAGATGAAGCAAATACTTTAACAAAGTAAAAATATTTCATCTTTTAAAGACTTTTTAGACACACCCAAATCAAAGCTGATGAATTATAATTTATTTGAAGTGTCTAAGATAAAACCTTTTGTGTTTTCTTTTAATACATCATCATGACTATACTTTGAAAGTATGGGTCTTGGTTGATGTATCTTTCCCAAAGCAGTTCTTACTGACCTCTTGAGATCCTTAAAACTGTCAACGGTTCTGTGATCATTTAAAATTATTTTTGCATTACATTTTTCATTAATTTGTCCATTTATTACTTTTGTATTTATTGCAGAAATCGTAGACAAAAAATTGAAAAAAAGACATTTTAAGAGTTTGCGAACCCACATTCCATTATAAGGAGGCTCCAAAAACGAAAGATTCAATAAAGAATTGGAAGAAGCTCTTTTAATAAAACATAATAATGAATTATAAAATGGTGCAAAATCCATAGTGCTTCTATCACTGACATCAAAATCCAAAAAATATAGAAGCAACCCCGCTTAGCCATGTACTCGAATTTGTATCTTTGGTGCCATATGTCAATAGCTCATAGAGGAGAATAGCGCGTCCACAAAGTTGATGACAAGAGGCTGATCTTAGAGCCGGGCTTGAGAATCACTGCTATGTATAAACTGATTTGATCGTCTGTAATGAGACCAAGAAATATTCTTGCTTCCCGAAAAATTACTGGAAAAAGAATTAGTTAATTTCTTTTTTTTGATCCTTCTTCAAAAATTGGACCAAAAGAATTGGGATTAATGAGAAGATAAATTTCCAACAAAAAATATATTAGGAGCACAAAGAATCTAAATAAATGAATGCCAATGTGAACAATCTTTATAATTTGTGCGATTAAAAGTTAACGTCCAGGCTATGAAGGAAACCCTTCTATCTAATATGAGAAAAGGGTAGCTGTACATGTGGCAGATAGATATTTGACCGAATGCATTATATTTGTCATGTAACTCTTCTAGTAGATAAAATCATTCACCACCTAATTTGTGTAAAGAGGTTAAGAAAAGAAAAAGAAGAAACCAAAAACCACCCTGCAGATTTGTATGGAACACAAGCCTGCACGCTTACTGAAAGTAAAGCAACGCCTACAAAAATTATCAAATTGCGTATAAACATTTTCGGTGAAATGTGCATTCGCCTAAATGGCATCGGCCAACTTTGCCTCGAAGAAATGTACGTTCGGCCAAATGTCCGGTTACGGTGGAAACAGGCATTTCTTGATACTGATTTCTTATAGAAGAAGTATGGAGAAGGAACGAATGGAAAAATGCAGGGAACCTCTTCTCTCAGATTAACCTATTTTTATCGACAAAAAATATCAAGTAAAAAATAAAATTTATAGTTCGAAGAATCAAATGGAAAAATGATAAACTCGAGGGACGCAAATATATTCTGGCGCGCCAAATTTGTAACAATTTGGTGAGAGATCCCCGGAAAGAAATACTTCCAAAAAAATAAATGCTTCTAAAAATGAGCTTATAAATATTATCCGATATAAAAAAAAATAAATATTTTAAACTATTCAAACCCGTATGTTTTCTATTGTGAAGTTAAATAAATATATTTCACTTGGATGAGGTGAAAGCGTAAAGAAAAGATTTTACTACGCGGATAAACACTTTGGAAACAATGGAATTCTAATTGATACTGGAGAATACATTATAATATTCATAAAGTTAAGTTTGAAAAAAATGGCGATAATCTTTCAGATTCGGCTATTTTTAAATATTTTCAAGAATTAGTGGTCGATTTTAATGATATTTGACACCTAAAACTTTCTACTATTTTACTACTGCATGAGTCGTTTGAAATATTCAGCCCAAATAGATACACTATAGAGGTTAGTTTATCAATCATGTTCAAAAATTCTCTCATCAATTCATAATGGGAAAAAAATTAAAGGTTACCGCCAAAGAAAAGCTTTTTGAAAAAATGAGTTGTAGCGAATAAATCTTTTAAAAATGGGAGCAAGAGCAGACAGTCAGTCACTTATTAAAATGAAGAACGCCAAATTCTTGAAAAAGGATCACAGAAAATATTTGGAATAATTGTGCGGTCAATGAAACTTTTTTTGCTAGTCTAAAATATTAGAAGCGAGAATCAATATTCCACGAAGTCATATGTTTGAACACACGCAAAATGTCGATTCCAACCTTTGAAAAGATAAGGTAAACAAACAAGAAGCATTGAAAAACTTCACAGAACATCAAGGTCTCTGAGACAACACATCCACGAATAAAGAAAAATGACGGACGCCAAATTGCAAGCCGTTGTGTTTGTTTACGTTGTTGCGTCTATGCGAAGCGTAATAATTATCGAACTTAAAAATCTTATCTTTATTTCTACATCGTCTTCAAAAAAGTTTTCTACATTTTTATGGATTTTATTGGATCATAAAGCATATTAGTACATAAACTACAGATTCGTACCGTGCGTTTCTTTTTACTTAAAAATGTAATAAAGCTGCTTTAGGCCTGGAGTAAATTGTAAGTCCGTCAAAAAATTGGCAGTTGGAAAATTGCTATTTTGGAATAACTAACAATCAGAAAATAGGTATTGCTTTAACCTCAAAGTTGACCATTTAGCTTTGGTCATTTTGAAAAGCTTTACTGCAATACCAAAAAGTATTTCAAAATTAGGAATGGTAATTAATTTTACGCCTGCAAAGGTCTGTCGACATTTTGTAGGCAATTCCTCTGACGACATTTTGTCAATAGGCAATTCCTCTGTCGACATTTTGTCAATAGGCAATTCCTCTGTCGACATTTTGTCCTAAGCATTTCATCTGTAGTCATTTTGTTTATAAGCATTTTTTCTGTTCACAAAAGAGTTAATTTATCCAAATTCATCCTTATCAAAATTTTTATTTGCTGTCTTGTTTTGAAGGAAGCAGAATTTTTATAGCCGAACTTATCTAAAATCCATGTTTTGTGTTATTATTTTTACAAGTAAATACCACTCTACTTTCACTAAGTCTTTAAGACTCGTCTCTACATCTCACTCGATGTTTCAATCAAGGGAGGGACCTTTCAACGAAAAAACACATTATTTGTTAGTTAGTCAGTTAGGCAATCCCTTCGACAGTTAATTAGAAAGTTAGACAGACAGATATTTTAGCCAATTAGAGAGAAGTTAGTATTTTACTTAATTGTTAGTTCATTTATTTTGCGGCCAAAATTGATTTTATAGGGCAATCGCCTCATAATTTTTGAAATTAGCACCATTGACATTTACGGCAAGATTAATACTTATAACCGTAAAACAGTGTTTCTTAAAGAGTGTGTCCATGCACACTGCTGCGTCCCGCGAAATTCTAAAATGGACTCCATAATTTTTGACACTAATCATTATAAATAACTAACCTTCATGATACACATTTGTTTGAATAAAATTGATCAAAACTTTCATATCATAAGATAATTGTTGCTAGTCCCAAGTTGAATCACTATTTGAAAGAATATTTGAAATTAGTCCGCTCAAGTGCCCCCCCCCCTGTATTTTTATCAGATATTAAAAAGCTTTTATAAATATTATTAATGTAATATATATTTCCATTATGCTGAATTCAGTGACGATTTCCATTTTTTATCAAAATGAATCAAACCTGTCAAAAAATTGATTTATATATGACAGCTCATCTCAAAAAGAAATTGCTTAGTCCAAAGTTTTATTATTGATTAGCTAAGTCCAAAAATGAGACCAGGATCTTCCATTTGATATAAAAACAGATATTTATTTTAATTTCAAAAATATTTCTGTAGACATTAGACCTAAATCGAAAATTTGATTGACACTTTCAGACATTTTAAAACCTCTAAATGTGAGAACTGATTTTAGAAATAAAACAAATAAAAACATATATTTCATATATTTAACTTTAGTTAAAGAGAATATTTTTTAGATATAGTTTTCAGACGTAAACCGCAAATTTGATTGACACTGACAGATATTTTAAAACTTCTAAATGTAAAAACTGAGTCTAGAAATGAAACCGACATGATCGATTTGGCATAAAAAACGCGTGAAACCCACAACGTGGCATTACTACCTACATTATCAAATACTGAATAAAGATACTCACGATTTTTGAACAAAACGTTGCTTCGTGAATTTTAAATCGATTGCATTAATTTTTTTACTTTCTCTATAAAAGTTTTGACGTTGTTGTTAGCACACACGACCTCCTTTTTAATGTTATATCAATTTTAAATAAAGTATATCAGCTTTACTACTTTTTTAAACCTGGAAATAAAAATCTCCTCAAGAGAACTTTATAGAAAGCCCTTTACTTTTATAATGAATAGGAATATTTCAGTTGTAAAAACAACATTAATAAATAAATCAATCTTCCAAACCGAATTTTTCCTAGTCGAAATAGACGATTATATGACTAATCAACTAGTCCTAAATTAACTATTTTCGTATACTAGCTATTTTGGAACAGGCTGTTTTGGCATACTAGCAATTTTGGTATACTTGCTATTTTGGAACAGGCTGTTTTGGTCAAGCTATTTCAGAACTAGCTATTTAGTCGTATAATAATAAAAACATATTTCATGTAAAATTATGAAACAATCATGGTTGATATGGTATAAAAATATATATTTCATATAAAATTTGAGATAACCACATATCTTATTGACACTTGCTGATATTTTCAAATCCAAAATGAAAAAAATGAGTAGGAAAATGAAACCAACATCAAAAATTAGTATAAAAACATGTATTTTATGTAAAATTAGAAGGAATATTTTATTAGATATATTTCTGATCAATCAAAATTTTGATTGACTTTTTCTAAAAAGTAGACATGATTACCCTAAGTTATACGGTTAACATGTTTTTTAATTTTTGATTTTGATTGACAGTTTTTGACATGCGGGGGTCATTCAACTACCATGAAAATGGTATCAAAAGATGCAGCTAGCGATTTTAGGAAAAGTCACCAAATTTGAAGGAATAAAATGTTGTATAATTTTTTAGAGAGGGGTTAGATAAACTTAACCCCACAACTAATAGCGTTAAACTCCTATGCTTCACGTTTTATAGAAGAGCATCTAATGCACATCACAATGAAAACACGCTCAAAATTACTTACTGACTTACATATACATTTTCGCATTTGTTCTTTTTCACTTTTTTATTTTTCAATTAAATTGTCTTTTTTACTCGAAGAATGTTTCTATAAAATTTTCTAAATTTTTTCAAAAATAAATTTAGCTCAAAATGAAACGCTCCAAACTAAAAATGGTATAATTTCCTACCAAAAACATTAGATAAAAATTATTAGTATATTCATTAAAAAACAGGCAACAATTAAATTCATTCAAAAGTAACAAATCTCAAAATAGACTTTTGCTCATATGGTTGTTCTCAATTGACGCTATATCAATGTTATCCAGAATTTAATAAGAATAGTTGTGCAGTTGAAAGTTGTCAATATTTTAACGCCATCTATAAATTAAAAAATTAGAAAGAAGTAGTTTTTGTAATCTTAGCTTTTGACCTTATATTTGAATTTTTAGAAAACGTTTTTAATTTTTTTGCATTAATAAAAAAATTTAAAACTTATCATATTTGTATTTTAAAAGTATAAATTTAAAAATAAATAATGTGTTTTAAAATATACCAAGAAAAAAGACATTTTATTGATTTTTTATACACTTTACATGGTTTTAAGATTTGGAATTCATTCAAATACAAATCTAAACCACAAGAAGTAGAAATCATAACTTAATTAAAGCAAACCATCCTTTAAAAAAGTTCAATCACATAATAAAGGCTCAACTTTTCGCATCTCCCAGAAGCTATAAAATCGTTTAGCTGATCTTTTCGGATTCAAATCATAAAATCTGTTCATACAAATCATCAAGGAAATGGACTTCAGTGGTCTTTTCTGACTATTTGGATATCGCAGCTTAAACTATTTGATTATCTTGAATCATAATGAGGAGTCCAGGAAACTTATTCTCAAAAACAAAAATAGGAGGAAGAAAGTTGTTTAAAAAATCTTTGGTACAAAAGAACTTATAATTATAATTCTATGAAAATAAGGTCAACCATCAAGAACTCAACTCTGAAACAAAATCTCTTTTTAATTTTTATGGATTTCAAGAAAGAACGGAATCATCTTGTAATCATAGAAGTAAAAAAAAGAATTTTTTGCAGTTCTTGCCCGTTTCTAAAAAGGCAAGAACTAGAAGACAATGTCAAAAGCGTAACAAAGGTTGTGAAGCTTCATTCTTTTTCAATTTGCCCTGAATGTGCATGTGAACCACTAGAATAATGCATCAAAAAATTGTTTTTATAAGTTTATTGAATAATACTTTTTTGAAGCTTAGATTCTAACTAAAAACACTTTTAGTAAAACTACCCTGTTCAAAGTATAAACTTACATAAATGTGTTAATTTTTTGTTCTAAATCAGAAATGACAAATAGACAAAAAATACAATAAAATTTAGAAATTATTACTGCCTACTTTTAGGTTAAATCAGAATTTAAAATTTAAACTGGCGTCGTGCGAAGGCAGTGCATAATAGTGGCACTCTTCTATTCATGTTCCTGATGCCAAATGGCCACAAAGACGTCCCCAAGAGCTAAGCTGGACAAGTATGTGCTTGGAAAAAGTTATAATTTTTCATTTTTAAAGTTTTTTAGTAGGAATCGGGGAAAATGCCAGAAAACTGATAAATCTGCCAACTCGACATTATTATGAAAAAATATAATAAACAAAAATCATCTGCTATTGAAAGATTTTTTTAGAAATTTGGAAAATATTTCTCCAAAGTCAGTTTGCTTTGAGAGAGTTTAGCATTTGACAAAATTATTTGTCTGTCTCTTTCAGCGATTTACTATTAGTGTTTGCGATGATAAATTTATCAATTATAATAAGCCAAACATCTTTAAATTGAAGACAATAAAGTACTCATTGAATAGAGTTGTTAAATTACGGCTGAAAAATGAACTTCCTGTTGAAAGATTTTTCTTAAGTGTTTTCGTGAAAAAGCTATAAAATAATAATAAGGTTAATTAGATACACGTACCTGAAGGAGTGGCGCGTGTGAATGTAGAAGAAAGACATTTTGCTCCACGATTTGAAAGCGGGAATAATAGGGCAAGACAAATCGGATGAGAGGGAGAGCAAAGAAGAAATGCCAATTCTTGGCTGTGTGATCCAAGATGTGATATGAGCTATGCTATGAATCATTATAATATATAAAATTTAAATTGAATTTGGCAAAGCTGAGACTAATTCTTTATCATTACACACTCCCATGAAAACAAATTTGATAATGATCATCATCTATTCTTGTTGTGCGAGTAGTATGCTAATAATTATTGACTTAAATGTGCGTCGAGCAAGAGGTTAATAAGCACGAGTTAGCGAGTAGTATATGGATGAAGCAGCCCGCATCAGATCACGAGCTGATTGATTTGGAGAGGAGTACTAGGGGATCGTGGAGAACAAAAAGAGGAGGCTGGAATGATGCATCATTTGAGTCACGGTGGCAAGGAACAAATATGTGTACACAGATTTGTTTGTATGAATAACATACGCTCGCTCCCTCGCTCGAGCAACGCGTGCAAGAGCACAACAGCTTTGCATCAATAATTGCGAACACTCGCCGTAAGATGCAGGAGATAGACGCGATGATCGCTGCGTCACGATGAGCGCTCTCACGCGCACTGCTGATCACGATGAGTGCGCGCATCACGGATAATGTAGAAGAGGATTGTGTATGCGCGTGTGTTGCACGCTGATGATGTTTTTATACACAAATCATGAGCAATAATATAATTTTTACCTGATGATGAGTGCCTGAAATAACTCGCGATTTTGGTTGCTTTCTCCCAGTTTTTCCAGTTTACATAATTTTATAATTAACATTTAAAAAAATTGATATCAATATCGTTGTTGATGATATTCATAAAACAACATTGTTCGTTATCGACTAGATGATGTTCTGTCGCATTTATGTTTCCATACTAAGAGTTTCTGAAACAGACAGACTCAAAATCCTTCCTTGTGAGAAAAATAAAACCGACATTCGGTCCTCTTAAATAAGGGTTAGAATAAAAGTAGATGGAGCTATGAAGACACATAATCCCGGAAGTAAAATATTTGTTGTAATTGGAGACCAGATGAGGGATTACTGAATCTGTCAAAGAAAGCAACCAAAACATATGTTAATGAAGAAGAATGCTTCAATTGGTTTATATCCGCGTGAGTAAGGTTGGTTAGGTACTGGGTTTCGATAACTCAAGGTCTTGGGTTCGATCCTGCATCAAGCCTACTTTCTCATAGTTCCATACAAGCGGCACAAATGTGCCTTCTCGATGAAAACACCCCACGGTACCTTTACCTTTCTTTGTTTTTGTTTAGCTTAGTACTATATTGTGTTATTAACTAGTATATCTGCATTTTGCATTATTCTATTAAATTGTCAATTATATTCAACAAAATGCTTTTTGTTAAAGAGAATTCTGTAGATTAATTCATTTCTCCCTGTTTTAGGCAAAATCTCCCTCTTTTTTCAGCAAAAAATCAAGAATCTTCAGGTTTCAACAACTCGTGCTACAAATTTTGAACAACTGATCGAAGAATTGAATCGCCTGATCAAGATTAGTTTGCAACCTGGTTCTATTCTTGGTTCTGACATATTTTAGGTTGTTATTTCGCATATTTTTCCCATTGGTTAGTTGTGAAAATAGCAATCCTGTATTCGCCTGTTCTTAAACAAAATGTTGATAGAACCAATTTTGTATGTCGAAGGTCATAATCACTGATGGCCTACGTTACGGTCCGAAAAGAGATTTCGTATTTTCAAACTTCAATTTTTTTTAAAGTAAAATCTTATCGGAATAAAAAAATACTATATTTAAAAAACGCGTAGAAATTTTGAGGTAAAAATCGAAACATCGGAAATGTAAAGAAAGAGGAGAAAAAGGATATTTTTTCTTTTTTTTTAGGTTTATATGTTTGTTAAGCAAAATTCAGAAACAACAAATTGGATTAAAGGCTTGATGCGGGATCGAACCCAAGACCTTAAGTAATCGAAACCCAGTATCTAACCAACCGTACTGAGTAAAGGATAAAGCTAACCATTTGGTAAAGACTTGGTTGCAAACTACAATTAAAGGCTTGCTGAGAGAGGCTGCTTTTTTAGTTTAGAAAATTTATTTATCAAATTTTTAACACAGGAATCCCCTCCTATGAAACACTTGAACCCTCATTTTCTTTAGGGAAATGCAACCGAGGAGCTAAAAAGCATCTCGTGCCAACTTTAAAATCCTACTTTTTTTAAAGGTAACTAAAACTATAATCACATTCCAGGTTCAAAATAATAAAGTTTGAAAAAAATCTTTTTCCTATTTTCACAACTAAAGCGCATGTGAACAACATCAAAGAATTCAAGATTGTTTTAAACAAACTCAACTTTCCAGTAAGCATTGATATAACAATGTAAGTAATTGAATTCTTTGAATGTTGTAAAAAGGAAGCACCATTGTGGAATGGAAAACTTTCATTTATGGTTTAGAAGGATTATTTCTATTTTGCGTGACTTGAATGAAAAAAAACATTTGTAGGCCCGTGTGAGATCCTGTACTGGCGATCACTGACTGCATAACTGACTATGCCACTCTAGAATTCTCTCTTTCCCAACCTTTATAACGCTGTGGCACAATTGGTAAACTTTGAAAAGTTGGAGGAATTTTTCTAGCTTGAATACCAAATTTTATTACTTTGCACTCATAGAAAATTTTAATTTTTAAATATCCAAAATAAAGCAAAAACTAAAACCTTTATAAATTGAGACTACCCAAAGGCTGAACTGGCATAGTTCGAGGAACTTTGATTTCTGCAAAAAATCAGAGAAAATTAAGGAAAAGTTTTCTATCTTTCTTAAATAAATCATTACCAAAATTTTAATTAAGTGGAAACATAATTTAAAACAATGAAGGGTAATGATGAATATTTTGCCGGGACCCGTTACCCATCTCACAGCAGCCATATGAAAGCATTAGATATTGCAGTTTTTTGCGAAATTTTTTTCCCAAAGTGGAAATTGGTTGAGAAAAAGAAGCCCAATTTTCAACGACTCAACTATGAAGAGCTATCACTGCCTTTTCGTAGTTTGGAAACGTCGTTCTCGGTTGCAAAATATTTCGCTTCTTCAATTGATTATGCTTTAGCTTATTTGATAGGGAAATAAATTAAACATTAATTTGATCAAAGAATTTCACTCCATTACCATCTAGCTGTAGTTTCAGGGTTGGATTTATTTTTAATTGCATTTGCAGAAAACTATGGATTGGAATAAATGATCAAAACTAAACATGATGACTACTGATGGTGCGACTTTCAATCCTATTTTCTCTAAAAATTTTCTACCAAAGTTTTCATTTTTATATTTTATTTAGAAGCTTGTTTTAAGTTTTCTTAAATTTGATTGGGAAAGAAGCTCACTCACTTTATGAATGAAAAGTCTTCTAAACTCGACGTATAAACTAACTGCCTTTTTTTGAATGCGCGTTAAAGTTAGAAAAGAAGTTTTCTCATTTTAAGAAACAAGTATGTTCAATTAGGTTCGTTTTGGAAATTCAGTATTACTGGCCAGTCTAGTGTAGCGGAGTAAAGGTGGTGGTCTTTTCCAATGGAGCTCTGTGTGTTATGAGGATCGCATTGTGAATAGGTTTAGATGGCAGTTAGATGATGATGATAGAGGGGCGAACTTGTTCATCTCTCTTGAGAATAAATATCATAAGAGTGAATAGCTAATTTATTTATTTATCCACATTGCCACTTCGAAAAGAAGACAATTAATAAAGCTGTCATTTGAGATGTCAAAGACTCTGGCTAGAATAAATCAAAAAAGATCTTTTCATTTGAGGAAGATGATGCAGTGATCTAAAATCGAAATATCCACTCTACTTCCGAGCACAACAGCATCTTCTGAATTGTGAAGGCATAATAAAATAGATGCTTCAGAGGATAGGAAATGATGAAGATGAATAAATAATGGTGGTTGCCAAATTCGCGATTGGCACCGCTTATATACTCAAATATATTGTTCACAGAGCTTTAGGTGTAAACACGAGAGATAACCTAAAATGAATAATTTATGAACATGAAAGATCATTGCTCAGATAAATTACTACTGAAGCATAAAAAAATACATGTATCTTTTTTGACTGTAAAATGAAACAAACACGCCTTCAAAAGGAAATGGTTGGTTGTCAAACTTTTCAAGACTTGTCTCTACAAAAAAGTCAATGTTAAAGAAGTAGAAATATGTTTAAAAGACTTATTCAAACTAATTATTGCGAGTCAAAAAGTCTAAGAAAAGAATTGTGTTTTCAGCGAACTTGATTCAATGTTCAAATTTAAAAAACGTTCAACAACTAAAGTTATATCGCTTTGCTGTAAATATTTATCACCCCATTTTAGGTCAAAAAACATGTCGAATTTTTATTTTTTCCAAATTAAAGACAGTTTGTAAAATTGATAAAAAAAAAACCATTAAGTATTTTTAGTAGGCATTTTACCTAGTGGTGAAAACGTAGGGTATCCCTTTAACATCTGACCAGATACCGAAGAAAGTTCTAGTTCCCAGTTTATCGCTATTTAGCAGTCCTTCTTCACCATGCCAAAAAGCTGAAACCCCAAAGCCTTTTTATTATGATAAACATCTATACAAATAAAGTAGGGCCTGCGTGGAGGGAGACACAGCCTCTCGCCTATTGGTCCACCTTGCTCATCAGAGATGCTATTTTAAAAGTTTTAGAGGATTTATGAGCTTTTTAAGTCAATCTCCCTCATTCAAAATGAAATTCTATTTTTTGAAGTTTTTTATAGTTGTCCATTTCACATCCAAGGGAAAAATAATCTTGCTTAGCTGCATATGTGTAAGGAAAGTCACGATCGGGAATCGAACCCAGACCATCTGGATTGAGACCCTACGCTCACAACACTAGACGATCTGGCGGTGAAATAGAAGGTTGTTCTCTAAAGTCACTTTTCTATTTTTTCTTTTCTGAAAAAAGCCAATTTTAGGTGACGTGAGAAGCGTTGTTTGGAGTCTAACTGAATCTGGCTCCGATGCCACAAGCTCTTTGTTTGAAATTCAGTATCAGACCTTCTTTGCTCTTATAGATCCACTCAAGACTTTAAGAAAATAAATAAAATCATAGGTAATTTAAACATTTATCTTCAAAAAAATAGAGAAAATTTTTTTTCTTTGTATTTTCTTTCAAATGAAGAACATTCTTGTAAAACAGCTCAGATGACGAAGATGGTTAGGATGTAAAATCGAAGTCAAAATATTAAGCCGTATATTTAATTTTTGACAATTTTAAAGTCAACTTAAAGTTAAGTATTTGTAACTGGGTTTTAGTAACCTAAAGCGTAGTTATAGACGAAAACTTATCCAGGAACATATGGCCAGTGGTGGGATACGGTACGTTATCCTTCGAAATTACTGTAAAAAAATAGGATTCGGAAAAGAAATAAACTACGAAAGATATCGAAGTTCGGTTCGATTTCGGGTATCTTTTACTTTATCGAACCTGTGAGTTGTAAATACATTTATCAGGTCTAAGCATGTTACTTCAACCTTCAATAAAAAATTAATTGTACAAAATTGGCAGAATCATATCCGTTCAAATTTCGTGCCTTTTCCTAAAATCGCTAGCTGCATCTTTTGATACCATTCTCATGGTAGTTGAATAACTAAAACTTCCATGTCAAGAAGTGTCAATCAAAATCAAAAATTAAAATTTTCCGGAAAAATTTTGACATAACCTGTAGTTAACCGTATAACTTAGGGTCCATATTAAAAACTACCTTCTTCTTTTTCTTCTTCTACACCTTGTCCCCTAGTTGGGGGTCGGTGGCCATGACCTTGAGCCTTCATTTTCCTTTATCCTCAGCATCATCTTGTTCTAACCCGAGAATGTGTATTTTTTTCAAGAGCCCATCTTTCCTTCTATAAATACCTATATTAAATACTACCTTGAAAATTTATAATTATATACAGTTTTGAACGCAAAACCCTTTATGTTTTTAATCTTTTCAATAATAATCACGACTACTTTTTCTCAATCAAAATTTTGATTGATCAGTTAGGGCAAACAGAAATTGACCTATAAATTATGAAAAAATTGACTTTTAGAAAAAAAAAATTGACTTTTTGAGAGAAAAAATTGACCTAAAATTTTAACTTTTGATTTTTAATAAAAATAGTTGATGCAATGAAAAAAACTTTATTATGCAAGATAAAATTAATAGTCTGAAGAATTAAAGTAAAATAAAAAATAATTAATAACATTTGAGGTAAAAAATTACGATCTTTAGCCAGCAGTTTTTTCAGCATTGAAAAAGATCTTTCAACAGAGCATGTTGTTGCAGGACAGTTCTGCAGCTTCAAGTATATGCTTGGAGATATTTCTAGGTTACTCATTTCTACAATTTTTTTTAAGTCATTCTTTTCTATTCTTTTGTCCAGATAAGGTCGAATTTTGCAACCATCTTTGTCAAATGATAAGGACTTAATAACATCATAGGCATTTTGTACTGTAAAAGTCGTCGATTCAATTTTTTCTATGATTCCAGCAAGCTTCACATTATTTTGTTTAATTTTTATTAACTGAGCAAAAAGGTCATCATTTTCAGCACTCTTTTTAGCCCTTTTGACCAAAATCCCATCCTCATCTTCAAATTCGCTCACAATTTTCCTCACAAGAGGTAAGTTGTTGCAGTAATATTCAGCTGCATTAAGCCAACTTGCCCATCTGGTTACTATTGGCGCTGAAGGATATCCTATTTTTTTGAAAAGAGCTCTTCTGCTTTTATTTTTAATCGTTGCCATTTTCAGATTGCTTATTAGCTCGTCAACTTCTTTAAAAAAGATTTGACTCGCATTGCGCAATTGTGTAGCAGATGGGCGGTGCATGTGACGTGAAAAAGATTAGGGTAAATGTGTTTCAGTTCATCACCCGTCACGATATTGTAGCTCGCAGCATCTGTCAGAAGTAGGAGAAAATGATTTTTTGATACTTGAAAGTTTTTCAAGACATCATCTACAATTTTTTGGAATTAATATTTTCATCCAATGGTCCACAAGTAACTAGCCAAGATTTCCCAGGTTCATCAGCAATGCCAATTAAAACATCAACATAACTTACATCTTTAACAATGCTTTCATCGACAATAAGAAAAACTTCCTTATTTTGTCTTTTATTTTATTCATTAGTTCAAAAGATAGATCAGAAACTATGCTGCGGCTGGTAGAAACAGAAGGGAGTGAGTGCCCAAGGTCCATAAAAAGACTTTTTATTGAAGGATGCGAAAGTTTGTGCAATGGAATATTTGCTTCTAAGAAGCATTTAACATTTTTTTTTGAAAATATTTTGTCTCCTGTTACTTTCGTTTTTGATTAGTGGAACATACTGAAAAATCTGCCATTTTTTTCAAATAATTTACTCAATTCTCCATTTTCCGCCATTACAACGTTAATAGATAGGATAAAATTATTTACTCATTTTAGTGGGACCGATGATACTGACATAACAAAAAAGATAGAATGAAATCGATTGAAAAAATTTCAAAAAATAAAATTTTAAAACACTTTTTCTTAATAAATTAGTTTTTTTCATTACATTTCTTTTGTTCTACAATGTTTATCTTTCCTACAAAAAAATTTAAAAAATTGACTTTTACAAAAAAAAAATTGACTTTATTGACCTTAAAAAAAATATTTTTTTGCTTTTTTGTAGTCAAAAACTTTAAAAACCTTAGTGAAACGCTTTTTGTGTAATATTTTTATTTATTGACTTTATTCGCCCTTGATCAGAAATATATCTAATAAAACATTCCTTCAAATTTTACATAAAATATATGTTTTTATACTAAATCGGTCATGCTGTTTTTATTTCTGGACTCATTTTTTACGTTTAGGATGTAAAAATACCTATAAGTGTTAATCAAATTTGCGGTTTACTTCTAAAAATTGTCTCCAAAAGCATTCATTCAAACTTTACATGAAATATATGTTTTTATACCAAATCGATCATGCTGCTGAAACCAGTTTTCACATTTAGAGGTCTTAAAATATCAATAATAGTTTTACTAATAAAATGATTAGTTATCATACATGATTATTGTCTATGGCACCCACAACAATCATAGCCGGTGAATACCCTGACTGTCTACTAGTATCTTGCAATTATAATCATAGGATTAATTAAAAAGGGCATTTTGCTAAAAGGTGTTTCAAGAATAAGCAAAAAGAAGAAGAAAACAGAAAATCCACTGGATGGAAAAAGTTTATTAATCCTACGCTATGGGATTTAATCTTTGAATCTTACAAATTTGATAACATTGTAACACTTAAGTGCTCTGGTTGGGAGACAATTCTACTCAGTTTGAAGGGTGATGTTGCAGATTATCGACAATCTTCTTGATTCTTGGTTTTGTTTCACTTAAAGCACAACGTAGGTCATGCTTCACTTCAAGTCTGTTGCGATATTTCGTTTTAATGTAGAGTACTTGAGAGATGGCAGCCTCATAGGAATACTTTGATGAAAATGGTAGAAGTTGGCGAAAAGCTAAGTCACATAAATTTGGATATGAAGCTGCCATTGATGACCAAAAAGCTGGGAGAGATTCAGTTTCAAACTTCATCGTGGCCCCTGAATCCTCTTGAAGTGTCAACAGCTAAGTTTGGCCATTATCATGGTCTATCGACCCGCTAAACTCCCCTGGTTTTATTTAGGTATAGCCTCAGATATGGCCCTATAAATTTTGTTTTATGCCTCACAGGGGGCCATGGGCCACAGTTTGGGAACCAATGTTCTAAAAACTGGCCCACAATTTGGCAACCAATGTTCTAAAAACTATCTCCAAATATATTATCTCTAATTTAACATGAAATATGTTTTTATACCAAATCAAATATGCTAGTTTTATTTCTGAAATCAGTTTTTGCATTTAGAGGTTTTAAAATATCTGTCAGTGTCAATCAAACTTGAGGTTTACGTCTGAAAACTATCGCTAAAAATATTTTCTCTAATTTTATGTGAAATATATGTTTTTATATCAAATCAACCATGCTAGTTTTATTTCTGAAATCAGTTTTTGGATTTAGAGGTTTTAAAACGTCTGAAAGTGTAAATCAAATGTTCGATTTACGTCCAATGTCTACAGAAATATTTTTGAAATTTAAATAAAATATTTGTTTTTATACCAAATGGAAGATGCTGGCTTCATTTTTGGACTCACGTTTGGCATTTATGGTTTTAAAATATCTTAAAGCTTCAATCAGATTTGCGGTTTACTTTAAGATACTGTCTTCAAAAATATTTTACCAAATAAAATGTTTTTATAACAAATCGAATATGCTTCTTTTATTTCTGTAGTCCAGTTTGGCTAATACGGCTAAAAAATATTTGAAGTGATAAATGAATTTGTGAACATTTTGCAATGATTTGCCTTTTATAATAACTTTTAAGGAAAAAAAGTCTATCAGAAAAAGTTATAGAGCTTTAACAAAAACTAAAAAATTTTAGAGCATAACTTAAGTTTTTTGACAACTAATTTGACGTATCCCCTACAGCATAATCTATGGGTGGCATGGCAGGTTGGTTGAGATGATGGACATAGCACGGAAGCCTATGGATTCGATTCCTCATCGATACGAATTTTTTCATAGTTTGACATAAGCGGTACATCAGTCCCTGGTCAATGAAAATACATCCGCTGCACACCTTACCTTTTACTCAAAATTGAAAAATTTGCTACATAATTAACATAAGAGAGAAAGGAGACAAAATAAACTAAAAAAGCAATTTTCACTATTTTAAAATGGAACTGTCTGTTCTTAGAATAATTTCAAAATAATAGGAGGCATAAAAAATTAGAGTTTATTTGATATTTTCAAGTTTTTATAAGCAGCAAAAGCCAACCTTTAAGTAGCTAGCCCTTATAATTAAAAAATTATTTAAATAACGGTCGACAGACATTTCGCCCCAAAAACAATTTGCCCCCTGGACAAATTGTCTTATAGGCTATTAGTTTCATCCATCTTTGCTTATTATGTGTAAAATTATTAAAAAAATTTATATTCTTGTTTATTTTATCTCTATTAAATGATTTCAAATTAATCAATTTATCTCTTAATTTTTTAGAATTGTCCATGAGACAAAATGTCTTATGAAAATAACGGGGCGAATTATCCATGAAACAAAATGTCTTATGAAAATAATGGGGGGAATTGTCAATGGGACGAACTGTCTTATGAAAATAATGGGGCGAATTGTCCATGGGACGAACTGTCTTATGAAAATAATGGGGTGAAATGTCCGAGGACCAAACTAACATAAAAAAAGTATACGAGAAAAGAAAATCATTGCGTTTTTTTGAATATTTCTGTCTACAAATAAAATTCTGACAGCTGTCATAAATAGATCAAGTACATTTTTAACAACTGAAACATTTTGTTCCGATATTATATTTTTATTATAATAATAATCAACAAATTTTCTTAAAAAAAGTGATTTGATTATGTACAGTGTTACTTATAAAATTTAACAATCGAACATTATAAAAAATATCTCTGCTCAAATATTAAGCAAATAGAGTATTCTTGCTTTTAAAGTGAATAGATAATCAAAATATTCATACCCAAATAACTCTTTAAAAAAATTTGAATGAAAATTTCAAATGTTACAAAATGTAGCAAACGTAGTGATAAAGATTAAGTAACTTTTGTTGAAAAAAAATTCTTAGCGCGAGTCTAACAATATTCATTGATATAAAATTGTAACAATTGGAAACTATTTTAATTTAACTCTAAATGCAAATTAGATAGAAGCAGTGGTTTAACCAGATAAAAAGTTAATGGGGGGGGGGCACAATTTAAAAACAAAAAACGTGAGCAACATTTTGTATACTTTCTTGATCCTTTCATTGGAGAAATTTTCAAAAACTGATATCGCATAAGTTGCATGGGGCACCATGCGGTACATAGGAGTGTGGGCACGGCCCCTCATGCCCCAGCCTAGCTACGTCACTGGAGAGAAGAGAGCTGAATGAGATAGGAGAGCTTAACAAGAGAAGAGGGCTTGAACGAAAGAAGAGAGCTTGAGTGAATGATTGAGTTTTAGCAGAGAAAGCGAAAAACAGAGGAGAGAGAAAGAGAAACACTGTGACAAAAGATGAGAAAATCTAGTGGATCATCAACATGTGTTTGCTCAAAAATACTACGAGACACTGTGATAAACATTGCTTACTTATTGTGTGCACATTGAAGCAATGGATTATTATTATATAGCTCTCACGCATTGTCTGTAAAATATGTTCGATAGGAATTTCAGGGCAACTTGGCATGATGTTTGATTGATTCGAAAGTGGGCATACATGTTTTATAAACAAGCAGCAACTCTTACTCATAGAAAATTATTGGGGGGGGGGGGGGGGGGGATGTGCGCCCCGGGTATATATGTATAAAAAACTTTTTATAAGAATAAAAATTTTAATTTTGACATTTAATTTAATTCGCCCCCCCCCCCCCGAAAACACATTGGGGGGGCGGTCGCCCCCCGGATGTGCGCCCCTGGTATATATGTATAAAAAACTTTTTATAAGAATAAAAATTTTAATTTTGACATGGGCTGCCGGCATATTTAAAATATCTTCTGTCAGGTTTGACTGATTTTCATAAAATTCAATATTTTCTCCTTTTTCCATAAAAATTAACTATTATTTTATGTAAAATTTTCATTTTAGAGTTTTTTTTTGTTAATTAAATTTTTACTATAAAAAGACAAAACACAAATTTGGGGCAATTTTTAACTGTTCAAGTTATTAGGTTTCGATTTTTTTTCAAAATTTCGATGCGTTTTTTATATTCCCATACGATTTTACGTTATGAAAGTGAAGTTTGAAAATACAAAATCCAAACCGTAACGTAGGCCCTCACTTCGTATCCTAAGGTCGTTCCTTCATGCCTTCTGCAACGAAAATCACCATGCTTTTTTATTTTGAAAAATTTACTGTTGTCATATTTTGCTAACTTGAAACTTGAGGAGGAAGGAAGCAGCTAAGTATCAATCTTCATCTCGAAAAAGCTTTGTGGAAACTACGAATTAAGAAACAATTGCAAATCATCTTTTGAGTTCCATCTTGTTGTGTTAGGAGCAACTATCTTGCTGATTCCAAAGACAGCTTGTCTTTGCCAAAACTGTGCCATAACGCTTCTTGAACAATTGAATAATAAATTTTGTATAGCAGTGTCAGCCTTCTGGCTAGCCACAAGATTCATATTGTGGGCAGCACACATCATATCTACTGTAAGTTTATTCAAAATAAATTTACATTATTTTATTGTAATGAATCAAGCATACACAAATATCACTTAAATTTAAAAACAAAACAAATAAAAAGGTGCCGTCAATTTTTCGAACAGTTTTATAAAACGATTAAATTTACATTCAACCTAAGAGGTAACTTATTGTTTCAAGCTTCATTTTCCTACAAATTAAATAAAACATCTTTCTAATTTAATATTTCAACTAAGCCAATAATCTTTGAGAAGATATTGATATGAAGACTCAAGGAAAGTGTTTTTCTTGATATAATAAAATATAAACGTTGGTAGCTCCCCTTCTTTGCTGGCAAAAGATAAGCTTCACATTTGGCGACAATAACTGACCAGATATGGGATTAAGAGTGAAAAAAGGTACTCTAATCACACTAAAATACACCTCGTACCTCTCAAATATAGAGGAGACTCTTTGGATCCAGTCTTCTACTCCTGTTCCTCCCTCCTCAAAGAGAATATGATATGGCCATTCGAGGGAAGCCCTGAATTCCACTTATACATTACCTAGTAATTTGCTGCATTTGGTTACTTTGGCTTGTATGATTAGACCAGATATGGAACACTTTTTGCCACATATGTAAGTGAAGCATCCATGCATCATTTGGTTCAACTTGAAAAATTTATAATTTGCATTTTTCACTCAGCGTTCTTGTCAAATAAATTTAGAAGAGTTGTCTTTTTTCAGTATTAAGTGCCCGCGCTACCTATATAATTTTGGGACACGTGCCCCCCCCCCCCCTAAAATTTTTGGTTTTGCCCCATGCACTTTTTAAAGGAAAAATAAATAAGTAAAAATTGTACACAATAATCTTATGTAAATGCTGGTGTATGTGTATGTATAATATGAGATTTCTATAGGTTTTTATACAGAAGAACTTCATGCTTTTCAGCAAAGTAATATAGGAAATAAATTTTTTGCAAATGTGTTTCTTTGCCCCATTTCAGCCCCCCCCCTTGAAATTTAGCTTTAGCGCGGGCACTGTCAGTATTGATGAATTTTTGAAAAAATGTTGAGGGGAAATAGCGAATATTTTGTCATATAGAGCATTTTTGTTACATAGCATTTTAAATAAGGTGGTATGATAAGTAGACATTATGCGCACGAATTCAATTTTTACATAAAGTAGGGTCATTTTCTTCAGTTTTCCGATTTAGCTATCCGACAAAGCCCAATCTTATGATCAAACGAAGCTTTGAAGTGAATTTGCGTGCACATACGAGAAATATGCGTAGAGTATCGCTATATTTCCAAATAATTTATTGTTAAATATTTAATAGACACACCCGGATGAGGACATTTTGTCATTTGAAATTAATTAGGACAGGATTTAGAAGAAAATCGCCCCTCGCAATTTTATACCGTTTTTTAAACGAATTTACAAAATTTTGACATATGGGTTGTTCTGTTTAACGTTCACTCCTCAATGCAACGATGATGAAGTCTACAAAATTGAAGGAAAAAAGAGCCACATGCAAAATTTTTTTTAAAAGCCAAATATAAAAATAAAAAAGGTTTTGCATTCTTTATTTGTACAGAACACGGTTAGAAGAGGAGTTTTAAACAAAAATATTTGAAAAATAGACACTCTTATTCTTTCTTGCAAAAAGATCAAAAGAGAGTGGGTAGAATGTACGATTTGACATCTGGATGGGGCATAGCTGTGAATTGGATAAATTGCATTGTTTTGGCGTCCCCGTCCATTATGACTATGCACGCAGCCTATGAAATGAAAAAAACATTACATTTTTTTTTATCGAAAATAAGAATTTAAAAAGATCACTGAGAAAAAAATCCGTTTTTTTAAATATGGTTCGTAAAGGCAAAGGCAAAGGTAATGTGGGGTGTTTTCATCGAACCCTAGGCTTGATGCGAGATCGAAGCAAAGAGCTTGAGTTATCGAAACCCAGTATCTGACGAACCTTACTCACGCTCCAAGTGACGATAATTTAATTTAGACATGTGCCGTAAATAAAATGTTAAGTGATAGAATGATAAATGCTGGAGTGTTGATTTTAAGATCAATCAAACCTAAAGTTGGAAGATGAAACCAAATGTGAAACTGACATGGATTAAACGATAATGAATGACATTTTATAACAAAAAATATCGCTATAATATATAGCTATATATATTATACCTATAATATAGTTATAATGAAATTTGCTTCTACAGACATCCTTTCTTTTCGGTGAATTCAGAAGTAAAACTTTTTTTGATATTTCAGTAATCTGTACTTTTTGAATTTTTTCCAACTTATAAAAATTTGATTAGCTTTTGATACCTTTCAATAATTCGGCTTAAAATTGAGCATCCACACTGTAATTTGTATTTAAATAAAGAAAAGGAGAACGAACATTTCAGATGAATAAAAGCATACTTACTGTATTTTCGTAGTCACAATAGTTGGGAGCGGAAAATATTGTGATGCATTTGCCATTGTGAGCAACCTAAAAAGAATAGACGCGCATACAAATAATATTCTGCGCTTCCCAACTACAAAATAAATTAGCTTAACAAAAACAATTTTATAGAAAGGTGAATCTGCGATAACTCAGCAAGCGCATACGTAAAAATAAACTGTTCTATTTTTCTGTTTTAGCGCTCAAAAATGGATAAGAGAAAGTGAAGCAATGAAAATAAACTAGCAAGAAAAGGTGCTTACGTTATCATAGGGCGGATAATTTAAATTTAAAATACTCTTACAGAAACACGAGCAAATATGACAAAGATATATTCTACCCTAAACCTATTTCTTTTAAGACTCACTATTCGAAGAAAGTTATTGAGCTTTATTTTGTTTTTGAAAGAAAAGAATGCATCGTAAAGAACCACTAGACCTTCAATATCGAGAGCATTCAAAGAAAATACCTCAAAGCCTTCTTTCTTCATCTCGTGACTGCGAATAATCAAGTCAAGATTATTTCTCTCGCAAAAATCCGCGGTCACATCTGGCCCAAAAGTGATACCGACCCCTCGTGCATTCGTAGAGATGCCATCACTCGCCTTTGGATCAGACCACAACAAATCACACATCAGTCCGGAATCAGGAGGCTCCCGGAAGCGTTTGATGTTCTTTATGTCTTGTAGTGTGGTATTGCTTTGTTGAGAGAGTCCTCCATGCATTACCTTCAAAAAGAAAATGCATCCTCGATAAATTTATCTCTCTACCCTGATAGTTAGAATCCAACAAACTACCCCTAAATTAGTTTAAATTACTACTTACCTCTCAAAATAATTATTTAGCTAATTGTTTAACTAACTAGCCGGCCAAATTACTAACTAAGCACCTACCAAATTAATCAGGTAATTTTTTAAGTAATAGTTTTCGTGTCCGGACATTTAGCCGACAGACATCTGACCGAATGGACATTTAGCCGACGTACATTTGGCCGAACAGACATTTGACCGAACCGACATTTCACCAAACGGACATTTGATCGAATAAACATTTAGAATAGATTTTAGAATAAATATTTAGTATAGTTAAAATATTGTTAGAGTTAGTTTTAGTAAAGTTAGAATATTGTTAGTCTTAGAGTTGGTGTTAGTACAGTTAGAATATTGTTAGTTTTAACGTTAGTGTTAGCATAGTTAGTATATTGTTAGTGTTAGTATAGTTAGAATATTGTTAGTCTTCGAGTTGGTGTTAGTATAGTTAGAATATTGTTTTAGAGTTAGATTTAGCATAATTAGAATATTGTTAGTTTTAGAGTTAGGTTTACCATAGTTAGAATATTGTTAGTCTTAGAGTCGATGTTAGTATAGTATAGCATATTTTCAAATCCAACCATAAAATGGAATATTGTGGGACAGTTTTTTGTGGGTCAGTAATTAGTTAGACACTTATCTTATAGCCTATAAAAATATAGCAAATTAGTCCTGAGTGAGCAAGAGTGATTGATTACATAGATGCTTAATACTCGATGAACGAAGATCCGAATGCAGTTATAAGCGTGAAACTTGTGCTCTGTAGACGAATACATTTCATTGGTGGCACGTAAGGATATACAAAATTATGTTATAAATAGCGTAAGATAACATACGCTCTTTATTGTATCCGAACATTTGGCTGAAAGATCAATTGTCTGTTCTGTTCCGTCAATCGTCTGTTCTGTCAAATGTCCGTTCGGTGAAATGTCTGTTCGGTCAAATGTACGTCGGCTAAATGTCCATTTGGTCAGATGTCTGTCGGCCAATTGTCTTTCGGCTAAATGTCCGGGTACCATAGTTTTAGAGCATTTTGTACTTTATGGGTCAGTGATGCCCAATGGGCATAACGGGTTTTAAGTGGTAGTTGCAAAAAACAGATAAAAAAAATAAAAAAAACGTTTTTATACTATTTTATTTTAATTCAATGTTGCCACACTCTCAGGACGCCGTGTTAAAGGGTCGTAAGATTTTCATTTTATTTAAATCATTTTGACATTCCTCCTAAAGTTGATAAGATTTTGATATTGTTTAGCTTTATAACCCATTAAATATTTTATCAATTTTCTAATTAAATTCTGCAGGAATCTCAGTGGTTGTGACATATGTTCCAACAAACGTTACAAATGTTTATCAATAACTGTCGTCATCTTTTAAATTAGTCTTATAGAACCTAAATAAAGAAGTTCTCAAAGCTTAAACAATAGGATTAGTTATCTATGAAAAAAAGGAAAATTTTAAACAAATAGGATTAGTTATCTATGTCAAGAAAAACAGGTTTTTAGTTATGAGCGAGAGGAACAATAATTTTCAGACTTCTACGTAATAATTTGAAAAATATCAAATATCTATTATATAGAAAAATAAATAACTTGTTTTATATACAAAAAGAATAAGAAAATGAATCAAAATGAAACAATTTGAATGTTTATAGTAAAAAGTGAATAGGCATTTTAAAGGCCAGAGTAGTAAGAAAATTGTACAATTTTATAAGGTAAAAAATTGTTACAAATCATTTGAAAACGGGCAAGATAATAAAAACGACATTCACACGTCAAGATTTTAAAAGACATTTCTATTAAATAGTGTGTTTAGTTTCTTTCTGAGTGAGGCTTAAGAATCTCATTTTATAACAAGCAGGTGTATGCTAAAACAACAAATAAGAAGACTATAATAGCAGTTAAAACTGTTCTAAGGACTTGTTTTTAAGATCGCCCAAATCATGACTCTATTTTGAAATTCTAAAAAAATAAAAGACAAGCCGAGTTTATGAAAAATGAAAAAACAGTCAAAACCCCAAACTAAAACATATGTGACTTACAATGACTTTATTCTTAAAATGTTATTTACTTTCAATACACTCATTTTCAGTATTAATTCTATAATGATAAAAAGCCTATTTTTTATGATAAATTGCAGCAAAAACACAAAAAAACATAAAATTACGAATAATCTCAATTAACTAAAAAAATTTATAAAGAAAGAACAAAATTCAATAAAGTTGAATTTCATTAAATTTTCAAAATGCTAAAATTTTCTTTAGCTCACACCAGTGGCGGATCCAGAAATTTCTCATAGCGGGCAGAAATCTATTTAATTTTTTTGCAATTTTGCTAAAAGTCTTCAGAGAATACGAGAGCTGTATTATGTTTTTTAGAATCACTAAGTACCTATGTTTTCATAGTTTTAACATTATTTTGCCATGAATAAATTGCAAAAATTTATTTTTTATACATGTAAGGGTATACATTAGTAAGGGTAATTTTCGAAGCCATTTTTCATAGGGGGCTAGGCCCATGAGGCCTCCCCCTTGGATCCGCCACTGGCTCACACTATTGATTTTTTAAGTAACCTAGTTCTGCGAAAAAGATCATTTAAGCGAATGAACACAGAGAATTATTACCAAAATTTTATCATTGATGCACGCAGAAAGAGGTAGATACTGAAAGATTTCGGAAAAGAATAGGTAGCATTGTTCAGAATATTTCGCTAAAACTTCTTCCTTGAAGCCATACAGCGTGTTGAGTGTGTTTGCTTCGTGGTTTCCACGAATCAAGTAGAAGTGTCGTGGGTGCAATATTTTGAAGAGAAACAGAGTTAGAATCACCTCTACCGAAAACGATCCTAAAAATACATCATGAATTTAAATGTTATTGAAGGCGGAATACGCGAAATCTTTGATGTGATTGGATAAAAAATTTGTTTTAGTTTTGGCAAATCGCATTACGATAGAAGCGAACCAAAAGTCTAGGATCTGATTTGCCAAAGTTTTAATTAAAACAGGTGTGGATCAAATACACGTGTACTTGACGAAAATTGCAATTATATTTGGATGGATAGCGTGTAAAATTTAATGATAAATACAAGAATATGCCGTAGCATATCATACATGACAGGATATCAATAGAAGCAACTCAAAATTCCGTCTGAGAATTTCCGTTGGAGCCGAGCCATAACTAAATTGACTGAAATGATGAATATATATATATATATGGCTGCGAGCCATAACAGGTGTATAAGCATCTTCAGGGTAATAAAAAGTATTTGTAATTGTTTTCACATTTTTTGATGATAGAAGTGTTTGCATTTGAAACTCGAAAATAAGTATTTGATTCAACCCTGATAAAAATATCTATACGTGCAACATGAGTTATCGCCCCTAGAGAGCATTACTTGAGACCTTTCAAGCAAAAATGGGACGATTAAATTGAAAGATGAAAATTTGTTATGGCAAGAGAATCTGTGTGGCAAGGGCACGAAATTTCTCTAAGCAAAATTCCTTCTCGCGCTCTTTATAAACTCTACCTGGCGCATCTTATTATTATTTTACTTTTTAAATCAGAACACAATGCTTCCATAGTCATTCTAGAAAGCTATACAGTGTACACTTTTAATTGTAGACATTATTTCATTATAGTTATTGAATTTGGAAAATAATGATTCTGCTACTATTACAAGAGAGTCTTTTATTATTGTTCCATCAGAAAAAGGTTTTTTTGATTTGCATAACAAATGACTAACTTTGAGAGATGCACCAGTCATGCTTTTCTGTTGATTAAAAAAATCCATTTTTAATTTTGCAACTTTGTCTTTACGAACTTCACAATTTTTCTTCATATTTTTGATGCAAACTATTAAAGCGTCTCTCAATATTTTCTTTTTTTTGGCATCGCAAGGCATGAATTACATATTAAACAGCAACACTTTCCATCAACTAATACAAAAAAGAACATTTCTTCCCATTCATAATTAAAATGATAGGTTTTAGTTTTCTTTACTCGTATTCAAATTTTTCAATTTTTTTTATATCATCATCATCATCATCATCCATTTTGCCTTCTAGGCCTGGTTATTGTTCCCAAAGAGTCGGGGTCAACCAGTTTCCTGCCACAACTAGGCCATTTTATTCTTTCTTTAGCATCACTTCGCACAAGCTTTCTTTTTTCCATATCGTGGTGAATCACTTCATTCCATGCTTTCTTTGGTCTTCCTCTCTCTTCATCTCTCCATCAATCAATTCATCTTTTATCTTCTTTACAACGTTCCCTTGGGACATCCTTTCGAAATGACCAAACCAACGCAATCTTATTCTCTTCTAAATGCACTTATATATCCTCAATTCCAATTTACTTTCTCAATACATCATTGGCAATCCTATCTTTCAGCGTCTTTCCGCAAATCATTCTCATCTCAGTTGTTTGTAGCCTTCTCGTGTCAGCCTTCTTCATCACCCAGCATTCAGAACCGTAACAAAACGTACTTCTAACGCAAACTTTATAGTCTTGCTTTTAGTTCGTCAGATAAAAAATTTCCACACAGTAAGCAGGATAATTCCTTGAACTTTTTCCAACCTAGGCGTATTCGCGCTCTTACGCTACTAGAAACATCACTGTTGCAATTGATCATATCGCCCAAATAACATAAATCATCAATAACATCGAACGTATCATCTCCTAATTTGAGATCTCCTATTTATTTTTTTATATTATCTAAAAACAAAACAACCTAAGGGTAAACAAAATTTCAAAAAATAAAATAAAAAAACCATTTAAAATTTATCATAAAAATAAAATAAAAACTTACAAGTAAAAGAAATTTAATTTGATTATATAGCAACACTAAAGTGACCAGATTTTATCATTATTAAAGCGGGACACCATTATTAAAATTTTGATTTATTTGCAATGAAAAAAATTAAACAAATATTTTAAATTTTTATTTGAGTACAAAAAAGCAACTAAAGGTACGAATTTCTATATACAAGTGAATATTGATTTGCGATCGACCAAAAAATGTCTCGTGATCGACGGTTGGGCATCCCTGCGCCCAAACCAATAAAAAATGGGCTTGTAAAGACTAAAAAAATTGTCAAATATATGCCAAATTGATTATTATTATTATAGAGTATTTTTAAGTGAAAAAGAAATTATCACATTTTTCTCACCCCTAGACTAATCAATAACAAATAATAGAACATTTATCTTAAGGGTGTCTCCAAACCTTCAAAAACATGTGTTAAAGGAAAAAAGAAGACAGCCAAAATTACCTCTATCAACGAAATCTCCATTAAAAAGGTAGCGATGGCTTGGACCGCTGGGATAACCGTTTTTCTCAAAAATGTTGGCCAAGTCATAAAATTGGCCATGAATGTCGCCACAAATGATCAGTTTTTCATCCTTGGACATACAAATTTCGAGAAGAGAGGCTTCTTTCAAGAGGATTTCTTTAACTTTGATCAGTATCTACATTTAAAAATTAAGAAAACTAATTTTAATGACTTTTCAAAAAGTTGTCAACATAAAAAAGAGACATGTTGAGTAAAAAACAAGCTATTTCAATTAAAAGCAGTCGCATTTGGGATCAAATGATGATAATGGAAATGTTGAGAATAAAACTCACAAATTACTTTTTAACACCGTTGTCTGACTTCTTTATTTCACTAGAGTGAGAACACTTAAAAACAATGAAACAAAGTTCATTTCAAAATAAATGAACTTCGATTCAAAAAACAAAATCCAAGATAACTCCTTATGAAGTCTTTCTTTCAGTAGTGATTTATGTTATCTTCTATTTTTGTAAAAATGATCATTTCTATAAAATAAAGTTATTTTTGAGAAATTTTGTTTATGTAATAAAAAATGAAACAAAAAGAATTTCAAATTTTCTACTTCTGTAACTCAAATCCCACCATTTTGAGGAAAATGAGAACAGAGGAAAATTAACAGACATGTAAACTTTAATTCAAGTTTTAGTTTTCTAAATTGAATCTTTTATTTTGAAGTTCAGTTTTTTTTTAAATTAAATTAACAAAAATTTACTTTAAAATCAATATTTATACTATCTTGCTTTTCTGAAATATTTTTTGGCAAAATGTCCGGTAAGCTAATTACGATAAGAATGTAGGAGACAAGATAATAAAATGATTGCTCTAATCACAAAGGGAAAATGAAAGGAAACCGTGTAAACTATTTTCTTCGGCAAATTCTTTTGCTTCTTGAAATAGTCGATGATGTTGATGATGGATTCCAGATTTAAATCTGGATTGAGTTCGCCATTCCTGCTTTCAACTCCAAAAACACTCGGCCCTGCATACCCATCCTCTATCGTCTGAAAAAAGGAATAAATTGGATTAAATGATATTCCAAGATTCTAAAGCAACGGCCTTACCCGCATAACATAACTCTACTAAAAATATGTTTGAAAGAAAAGAACGTTTTTTGTGGCTTTCACAGAGATAATGAAATCTTTTAGTTTTATGTGATGAATTTTGTGACATTTTGGTAAGCGGTATTTGAATCCCTGGCAAAGTCCCGGCGTCTATTTTCACTTCGGATATCCAAAAGGTAAGTAAAACTTGTAATAATATAATAAAGAAAAATAAAATTATTTTAGTTGAGCGTATCGGGTAAAACAATTTTTTTTTCTCTTTTCACCTTCACAAACATTAAAAAAATAAATTTAAATTGTGAGAAAAACATACATAATATAAAATATTGAAATGTTTAACAAGTGGAACATTGATTAATTGGTTGTGCAAAAAAACCTAAAATCGAATCAATTAATCATTTAAGTTAGAAGTTTTCCTTTTTAAAGGGGGTTTCTGACTGTCGCACCAATAGAACTAAATCTATCTAATATTTATGAGCTTGCAGAAACATATTTATAACGAAGATGATATTGATGTATGCATTTGGCTCCTAAAAATTATAATGTTTCTGACACTGAAGAAATGGATGAAGAAGTCCTGTATGAAGTTTTGCTGCCTGTTACTGGCGAAATGGAAATTTTGACTAAAAATGAAAATATTGATGACATTCAACTTCAAATGGAAAAAAAATTGGACTTTCAATCTGTCAAGTTCAGCAAAAACCTTAACAGTTTAATACAGGGGCGCACATCCTCAAAATTATTGGGGGGCGAAATTTTTTTGTTGCAATTTTCAAAATTAGTGGTCTGGAAATACCACGGGAGACCAAATATTCAGGCAATCCTTTAAAAGGTCCTCAGACATTTCGCCCCATTCTTTTTATAAGACAATTCGCCCCATTATTTTCATAAGACAGTTGGTCCCATGGACAATTCGCCTCATTATTTTCATAGGACAATTCGCCCCATTATTTTCATAAGACCGTTCGTCCCATGAACAATTCGCCCCATTATTTTCATAAGACATTTTGTCTCATGGACAATTTGCCCCATTATTTTCATAAGACATTTTGTCTCATGGACAATTCGCCTAACTATTTTCATAAAACAATTTGCCCCATTATTTTCACAAAATAATTTGCATCATAATTTTCATAAGACGATTTGCCTCATGCTCAATTTGCCCCATTATTTTTATAAGAGAATGCGCTCTATTATTTTTATAAAACTTCCAGTCCTATTTTTATAAGACAATTCTTTCCATTAAAAATTTGCTCTATTTTTATAATACAATTCTTGCCATAGACAATTTACTCTATTCATGCAGATCAATTAGCACTATTGTTTTATAAAACCGTTTTTTCAATTTTTTTAGACTCTTTTACGCTTTTTTCATAAGACTATTTTTCGTAAAACGGTTGGCATATGAACGTTTTGCCTAATATCACAACTCATCTCAATAAAAATAGCTATATTTTAATTTTATTTAGTTTTTTGAAGAATTGTTTTTTGAAAGGCAGTTATTTTATAAATGAAACAAATATTTAAACAAAATAAAAATTAATATCTTGTAATTGTAATATCATTCCCCCTTGCCCCCTCCCGGATGTGCGCCCCTGGTTTAATAATGATTTACTTCCTTTGAGTAATAGACCATTTTTTTAAATTTTGCTACAAGAATATTCCCATATGTCAGCACTTATGTCAAACATCTGCGTAAAACAAGATGGACTTCGTTTGGATATTGATTGAAAATATATTGGTCAATTTTTTGTAAAATGATACCTTAACCCTAACTCTAAGACTGGAGCTTCTCGGAATTAGCAAAAAGACAAAGTCAAGAAATTCTTTCAAAAATATTAAAACTTGTGGTTGACAATAAAATATCAAAGATCTCATCTTTTTAAGCAGAATTGAGTCAAAATTAATCTGTTTGTATTCGTTATACCGCATCAATAAATGTCGATGTCAAAAAAGCGTGTTATGTAGAAAGGAGAATTCGATTATGGGCGTGAGAGAAACGTTAATGTTTGTGGAGGACAATGCAATCGTAATCATCCAATCAAACGTTTGCTCTCACCTTCCTCTGGCTAAAAGTAGACCATAATATAAAATTATAAAGATAGTAGACAAATCACATTTCCAAAAAGTACAACCAAGGTATGGTTGACATTCTAGACAAACTTTTATCAAGTTATAGACCACAGATAAAAATTGAAAATTGGCGGTAAAAGTTATTCAGCAATGGATTGAATTTAAGTGTTGCTTCTACTTGGTTACTCTTATGCAAAATCGATCCCGCTAACAAAATAACACAGTTGCATTTCAGAAGGAGCATTGTAGTGCATTTGATGGGCTTGAAAAAACATATAGAAATACTTAAACAAGTGAAAAATTTCAAATACTTGGGAACATAAATTATGGATAATGGAAGCTGTGAAAGGGACGTCCAAGCAGAGTCAATGCCAGCCGGTTAAAATGGAAAGAGGTTAAAGCGATCATCAGTGATAAAAGAATGCCAATGAAACTCAAAGCGAAGATTTACACCACACTTGTTCGACCGATATTGACATATGGTTGTGAATGATGGAGCTTGAATAAAAAAGATGAAAGTAAAAAAATGACAACTGAAATGAAAATGCTTAGAAGGATGATGGGGGGGGGGGGGGGGGGTAAACGCTAATAGACAAAAAAAGAAATGAGGAAATTAGGAGTTGTGTCTACAATAAAAAAGCAATATGTTTGATAAAAGACTCCACCAAAAGTTTTCTCAATATTATCTGTTCATTTTAAATGAGGTTGTGTTTTAATTTTGGAAATTCTTATTTGAATCCCATTTTTGAGTAATTTACCTTTCGCGATATTGGAAAATCGAGAAACTATTTTTGAGCAATCAATTTACCAAGAAGATAGAGTATTCGGCAATATTATATTGAACCATATCAACTCCTTGAAGGATAACTATAATTTGATTCGTTTAAAATCTAAAAAATATTAATACTTTTTTATCAGATCAGATGAAAGAGCTTGGCCAATCCTACCAGGTGACAAAGATAGACCATCTCTTTTTGAATATATAGCAAGTAAGGAAACTGAAGGAACAAATTATAAAACTTTGCAACTCCTGGCTTTTCTCTCATCTATACACACATTTATTATTCGGCCAAGCAGTGAAAAAGAACTTTTTTTTGATAAAAATTTTTTATTGTTTGAGTAAGCAAACAGCAAAAAGCAAACTTAGAAAAAATGAATTGAATGACAATGAATAACTCCTACTAACTACACTAGAATCGCGTGAAATCGTTTAGAGCTAATACTCGGATACTACAATGCAGCTGCAAGCACATATGATGTCATATTTACTAAATGAGGGATGAACAGATAATTCTGATTGCATGGGACTGACTAATCGTAGCTCCTAATTTATTCAATATATATATTCTAAGTGTATGGTGCTGTAAAAAAGTATTAATATTATAAAAAAAGAATGTAAATGAAGCATTTTCAATTTTAAATGATGACCTCTGCTCAAATCTTCATATGTCCACCGGAAAATTCAATAATAAGCGATGTAGATAGTACTGATGAAAACCGCGAACTTTCAATTTTGCAAAAACGGCACTAAAAAAGATTTATTATGTAATGTTGCTCTTCATATGCACTGCTTCAACGCTTTTCACTCAAAATGGTAATACTAATTTTTTCGTGCAATAAATTTGTTGTTTCTTCAAATATTTTTTATTATTTTAAATTGAATGCATTTTTACAAACATAATGAAACGATATGTTTCCCTTTAGGACAATATAACTTTTAGGTTAGGATTTGTTTTTTGGTCTAAAATAATATATTTTGTTTCTAGCAAGTTTATAAATGTGTAATTATGTTTTTTATCTATCAAACTAATAATATATTACCACAAAACACATGCTAGAGGTTGGTCATTAATGGGTATTAAAAATACTACATCGACTAATTAAAATTATATATCAAAAACATCTAAAATAGTTTATAAAAAAATTGTATAAAATACTATTGATAGAATGTAGATTAGGTTAAAGTTGTTTCTTAAATATAGCTTAAATTTTACTTAGGGAAGCTCATATTCAATAAAGATGGTCAAAATGCCATTTCAAAAAAGGTGGATCATAATCATGAAAGAAGAAATGAAAATATTGTGCTTTTCAACAAAAGTATCAGAGAAGAAGTAATAAATACCCACAAAAAAATATAACTATGCTAAAAACTGGGTAATGTTGCACTATCCGTGCATTGATGAAAAGCAATTTTAATTGGAAAGAAGTTGTTCAATGATATAATGCTTTCTTTCATATGTCAACCTTTTCTTGAATGCGATTATAGTTTGAGTATCGCACTCACTATACGTGCATTGTAGCATATGCCTGCCTCCATAATACGAGTATATCTACATGATACACATATAGTGCGTGGGGATAGTCTGTGTTTCTCTCTCTTCACTACTATACACATACACACACATACAAATTGAAGACCAGTATTATGGACAATACAGGCATAGTGCAACATGGACGAGATATTTAAAAAGAGGAAGACAATATTAAATTTGTGCTGAAATTTTAATCAAGAGTTATTGAATTTTCAAGACGCAATAACATTTGTGAAATACCTTCTCTCTCCTTCACTGTTTTCATTTCAAAAGTTTGTTTTTCGCTTGTACTCTTTTCTCTCAAATGTTTTCTATCCGATATAGTATAAGAGAGCGTCCCTGTCTCATACAGCTCATCATCTCTTCATCACAGCATTATGCATCGCACTATATGTGTATCATGTAGATATACTCGTATTATGGAGGCAGGCATAGACTGTATTTGCTACAATGCACGTATAGTGCGATACTCAAACTATAATCGCATTCAAGAAAAGATTGACATATGAAAGCATTATATCATTGAACAACTTCTTTCCAATTAAAATTGCTTTTCATCAATGCACGGATAGTGCAACATTACCAAAAAAATAATAAAACAATATTCAAAAGCTTATCCAAAATGCAAAGTTAAATTGAAAATTCAAATCTAATTATTATATGACTAATAAAAAACTATCAAACAGTTATAGATTTATCTAACTTTTCAATTAATTTAACATTATCGAAAAATAAAAAAATTAAATATGAGAGGTTTGGAAAAAATAAATCTAAGAGGTTTAATTGATATAATTTTATGGCATTGAGCGAGAAAAATGCGTTGGGTTATGCAACGAGTTAAAGTTCATCGCTCACTTAGTAAATATGACATCACATGTGCTAGCAGTTGTTGCACTTGCCTAGAAAACGGTGATGATGATGAAAAATGTGCTTGTTCAAGATGCGTGCTTGCAAAATGAAGAAAAGGCGGCAGGATCAAAGTGTTAGAGAGGGTCCATTGATTGTAGCGTGCTACGATTAAAAAGGCGGCAGGATCAAAGTGTTAGAGAGAGGCCATTGATTGTAGCAAGCGTGCTACGATTCGCCGCATACCGTATGCGTTTATATGATGCTTGCAATAATAGGAAATCACATTAAGAGATGCATTTCATTTCCTATAACAACTGTACACCAATTTAAATTAGTTTCATTTTAGTTTCACCTTTACAACGCTCTAGTTTCCCTTTTTCTATATTCAAATAATAAACATCTATATACCAAGTGCATTTGAACGGCTACAAATATTGCCTGTCTAACAGAGTTTTTATTTCCACTATTCATTATTATCGTTGTGTCAAGAAGTCTTGTCCAGGTATAATTTTTTAGGCCCTTATATTTTTGATGTCTAACACAATAATTAATTTCTCTGCTCAGAAAAAGAAAATCTATGAAGACACTTCTTTAAAACCAACTGTGCATTTCCGAATCAATTACGCGAATGAAAACCTTTTTAAACGAGATTAAGCTTACAAAAGGATGTCACGATCCTCTTTCTACGCAAAAAACTTTAAAACGAACACAAAAAGCATAATGAAACAAGGTTTATACAAACGTAAGCCCTTAACGCCCAGAATAATCAGACGATTTGTATCAAAAAGTAGCCGACCGTATTTTTATAAAGTCGACTCTGGAACATTAATGGGTTAACCCTAGTTACTCGCGAAATTCGCTCTAACTAAGCAAACTAATTAATTAATTAACAACTAATTAATTACTCTCACTAATTAACTAAGCAACCTAAAATTGAAATAAGCCTGTACGTAATAAATCGTCAACAAGCTGTGTAAAACTTTTTAGAAAAAATTGCATTAATTTCAGGGATGAACTTCGACGCGTTAAAGTCGAGGCCAGCGTTTTCCAACCATTTTACATTAATGGACGCGTTGAATTTGAAAAATAAAAAAAATTAATTTTGTTTCATTTTTCATACTTTCCTATATATTATATATTAGAGTGTTTTGCAAATTATAAAAAATTTTACGTTTACACTTAAAAAAGTTGTTTAATGGACGCATACAAATATTTATCCTGAATATATAACTAACTATAGCTCACTTTAATAAGTAAATATGAAATGAAATTAACCCTTCTCCGTATAACGTGTGCCTAGTAGGCTCATACACGATTTAAAACCTCTAGACAAATCACATATAATATTCAATCACTCATTCTTTGCGATGTATTCTTTCTAACGACTTTTTTCTTTCTTTCTTCATCAATGATATATTGCTTTCACTTGATCTCTTTGATTGATTGTATCAAACAAGTTTTCTCTTGATAAACGTCGTAATGTGATTGGCAGACTCTTACATGCAAGCGCGTATGTATAGAAAGCATACACTATAAAAAACTTGCATATATTACACTTTGTCATTTTTTATTTTTGTTCATCTGTTTATTCTCATTTTTTGTTTGTCTTATTTTGACAACATTTCCTTTTTACTGTTTATTTGTATTGAGTTACAAATGCCCAAATCCAAAATTACTGTCCAGGATATTTCGTTTATAAATAATTGTAACGAAAGTGATCCTGAAAACATTGACTTTATAAGTTCAAATTCTGAATCAGATCATTTTTCTCTAAAAGAGAGCGATTCTGAAAACAGTGAACAAAGTTTTTGTTATCAAGATAGCGATAGATCTTCGCGAGAAAAAGATTTTACATGCAAAGATAGAACTAACTGGTCTTCAAAGCCGATGCCTTCTTCAAAAATAAAAAATGTAACATAATAAGATTTCTCACTTTTGTTTAGTGACGAAATCATTGCTCGCATTGTCTTATTATCAAATATGTAATTGGATCGAGTAAAAAAAACAAATAATAAAATAAATTACAATTGTTGTGACGCGATCGAATTGAAAGCTTTTATTGGATTGATTCTTTGTGCTGGTCATTTGAAGCAAAATCACACAAATTATGAAATGATTTGGAACAAAGTTTATGGACCTTCAATTTTTAGAGCCACTATGAGTTTGGAAAGGTTCAAGTTTTTTTTACGTTTTATAAGATTCGATGATAAAAGTTCGAGAAACGAAAGAAAAGAAAAAGACAAACTTGCAGCCATTCGTGAAGTTTGGGTTCTTTTCAATAACAACTTACAAGAACTTTACACACCAGGAGCAAACTTGACAATAGATGAGCAGTTGATTCCTTTTCATGGAAGATGTTCTTTCAAACAGTACATGCCATCTAAACCTGATAAATATGGCATGAAGATTTTTTGGATTTGTGATTCAAAAAACTTTTATCCTCTAAAGGGCATCCCTTATCTTGGCAAAGAAGGCACAAGGAAAAAAAGTGTGGCACAACAAATAGTTTTTCAACTTGTTGAAAAGTATGAGTATTCAAATCGAAATATAACATTTGACAATTTTTTCACCGATTTATATACTGCAAAGGCTTTGTTGAAAAAAGGACCAACAATCGTTGGCACATTACGAAAAAACAAAGCTTTTGGTTTTTTTCATTTTATACAATGCTACAAAAGGAGGTGTGGATAGTTTAGATCAGCTGGTCCACGAATACACTTGCAAAAGAAAAACGAACCGCTGGCCTCTGGTTTTTTTCATGAATTGTCTTGATGTTGGATGCATATGTTATTTGGAGCGAAACTTTTCCAGAGTGAAACGCAAATGTGCATAATAAGAGAAATAAATTTCTCCTTGATCTAGCAGCATCACTTGATCATGAAAAGATCTGAAAACTTTCTGCAAATGTCTGTTCAACAAGCTATGAGAATATTATAACAAGAAAAAGTAATGTATATAAAAGAAAACGGTGTTTTTGTGCCCATCAAAAAAAGCAGAATGCAAAAAGAAGTATGCTATAAATGTGAGAAAAATGTCTGTAATGAACACAGTTTGACTTATATGGTTTGTGATAAATGTAATATTTGAAAAATAAAACTTTTTTATTAACATTTTTTCACATGTATTTATTCAGATTAGTGCAAAACATATTAAAAAACATGAACCTTTATTATGAGACTTTTAGGCTCATAACATCTGTTAATCAAAAAAATATTTACACCGGAGAAGGGTAAAACTTAAAAGAGCCTATCCTACTATTTCTAGAGGAACCCTTAGGGACATTTTGTAGGACTCTAAGTACGGAGGGGGGGTGTGATTTTAATAATGGGGATGGGATTATAAGAAAATGATTAAACTTATATATTTCAAAGGAGTTTCAGGGGGCAATTAACAAATGTAACAATTTTTTCTTTATAATACTCCTAAATTTTATTAGATACTGACTTCTATCCCTTTAAAATCTCGGACTTTATCAACTTCGACTCCGCCACTCTAACCGTGCTTTAAAGTTCATTGCAATATATATAGAGAATTATAGGGAAGCTGAAACATCGTAAAAAGAGAGGAATTACGAGAGAATCTAGGCGAATCATTTGAGAGATGAGCAACTTTTTGGGTTCATTGACAGCAATCGCTTTTTCAAAAGCTTTACTTCTTGCGAGCTTGCAGAACTGAACCTTGCTTTCGATTTCAGAACTATTCGGCATCAGTTTGTTCATCTTAAAAGTACAAAAATAATTTCCATTTTATTATGGAATTGATGAAATCGGTCTTCGAGGAATGGGGACACATTGCAAATAAACTGGTTAGAATAATTTTTTGGATGTATTGGCAAGAGAAATATTTTCGTTACATTAAAAATACATTATCATGAAAAAGATATCAAAACTTAATTTTATTCTAAACACTATTTTTTATTTATATTTAAATAATCATTTATGCAAGCTTCATTTTGCGTCTCCAAAGAAATCTGTCCCTAACTTCCTCCAATCTGAGCCCAAACTTTTTGCATCATTGTTTGTTCTCCATCCAAGCTAAATTAGGTCTACCTTTATCCCCCTTCTGACAAAACTTAATAGTCCAAACCACTTTTACTCCACAAATAATTTTGAATTTTATATCTATTTTATATCATTAAAAAACTTGTTCGACTTGGTGAGTAGACTTTCCATATTACTTTACTTGTTTATGGTTCAGTTTCAGACATATATTCTTTTAAAATAAACTGGACAGAGATATTTGTGTTCTATGAGCAATTCCACTTCATAAAGATTGTTATTACTGAAAATAGGACTTGTAGTGTAATTTACACAGTTTGAAAAAATAATATATATGCATGCTTATTTCAAACATTATTTCTTTTGTTAAAGTAATCATTTTTAAATATTTAGAGAATCTCAGAATAAATTGGAAATATTGTTCACCGTATTTATTGTAGACACAAACATAACATCAAATAAAGCAAACAATTCTGACATTATAGAATAATATTGTTACAATAGAACCTGTATTAGCGGTCACCTGGAAAGAAGGGCTACGCGTCTATATCGATCCCTATACAACCCCCGATTAAGTATGATTGTAAAAGAGCAGAACCTTTAGGAACGGTAATTTCCAATGGATGCGGCGTTTGACGGAGAGAATAAGTTAAAAACTTGGCTACCACAAGCTTTAATTTCATTTAAAGTTCATACATTTTATATAATTTATGTATAGTGCACACAAAAACAAAAAATGTGTGCCCAGCTTAATAAAAAGTATGGAAAAAAGTGTTTAAACTTGTGAAGTGGACTAGTTTTAAATTTAATTGAACTAAAATAACAAAAATTAAGACAACAAAACTAAAATAAGAAAGACACAGGATGTTCCTGTAGAGGAACAATGGGCACACGTATACATTATTAAAAAATAGACATTATAGTTTTGATAAACTAGTTTACGTAATTTATCAAAAATGAACTTTGTTTGCTCTCCTTTATATAAATTATTTTTTCCTCTCCATTACTTTGATTTTGTTTCATTATCCTCGCAATGTCTCACTCTGAAAGTAGTGATAATAACAATGAAAATGGAGAGATCGTTTCAATGCTTACTCTTTCAGAAGCAATTGATAGCGTATTAGTGTGACGATAAAAATGTTACACGCATAGTAATTCTGCCTTCTGAAACAGGTGATGGAAGTTTGACTGACTGGGAGGAAGAAGATGATAATGATTCAACAACAAAACTTTTACCAAACGATGTTTCAGGCAGACTGGATGTTTTTTGACTCCTAAAAACCAATGTGAAAGTCTCTCGTCATGTTCTAAAAAAGTGAAGGAAGAACTACCTAAATGGAAAAAATCAAAATATTTAGAGCCACTTAGACATGAAAGTATGACTCCCATAAAGTTTAAAAATTCTGAATTGAAAGACAAATCACCAGCTGAACTGTTCAAGTTGTCTTATAATGATGATATATTGAAAATGATATTGGAAGAATAAAATAGATATGCTGCACAGAAAAATCATGCATTGGATGTGAATAAAATAGAGCTACCCAAGTTTATTGGGATAGCTTTGTTGACAGGCTACAACACCAGACTCGGCAGAGAATGTATTGAAAGAAAGAGGATGATGTTTGTTGTGAGCTTGTAGCAAAACAGATGTCAAGAAACAGATTCGAAGAGATAAAAGCATACGTCCATTTTGCAGATAATTAAAATTTAGAAAAAAATAATAAACTTTCGAAAATTCAAAAGTTACAGAACCTTTTGAACAAGGCTTTACAACAGTTTAGTGTTTTCAGCGAAAAACTCTGCATTGACGAGCAGATGGTACCTTTTTTTGAAAAACATTCCGCTAAAATGTTTTTGAAAGGAAAGCCAATCAAATTTGGGTTCAAAAATTGGGTCCTTGCTTCATCAACAGGTTATCTTTTTTGTTTTGAAACATACACCGGTTCTTCGAGCAATCACAAGTTTCATAGCTTGGGAAGAAATGTTGTTATAAATCTTTACCACAAGTTATTGAAAATCCTTCTTCCCATTATCTTTTTTTCGACAACTTTTTCAATTCATATGATCTTTTAAAAGAACTTAAAAGAAAAGAATTTAAAGCCATTGATACTCTTAGAGAAAACCGTATCAAAAAGTGCCCACTGATACCATAAAAAAAATTAACAGAAATGAAGATAGAGGTTTTTATGATTGTTATAGTGATGGAGATGTTGCCATTGTACAATGGAAAGATAGCAAAGTTGTATTGATTGGATCAAACTATCTTACAATCGATCCAATATTTGCAACAAAAAGATACAGCAAGAAAAAGAAAAAAAGAGTAGAAATTTCTCAGCCAGCATGCTTTCACGAATATAATATTGGAATGGTAGGTGTGGATTTACTAGATCCTTTTGGTAGTCAATACCGCCCAATTATCAAATCCAAAAAGTGCCACTATTTATAATTACACTTAGTATTGCAATTGTAGCAGCTTGGAGACTCTACGCTGAACTTGATTGCTTTCCAAATAAAGTCCTTTTAACATTCACTCGAGATATAGTCATTGCGTTATTCACTAAAACAAGAAATCACAATACATCAGGGCCAAGTGGAAGAAGATTGACTACTTTGAAAGTTGGTCTACATCATCCTATTTCAGCGAAAAGCCAAGGAAGATGCATGCTATGTAAAAAATACAGTAAAAATGTGTGCTATTTGTAACGTTAGATTGCATCCTAATTGTTTTTTTAATTATCATAATAAATAGTTAACTTTCTCATCTTTATACTTTCCAAGTGTGATAATTAGACAAAGTTCCATATATGTCCAATGTTCCTCTAGAGCAGCGGTTCTTAACCTGGGGGGAATTCCCCACTGGTGGGGAATGGCGGAGTTGCCAAGTGGGGAATTTCGTGCATTTGTTTCCATCCATAAAAAATCGATAGTATTTCAAAATCTAATACATTACCTCCAAATGTTGACATACTTTACAAAACACAACCATTTATTCAATATTAGTTTTAGGTATTAATACCCATGTCGAATTATGATATGTAAACATCAAATCAGTGTAATAAACGTACCATTATTATTATTGTTATTTGAGTGGCCAAACAACACAATGTCACTTTTGTTTTCGTGTTTGGTTTCTCTCTCGTATGATTGTCACTTCCTTCCTTCCATTTTATTTCTCTCCAGATACATTATTCTTTTATTATTTCATCATTATCCCACAGATACATATCCCAAAAATCAAGTGCGACAACAAGTACATGGACTACGGCTTCACGTTTGTGGAGGCACGTAATGGGCAGCTGCCGCAGAGAGTTCATTGGAACAGAGAGGCAGTTTTTTTGAATTGAAGGCAAACTAAAAATAAAGAAAATAAAGATGGACCGGGGCGAAAAATTTCAAACTGAGTCGAAAGCGATAGTACACTCATCGTATGCTGTTTCTCTGCTAGTGGCGAAGGCAAAGAAGCCACATAGCATCGGACCTTGTGTCGTGCGCTGGCATTTTGCTTGGCTAATGCGGTGTCGAAGATGAAGCAAGTTTTCCTGTCCAACGACACTGTCAAGTCCCGCATTTTTGACATGCCATGCAACATCAAGACGCAACTCTTGATAAAGGTCAAAGCGTCTCCGTGTTTGCAATTCAGCTGGATGAGTCCGTGGATGTGGCCAATTTGTCTCAACTAATTGTCTTCGTTCGATACGTCCATGACCAAAAGATTGAAGAGGACTTGCTGTTTTGGCGCCCACTGGAAACAACAACCCAAGCCGCCGACGTCATCCAGCGAGTAAGAAGGATTGGACTGGGGCAAGCTCGTCCATGTCTGCACAGATGGGGCTCTTGCTATGATGAGTTTGAGGTATGAATCCGCGAAACTACTGAAGCAGAAGAATCCCAAGGTAATGACCCAGCACTACATCATACATCGAGAAGCGCTCGCAACAAGGACAATGACACATCCGCCCAAAGAAAGGCTTGAGACGGCAATCAGGATTGTGAATTTTGTCAAAGCGAGCGCCCTCAACTGTCGACTATTTCGAAGGTTGTGCTAGGATATGGAATCTGACTACAAAGGACTGCTGTTCCACACTTCCGTGCGCTGGTTGTCGAAGGGCAACATGTTAAATCGGCGTGTGCATTTGATCCCCGAAGTTACACAATTTATGGAAGAAAGGAACAAAGATGATCTAAAGACTGCGGTTTCCGATGAGACACTCCAGTGCAGGCTGGCTCTCGCGGACATGTTTAGTCACGTGAATGAGCTTAACAGCAAGCTACAGGGAGCGGGTTCCAATATAATCGGGCGTAGAGACAAAGTGAACGCCTTCGTCTCAAAACTTGAGCTGTGGCGAGGCAAGTTCGAGACTGGACGCAGCGCAACGACTTTTCCAACGTTGGCGCGAATCAGCGAGACTGCAGGTGGCGTCAGCGACGTCCTCAAGAACGACCCCATGATCTCCTGTCTCAACAGGCTGCTGGACGCGTTTCAGCGCTACTTTCCGGCCTTCAAAAGCGACAACCCAACAATCGAGTTCACGAGGAACCCCTTCAGCTTTCGAGTTGAGAACTTCCCAGAAGAAGCAGAAGACATTGAAGAACAGTTTCTTGACCTGGTGCATGACTCCGCAGCAAAAGCTGTTTTTGCAAAGAAAAGCTTGAACGCATTCTGGACTACTATATATGCTTCGTATCCTCGCGTTGCTGTGACCGCTCTCACACTACTGCTTGCATTTCCCTCCATGTACCTGAGCGAGTCGGCGTATGCAATGAAAAAGATAAAATAATCCCCAAATAAATTTTAATTCCAACACAAATATATATCCATAAAACAGATATATTAGAAAACATTCATTCCTGACTTGACAAAAAATTCCTCTTACTGTTAGTGATAAATCTAATATATGCAAACAAAAATTAAAGGCCGTAAATGAAACAAAAAAAGCAAAGCGTATATCTACGTACTAAACACTGCATAGCTTAAAATCTAATTTGTCAAAGACCGAAGCTGTGGTGGGAAATGGAGAGTTGTCTCACTAAAAAGTGGTGAAATGGAGAAAAAAAGGTTAAGAACCACTGCTCTAGAGGAACATGATAGATTTTCACAATTCTATAAGATAAAAAATGAAGACAAATGTTTTTTCGGTGTAATTCAGTGGCGCACATCCGGTGGGCGAGGAGGGAGCCGACCGCCCCCCTCCCCCCCCCCCCCCCCCCCAATGTGTTTTCGGGGGGGGGGGGGGCGAAAATGACCTTCGCCCCCCAATAATTTTCTATAAGTAAGAGTTGCTGCTTGTTTATAAAACATGTATGATGATCATGATATCTATGTATGAAGAATGGAGACTTTCGAATCAATCAAACATCACATGCCAAGAGCTGCTCTGAAATTCCTATCGAACATATTTTACAGACGATGCGTGAGAGCTATATAATAATAATCCATTGCTTCAATATGCACCCAATAAGTCAGCAATGTTTATCACAGTGTCTCCTCTTTATAGTATTTTTGGGCAAACACATGTTGATGATCCACTAGATTTTCTCATCTTCTGTCACAGTGATTCTATTTCTCTTTCTGTCTCCTTTGTTTTTCTCTTCCGCTTTCTCTGCTAAAACTCAATCATTCACTCAAGCTCTCTTCTTTCATTCAAGCCCTCTTCTCTTGTTAAGCCTTCCTATCTCATTCAGTTCTCTTCTCTCCAGTGACGTAGCTAGGCTGGGGCATGAGCGGCCGTGCCCACACTCCTATGTACCGCATGGTGCCCCATTCAACTTATGCCATATCAGTTTTTGAAAATTTCTCCAATGAAAGGATCAAGAAAGTATAAATAATGTTGCGCAAGTTTTTTGTTTTTAAATTGTGCCCCCCCCCCCCCCCCCATTAACTTTTTTCTGGTTACACCACTGCTTCTATCTAATTTGCATTTAGAGTTAAATTAAAATAGTTTCCAATTGTTACAATTTTATATCAATGAATATTGTTAGACTCGCGCTAAGAATTTTTTTCAACAAAGGTCATTTAATCTTTATCACTACGTTTGTTACATTTGAAAACTTTTATTTTTTCGAGTCAAGAAATTTTTTTAATAGCTATTTGGGAATGAATATTTTGACTAGCTATTCGGGTTAAAAGCAAGAATACTCTATTTTCTTAATATTTGAGCGGAGATATCTTTTATAATTTTCGATTGTTAAATTTTATAAGTAACACTGTACATAATCAAATACCTTTTTTAAAGAAAATTTGTTAATTATTATAGTAAAAATATAATATCGAAACAAAACGTTTCAGTTGTTAAAAATGTACTTGATCTATTATTTATGACAGCTGTCAGAATTTTATTTGTAGACAAATATTCAAAAAACGCAATGGTTTTCTTTTCTCGTATACTTTGATTTATGTTAGTTTGGTCCTCGGACATTTCACCCCATTATTTTCATAAGATAGTTCGTCCCCTGGACAATTCGCCCCATTATTTTCATAAGACAGTTCGTCCCATGAACAATTCACCCCATTATTTTCATAAGATATTTTGTTTCATGGACAATTCGTCCCGTTATTTTCATAAGACATTTTGTCTCATGGACAATTAAAAAAAATTAAGAGATAAAATGATTAATTTGAAATAATTTAATAGAGATAAAATAAACAAGAATATAAAATTTTTTAATAATTTTACACATTTAATAAGCAAAGATGGATGAAACAAATAGCCTATGAGACAATTTGTTTTTGGGGCGAAATGTCTATCGACCGTTAGATTAAATAATTTTTTAATTAAAAGGGCTAGCTACTTAAATGTTGGCTTTTGCTGTTTATAAAAATTTGAAAATATCAAATAAACTCTAAATCTTTATGCCTCCTATTATTTTGAAATTATTCTGAGAACAGACGGTCCCATTTTAAAATAGTGAAAATTGCTTTATTAGTTTATTTTGTTTCTTTTGTCTCTTATATTAATTATGTAGCAAATTTTTCAATTTTAAGTAAAAGGTAAGGTACAGCGGGTGTATTTTTATTGACAAGGCACTGATGTACCGCTTATGTCAAACTATGAACAAATTCGTATCGATGAGGAATCGATTCCAGAGGCTTCCGTGCTAAGTCCATCATCTCAACCAACCTGCCATGCCACCCATAGAGTATGCTGTAGGGGGGTACGTCAAATTAGTTTCCAAAAACTTAAGTTCTACCCTAAAAATTTTTTAGTTTTTGTTGAAGCTCTATAACTTTTTCTGATAGATTTTTTTTCCTTAAAAGTTATAATAAAAGGCAAATCATTGCAAAATGTTAACAGTTATTTTACTTTTTGTAGCTTGTATCAATTTAGCTTTTAAACTATTTTTGAATGATGCTGAGTAAAATGAAATAATACGATCTTAATTTTTTGTTTGCAGAATTATAATTTCATTTTATACACTTACCTCTGAATCAATCACATTTTTTCTTATAAACATGACAGGGTGTCTAGTAGACTCTTTGCCTTTAGACTACATTCACTCATAAAACTATCTAACCTTCAGTTATTTGTTTTCTCTATGAATCAAATATCCTTTCATCAATTCCTGTAATGTGCCTGGTAGACTACTTCATTTTTCAAATGAAAAGCCTATTCCACCCCCTAACAATTTTGGATTTTTTTAAACTAGTGTATATTCTGCAAACTTAATTAAAATATTTTCGCTGGAAGTATAGTATTTAAATTCACAAATTTTGTAAAAAAAATATAAAGTAGTCTTATAAATTTAGGACTTTAGGTATGCGCTGAATACACTCTATTTTAAAGGGTCGACAGACATTTTGCCCCATAGATGATTCGCCACATAGACAATTCGCCCCATGGACAAATTGTCTCATAGGCTATTTGTTTCATCCATCTTTGTTTATTATATGTGTAAAATTATTAAAAAATTTTATATTCTTGTTTATTTTATCTCTATTAAATTATTTCAAATTAATTATTTTATCTGTTAATTTTTTTATCACTTTTAAATAATTTTAAATTATTGATGATGAAATTGAAGAAAAAGATAATTACAATGATATTACAATTACAAGATATTAATTTTTATTTTGTTTAAAAATTTTAAATATTTGTTTCATTTATAAAATAACTGCCTTTCAAAAAACTAAATAAAATTAAAATATAGCTATTTTATTGAGATGAGTTGTGATATTAGGCAAAACGTTCATATGCCAACCGTTTTACGAAAAATAGTCTTATGAAAAAAGCGTAAAAGAGTCTAAAAAATTGAAAAAACGGCTTTATAAAACAATAGTGCTAATTGATCTGCATAAATAGAGTAAATTGTCTATGGCAAGAATTGTATTATAAAAATAGAGCAAATTTTTAATGGAAAGAATTGCCTTATAAAAATAGGACTGGAAGTTTTATAAAAATAATAGAGCGCATTCTCTTATAAAAATAATGGGGCAAATTGAGCATGAGGCAAATCGTCTTATGAAAATTATGAGGCGAATTATTTTGTGAAAATAACGGGGCAAATTGTTTTATGAAAATAGTTAGGCGAATTGTCCATGAGACAAAATGTCTTATGAAAATAAAGGGCGAATTGTTCATGGGACGAACGGTCTTATGAAAATAATGGGGCGAATTGTCCTATAAAAATAATGGGGCGAATTGTCCATGGGACCAACTGTCTTATAAAAATAATGGGGCGAATTGTCTTATAAAAATAATGGGGCAAATTGAGCATGAGGCAAATCGTCTTATGAAAATTATGAGGCGAATTATTTTGTGAAAATAATGGGGCAAATTGTTTTATGAAAATAGTTAGGCGAATTGTCCATGAGACAAAATGTCTTATGAAAATAAAGGGCGAATTGTTCATGGGACGAACGGTCTTATGAAAATAATGGGGCGAATTGTCCTATGAAAATAATGGGGCGAATTGTCCATGGGACCAACTGTCTTATGAAAATAATGGGGCGAAATGTCTGAGGACCTTTTAAAGGATTGCCTGAATATTTGGTCTCCCGTGGTATTTCCAGACCACTAATTTTGAAAATTGCAACAAAAAAATTTCGCCCCCCAATAATTTTGAGGATGTGCGCCCCTGGTGTAATTTTAGAAAAATACTTTATTTAAAATGTTTTCTTACATATGGTTTTATAAGATGAATGTTATACACAAATATAGAGAGGTTTCTAAATGTTAAACTTGAAATAAAAAAAATTATGAAGTTTGTAGTTGAAAAAAATCATGTCAGAATATTTTTTGGATTTTCCTTTAATAAAACGTTATAAATCCTTTTTGTATTTTAATATGAAACTCTCAATTTTTTGAGCGTGGTGCTTGAATGTGAAAAAAATTGACATAAAAAATTGTTCTTTTAGAGCCAAAAAAACATTTTAAAATCTAATCCTCTGAGAGCCATATATATTTTTAAATAGTGAATACAAATAAATGGAAAAGGAAGACCAACAATTTTATAGTATAATAAGACTCTGAAAAGAGCCATGTCTGGCTCGCGAGCCATAGGTTCCCGACCCCTGGTTTAGAGGAACATTGGACAATTTCATTTAAATTCATATATTTTATAAATTTTATGTATAGTACACATAAAAAGTATTTTTAATGAGAGTGTACGGCTTGGTAGTTTGTCAGAGCCAAATCCCATTTTCCCATGCTGATGTAGGCGAGACCTCGCCGGTAGTAGGCCTTCGTGCACTTCGGGTCGAGTTTGATGGCGTGAGTAGCATCACCGGCTGCCAAACCAAAGTTTTCGAGTTTCAGGTGCGCGAAGCAGCGATTGCAAAGTACAACTACATTATCTTCATCCGCGTCCAAAGCTTCGCTGTACTTGGAGATTGCGTCCGCATACATCTCTTCTTAACAAATATCAGGGGAATTCAGAAACACACCCACACTTATTTTCACGGCCATTGATAAAAGGTGTCAAGAATGTTAAAAAATGTAAAAGTAAATGCATCTGTGGTGAGAGGTAGAGGGGACTCCATACATACTGTAACTGCCTTGTCCAGTTCCTGCGATTAGAGCTGATATTTAAATACAAATTATATAAAGAGTAATCTGAGTAAGTGATTGACAGCTTTCAGATTATACAAATAAGACAGCGTCAAAATATCATCCATTCGCTTTCAACTTTTAAAAATTCCTCTCATATAGACTCGTATTAAATGTATGACTACCCACATGTGAGAAAATTGCGCGCATTTATTTCTTTTGGTGTTTATTAAAAATACATGATTGAGCTCATCCTATTATTGTTGGTAGGAATTAGACACATGGTCAATATGAGTTGGTACAACCCATGCTTCTAAAAGGACGTCACAATTACATGATTTTTCTTATTTTAAAACCAATTTTACCAAGAAGAAACAAAAATCTAAAAAGAAAACATTTTATTAGAATTTATTGCATAATAATAATAATCAGATATATCATCATCGTCATCATATAGTCCCATTCAAAACACGCTTTTACCCTAGTGATGGTGTTCGGTGAAAATTAACAGGTTAATCCAACCGGTAAGACATTTAGCAAATTATAATAAATTTACATGTATAAATATTTTTAAATTATTGTAATTTAAGCCATTTTTATTATTTTATATACTATATATTTATATATACAGTGATGATCTTCTAATGAAAAACAATTTACAGTTCTAAACTTTTTTTCAGTAAAATAAGATTCATTGATTTTTTTGTATTTTTTTTAAAATATTTTTAATCCGACATGATTATTGCTATAACCGTAGAGGTCGGATTAACAAATCATCACTAAATAATTTTGCATAAACACATTTCTTCCAATACATCATTTATATGAGCCGATATATAGAAAATCAGCTAAACTACACTTATCAGTTCCATCCTGGTTTAAATATAAAAAAATGGAGCATGAAAAGAGATGCAAGAAAATATTTTTTTTTTTTTAAAAAAATTTAATTTTTTTTTTTTTAACTTTCAGGTTAGCAAATTTCTAACTTATTTCGGCACACACACAAAAAAGCAGATGAGAAAATAAAGCAAAAAAACGACAATCACAGTTCAGAGCGAAGACAAAACAAAGAAAAGGAAACGATCCGATTTGTAGGGTGCTTACACGGTCCTTTGGAGCGCTGAGCATCATCCATCGGAACAAAAGCGAGGGGGAATATGTAACAATTGGCGTGGTGTGGAAAAACGAACTATTACTTCATTAAGTTCATAATATTGTATTTTTTATATAAATTAAATTTTCATTGAAAGAAAGATATATGCATAAAATTCCATACTGCCTGATTGAGATTTATATAGCCAAAAGAAAAAAATTCACCTTGAAAGGCGAAGTTCTTCTCAGTATTTATTTACCTGTGGTTTGGATATTTAAACAGTAATGAAAAAACAAACTTTTAAAAAAAACATTTCCTTCATCTTTCAGACGCAAAACTTTTTCTTGGAAATCGCTATCATCAATCGTCATGCGCTTTTATTCGGAGATGCGTCTAAATTAAAGAAGAAATTAAGAAGACTTTTTAAGAGTATAAAAAAGGAACGGATAGAAACATGAGTATGAAGCCTGATTCATTGATGTGATCCAACGTTTATTTCACGTCACTTAAATTTCAAAATAGAACCTCTTGATCGGTTTATTTGAGAATACTCTCGAGATTCTTTTTTCAAATCATCTCTAAATTTTGGGTCTCAAAATTAAGAGAGCAGTTTTCTACTGTGCTGTTTTAGAGAGGCAGATCCAGAAGGAAATTTACTTCGAGTGAGTAACATTTTTTATGCCTGGCTATAGAGCAGGGATTCTCAAATCGGTTAAAAAAATATTTAGTAGGGGGTAAAAAAAATTACCCTAAAAAGTAAATAAGAAGAACTATTTTCTGGTCTACTGACTATTAATAATGATTAAGATGAAGACATTAAAAGCATTTTCAACCTAAAAAAAGAAATGCAATTAATTTAAATTAAATATATTTTATTTAAAACACCATTTGAACGTGACAGACACTTTAGCAGTTTTACACGTGCAAAATTTGCCGTACCTTTTGCAAATTTGGAGCAGGTCATTAGTGGAAGAACTGGTAGAAATCGCAGAACATTAATCACTTCAATCGCCATTTTTAGAGGTAACATTTTGAACAGAGAGGTGTATAAGACCTTTTGCCACTGAACTCTCAGAAATAAAAACCCCGTTTATAACCTAGATTAGTAACCTGGTCCTATAAGACTTCGGAAAAGCTGGCTTGTCGGAAAGGACATCTTCCTCTGACCAGTTCTTCATCAACGGTAATATTTCGACCAATCCCAAATTTCGCGAATCAGCGCTAATTTATCAAAGCTTGCCAGACTTCTTCTTTAGTTTTTGTCGTCAAGACCTATGACTCTAGTAATTTCACAGAAACGTTTCAAAGACATCATTGCTCTACCAATACAGTAAAATCGCGTTATTACGAACTCGCTTATAAAGAAACTTAAAAAAAATATTAAAAAATTAAAATTAAATTAAATTTGTATGCTTATAAAGTTTTGTTTTTTATTTCTATGTCGTCCAAACGTAAAAATGTCAACATAGAAACAAAATATCGCGCTATTACTCTTGTTGAGAGAAATGAAAAATCAAAGTCAGCAATAGCACAAGAGTTTGCCATTAGTCTTAATACATTATCAACGTGGAGTCTTTTGGGAAAAATGAAATAAAGCGAAAAAGAGTGAGAAAATGTGTTTATCCGGGTGTTGAAAAAGCTCCTTTCCTCTGATTTCAAAATGCCAGATCTCATAATGGTTGGCTTGACAGGTTTAAGAAACGCCACGGCATTACTTTTCGAACAATTTGTGGTGAAGCAAAAGATGCTCCTGTAAAACAAATGAGTGAATGGTTTGAAAAAATTTTACCTTCAATTTTAAACAAGTATGCTCCTGAAGACATTTATAATGTTGATGAAACAGGCTTGTTTTTTAAATTACTGCCATCTTCATCATTTATGCTTAAAGGGGAAAGTTGCCAAGGAGGAAAATTATCAAAAAAAAAGACTTACAAAGTGCTAACATGACAGGTGAGGATAAGCTTCCACTATTGGTAATTGGCAAGTCACTGAAACCTCGTTGTTTTAAGGGAATCAAAACATTACCATTAGAGTACAAGGCTAATAAAAAAGCTTGGATGGATGCTAAAATTTTTCTTTCTTGGTTGGAAATATTAAACAATCGATTTCGACATCAAAAAAGAAAGGTTCTTCTGGTATTAGACAATGTTGCTTCTCATCCAAAAGTAAATATAAGTAACATAACATTGCTGTCTTTCCCCGCAAATACATCACGTACACAACCTATGGATCAGGGTGTTATTAAAAATTTTAAGTTCCATTATAAAGTTATGCTTGTCGAAAAAGTTATTAATGCAACAGAAAATAATTCAGTTTATTCAATTAACGTTCTCGAATATTTGAACATGATTCCTCATGCTTGGTCTATGGTATCGAGTAAAACAATTCAAAACTGTTTTAACCAGGCTAGGTTTTCAAATTCTTCAGATAACTATAGAAGTGATTTAAAAAGCAGCACTGAAAATGCGCCTTTTTTGTTAGAAAAAGGAGTAGATGTTGGACTGCTCACATCTTCTGATCTGCAAAATTACATTGAAGTGGACGATGACTTAGTTACTACCGCCCCTCTGTCGGATGATGCAATTATAAGAGATGTTTCAGATCGGAGTTGCGAAACTTCAGAAAACAGCGACAAAGATGAAGAAGAGAAAATTGATCCTCAACCAGCACCTACTGTATCTGATGCTCTAAATCATTGCAATATCAAGTTTCTTCAAACTAAAAACAACGCACAAGAAATGCTTGAATGCATAACAAAAGTTAAAAACTTTATAAAGCAATGCAAAAGTGCATCGCTTTCTCAAACACGCATTAATGAATTTTTTAAAAACAAAAATAACTTTTTTGAATACAAATTTTCTTATTACTTTATTGTTGTATTTTTCAGTTTTAAATAAGGTATATTTCGTAAAAGTTTAGATAATTTCATCGGCCTTTAGTCGGAATGTCTAAAACATAAACACTCAAAAATCGTTTAAATGCGCTTTGTTTTGGTTTAAAGCTTTTGATTTTTGAAAGTTTTGACTTAATAGTATTTTACCAATATTAAATCAAATACACATTTTTCAAATCCTCGGTTAAAGAGAAACTCGTTTTGTACGAACCAAAAAAGCGTTCCCTTTCAACTTCTTTATAACGAGGTTTTACTGTACATGAATCCCATAAACTTTCAGTTGATTCCCAACATGTTTTATATACTCCCGCTAAAACAATTAGACCAATATATGCTTTTAACTCCTCGATCGTCAGCACATTCAATTGTTCGTGAAAAAGGAATTATCCATAGGAGCTTGAATGAAGCAAAATAGTTTTTGTGAAAAAAGAAGAATTTTTCGCTCCATGAAACTAATCCGTCTTTTGATTTGAAACATACACTTTGAGTTTCGATTATAGTCATCATCGGAACTAATATCTCAAGTGGAAGAGGCAACAGCTATATGATCTTCAGACACTGATAATGAACCGCTACTTTCGTCTGATACATACTCTGAAGAGTCATCAAAAAACATGTACAAGTATAAAGAAAACTCGAAAGAAAATAAGAGAATGCAACAAATGAAAACCCTACTATTTGGTTGTCATATAATTTATATCAGCTTGAACACCAAAAAAGGTTCATATTTATTTTATGTATAAAAAAGTCTCTAATTTTGTCTAAACAATTTCGTTTTAATATGGGTCACTTTGACAAAAAGGACTTTGGTGTAACAAAGTAGTTTTTTTCTTTATTTGTGAACCAAATTTTTTGACTCAACATAATGTATTTAGCATTTTATTTTGTCAATGACTATATTCCCAAATTGAAATTTCTTGAGCCTTCTGCAATCCAATGAAAGGGATTTAAGCTACCTCCAATAAATTTCAAATAGAATTACATTTGAAAAAAGTTCGTGTTTGTTTTATTTAAATAAAACTCAAAATAAAATAATTTTAGGAGTAAAAACACAAATACTACAAGTTAAATGTGTACTTTAAGATATATTCTGCATTTGAGGAGCAGATTGCAAAAAAATGAATCTCTAATACACTTAATAAATTTAATGTTAACTCTTCGCTTCCGACTACGACTGAACAGTGAGTTTTTTACTTAATTAAAAATACTTTAAAAATCAAAACCATCTTCGACTCCTAAATTTTATTAAATATCAACTACCAAATTCTCTAACTCCTTAGGCGTAGACTTGACTCCAATTTATATGAATCGATTCCTCAGTCGAACGATCATAATTTATAGTACTTAAAATTCTGATCCTCAAACGATTAAATGAATTATACATCGATTCCGTGAAAAAGCAGAATAATTAACTTACATTTTAGAAAAAAATAAGTTTCAAAATTTTTTAGTTATTAATAATTTCAATAAGTAATTTCTATATAACGTATGTTAGAAAAAAGGGTTCACGCAATAGGAATAAGAATGAGTTTAGATAGATAATAAATCGTATTGCTTATAGCAGCTATAGTTCTACGAATGATTAGAAAAAAACAAGTCTTTTAAAATTATATTATTTTGAAATTATAAATTTTAATAAATTTACATATGAAAATTCATATTAACTGATTGGGAAAAATAAAGTTAAAGATAAGTAAAAATAATTTTTATTATGAAAATAAATTTAAGTAATATTAAATATTGCTTAGATTCTTGCTTAACTTAGTTTGAATTTCTGATATTCCAACTTTATTGCTCATATTAATACTTCATTTTTCCTTTTGCAATAACTTTATTGTTTTTCTAAACCTTCCGATCTGAACGTAATCAATATGAATGTGATGCACTTACATTTTGTTTTTATGCACACTTGTATTTTTGTATTAATAATTATATAAATCTGGTGCTGAAGGTGGCCCTTTAAATTAGTGATAAAATAAAGAGTTTAGCTACATCGTTCTAATAACGAGGGAGCAGTTATCCATAATCATTTTGTGTTTGAAAAAGCCGACTGTCGGCAAAAATTTAAGGGCTTATGAAGAAAAAGAAAAAGAAGAAGAAATATATTGATGGTTATAACTAGAAAAAATACACGAGTAGACTTAAGACTAACAAAAGCTTTAAATTTAAGGTTTAATAAAAAGATGTTTTATACGTACATATCTGTAACATTTTTTGTTTAACTAACGGCTATTCGAAAAATGAAAGCTTATTCTCAGTAATAAAAATAATTTCTTTCAAAATGACCTCTAAGACAGGTTTACTATAATGACTAAAGTCCCAATTTTAAGATTTTAGAAATATTAACTCTGCTTTATTCAATGGTATGTCTGTGTAGTTTTATAATAATGAACAATATTTCCAATTTATTCTTAGAATCTCTATTTATTTTATAATTCGGGAAGTTTTTATTTATTTTCAAAATATTATCAGCTTTAAACCTTTTCATTTTCTTCAAAAAAAAGTAGTAAAACGTAATTCTACTTTTGCTCACTCATGTTATCTCATCAGGAGGCACCATCTTCAAATATAAAAAATAATTAATTAGCGTAATTAATTAGGGGCGTGAGTAAGGTTGGCTAGATACCAGGTTTCGATAACTCAAGGTCTTGGGTTCGATTCCGTATCAAGCCTACTTTCTCACAGTTCGATACAAGCGGCGCAATTGTGCCTTCTCGATGAAAACACCCCATGGTACTATTACCTTTAGATACAAAAAATCTAATATTGATAGCCTCCGAAGGGTGACTCGTTGGCGCCTTTGGGACAGCCGATAGGGCCTATCTCCATGGCATTGATTTGACTTTGCGCAGGATCTGCGGGGTGGAGTCTGGCCAGTCTCTTCTTGGTTGTTGATTCGAAGTGCCTCCAAATCTCTTGGAGGAAGTCCTTCCATGTCCTGGATTCCAAGAAGAGGGTTGCGTGCCAGATTCTGACCATATGTGGGTGCGCTGTCGTCCAGCGGCGAGACGGACCGTCTGCCGGATTGTTTTCGGAGCTGACATGACTGATGGTTGCGCGGAGGTCGTTTGTCCACTTGCTTGATGCCTCCAACCACAGGAGGAGGATCGCTTGAGTTTCCGCACTACATTCCATCTTTTGACGGCCCCAATGGCCGTCATTGAATCTGAAAGGATCTTTCGATTTGGCCACAGGAATGGGCGAGCGTGATGGCGAGTAGCTCCAGATCGGAGAAGTGCCAGTTCTCATGACTGACTGGGATCGTCCAGGAACCCTGGTTGGAGTGGAATCCCAGTGCTGTAAGTGAGGCATCCACAAAGACTTGGGCGGTAGGTGCGGAAAGCTCCGTCAAGGGCCAAGGAAGCAGGATGGTGCTCATCACGTAGGGGAGAGCAAGCTGGACCAGCTTTGTACGGTTGCCCAATTCTTCCAGTTTAGCGCGGAAATGATTCTGAATCTTCCGGGGAGAGTGGCTGCATAGTAATTGAGGATCCCCATGATCTTCTGCTTCCATTTAAAAGGGACCTCTGGGGCCCGCTGTGCCAACAAAAAGGCGCACAGGGCCCTCAGAAGGGCCTCTTTCTTTGCTCCCGGGACACACATCGTCCGGTTGCGAAGATTGAGGCTGGCCCCGAGAAACCTGAAGATTGAGGCTGGCCGAGAGCTTGGAGGACGGCTGGGCTGAAACACGCCCCCATGGGGAAGCGGGTGAACTGCCAGACCTTTCCCCTAGTCTGACGCAGAAGCAGTTGCGCCAGGTTCGCTGGATACGGATGCCATAAAAGTCATCCTTGAGGTCCAGCCTGATGGCTCATTGCAAGTGGGAGGCGATGTTTCGCAAGCGATAAGGGGCTGTGAGGAAGATGGGTGTTGTCACGAACAAATCCCTAGTGAAACCAAAGTCGGGCACTAGTCTGTTTTTCCCATTAGCCTTGGGGACCAAGAAGCATGGGGAGATGATCCATGGTTCTTTGGCTAACACGAGAACACCTGTCCTGACGAGTTTGGAGAGTACCTCCCCGTTTAGGAACTTCTTTTGCTCACCCGGGGGCCCTGAGAAACGTGAGAAGGCATGGAAAGGTCGACCAGAGATCAGTCTGGGGCGGTAGCCTCTTTCCAGAATGCTCATTGTGCCCAAGTGGCGAAGGTCCTTCGGGGCTCTGAACGAGGGGCTGACACGGAGAAAGATACGTTGTCCGGCAGCGCCTTGATCCTGGCCGAAGCCGAGTAAGAGCTGAGCAACTTGGCGCATGAAGCGATGTCAAATATCGACTGGATTTGGTCTTCGTTGGGATCCGGGCATGGGTTGTCAACCGGGTCAAATGACATGATTTGGGAAAAGATCACAATCCACGCTCTTTATTTTTACTAAATACTACTCCTTTATCACTATGGCCCGGACTCCAACGTCCTCAAGTACTCCCGCATCTTCAACTAGCTCTGTTTGGATTTTTTGGAAGCACTTCGAATCAACAACCAAGAAGAGACTGGCCAGACTCCACCCCGCAGATCCTGCACAAAGTCAAATCAATGCCATGGAGATAGGCACTATCGGTTGTCCCAAAGGCGCCAACGAGTCACCCTTCAGACTCTCCCATTGGCTCAGGCAAGGAGATGGCAAAGAAGGGCTACGCCACCCTCGTTAGCACCAGCAGTGCTAACTCTCCATCCAATGGGATCCTTGGAGGAGCTTCCGTCGGTTCGACGGGTATATAAAGGACAGCCACGCGCAGATCAGCACTATTTTTGCTTTCTCGCGTTACTCGTCACCCACCCACCCAACCCTGAAGATGCATCGAAAAGCCTCACCATCTTAAAAGGTTTTTCAGCCCATGGCCTCGCACAAACACGCAAACCATATTGGAAAGCACAAACTGGCGAAAGAATCAAGCAAATATGGGAAAATTAACTGCAAGTGCCTTGCCACGACATGGAAAGATAGCGTTCACCAGCCTCAGCAAGTTCCTTGCAACTATGCGCATGACACTGGACGTCATGCCCCTTATAAACCTTGTGCTCTAATTGTTTGTGCTTTGTGTATTTGATGCGTACTAATAAAGGCCCATAGGGCTAAAAAAAAACTCTAAAGTCTATTAAAAAACTTATTTTATCAAAATTTTTTTATTTTATATGAAAAAGTTTTTATTATAGTTCTTTTGGATAACCTTTTCTACTAATATACACTACTCTAAGTATGACTTATTTCGACAACTATTTTTAAGTGTATTAGTGTTTCCTTCTTTTGTTTATTATTTTCAGATTCGCTCTCTTTGATTCAAGCTTTGAAATACAAATCTTTGAACTTTTCAATAGCATCCATTATTTCTCTTTACCAAAATTTATGCGATTCTTTGTCTACAAATAAAATTCAGTAAAAATATCGAAACAAAACGTTTCAGTTGTTAAAAATGTACTTGATCTATTATTTATGACAGCTCTCAGAATTTTATTTGTAGACAAATATTCAAAAAAACGCAATGGTTTTCTTTTCTCGTATACTTTGATTTATGTTAGTTTGGTCCTCGGACATTTCGCCCCATTATTTTCATAAGACAGTTCGTCCCATGGACAATTCGCTCCATTATTTTCATAAGACAGTTCGTCCCATGGACAATTCGCCCCATTATTTTCATAAGACATTTTGTCTCATGGACAATTCTAAAAAATTAAGAGATAAAATGATTAATTTGAAATAATTTAATAGAGATAAAATAAACAAGAATATAAAATTTTTTAATAATTCTTCTTAATATCTTTTATAATGTTCGATTGTTAAATTTTATAACACTGTACATAATCAAATACCTTTTTTAAAGAAAATTTGTTGATTATAATCTTTTGTATATAATCGTTTGATTATAATCAACAAATTTTCTTTAAAAAAGGTATTTGATTTTGTACAGTGTTACTTATAAAATTTAACAATCGAACATTATAAAAAATATCTCTGCTCAAATATTAAGCAAATAGAGTATTCTTGCTTTTAAACTGAATAGATAATCAAAATATTCATTCCCAAATAACTATTTAAAAAATTAAAGTGTTCAAATGTTACAAAATGTAGCAAACGTAGTGATAAAGATTAAGTAACTTTTGTTGAAAAAAAATTCTTAGCGCGAGTCTAACAATATTCATTGATATAAAATTGTAACAATTGGAAACTATTTTAATTTAACTCTAAATGCAAATTAGATAGAAGCAGTGGTGTAATCAGAAAAAATTAATGGGGGGGGGGGGGGGGCACAATTTAAATACAAAAAACGTGAGCAACATTTTGTATACTTTCTTGATCCTTTCATTGGAGAAATTTTCAAAAACTGATATCGCATAAGTTGAATGGGGCACCATGCGGTACATAGGAGTGTGGGCACGGCCCCTGATGCCCCAGCCTAGCTACGTCACTGGAGAGAAGAGAACTGAATGAGATAGGAAGGCTTAACAAGAGAAGAAGGCTTGAATGAAAGAAGAGAGCTTGAGTGAATGATTGAGTTTTAGCAGAGAAAGCGGAAGAGAAAAACAAAGGAGACAGAAAGAGAAATAGAATCACTGTGACAGAAGATGAGAAAATCTAGTGAATCATCAACATGTGTTTGCCCAAAAATACTATAAAGAGGAGACACTGTGATAAACATTGCTGACTTATTGTGTGCATATTGAAGCAATGGATTATTATTATATAGATCTCACGCATCGTCTGTAAAATATGTTCGATAGGAATTTCAGAGCAGCTTGGCATGTGATGTTTGATTGATTCGAAAGTCTCCATTCTTCATACATAGATATCATGATCATCATACATGTTTTATAAACAAGCAGCAACTCTTACTTATAGAAAATTATTGGGGGGGGGGGGGGGGGGGGGAAGGTCATTTTAGCCCCCCCCCCCGGATGTGCGCCCCTGTCTAGAATCTGTGGAGAAAATATTGAGAGCATAATTTTCAAAGATGGAGATATACATGGGAAAAATATTGGAATTTTAATAAAGATTTATTTATTTTTGGAAAATGTAATGTTTTGCTCTACGGCTAATTTTCTGGATGCTTTTGTTGGATTGATCTCTTCTATTTACATATTTAATTTGAAACACCCACAAAAACTAACAAAGACTTTCAGTTTTTTTCCAATACTCTGTACTCAGAATTAATCCGAGTTTGATAAAGAAAGTCCTTCCGATACTCTCAAAAGTTCATTTTCAAAGAAAACAATAAATTTTTTTCCACTTAGCGATTAGTTTTTTATAATAACGTTTTTCAAAGTTATCTTTGTTTCCATTTTTTTAATTATAGCCCAAGTATGATATATCAATGATATGATACGTATTTCCAATATTTTTATTACAATTTTCCAAGATAAGGTAGGTTCGATGCGTGTTCATACATTAGCCACGGACGCTTTTAAGTTTACGCGCAACATCACGCTGCCCAGCGTTGCTTGATAGCTGAAAAATTACGATTTACATAATTTTTCAGTCACCTTTTCAAAAATGTTCCTTAAAACATTTTGAAAATTCTTTTCTTTGCCTACAGAAAAATGGTTAAATGCACTCTCAGATCTATAGATCAAAGAGGCAAGCGATGGTTGATTGATCTCACAATCTAACTAGCACGTATAATTTAACTAATTTTTTAGTCAAAATAGCTAAGATGGTTAGTTGTTCAAGTGTCGGTGAATTGACTAATGTATTTGTCAAGTTTACGAAGATGATTAGTAAATTTATTTATCGTTAGTTAAACTATTTAAGTTAGTTAGTTTAACTAATTTTTTTCTCAGTGTTCAAAACTTATTTTATTTTTTATTCTTTCTGCTATTGCTTTCCATATAACTTTTGCAATATGATTTATTATACTTATGGTAATCTGTATACTGTATTGAAAACTTTACACGTAGAGTCAATATGTTTCTGGTTCAATTTATCCATGCATTTTGTAATTGCATCATCTGCACGATCTGGTAGATGCGTAACACAAATTTCCTGCGCTTTTGATGAAAATGCTTGGCCATTTTTTTTCTTCAGATACTTGCAATATTGTTTTTTCCTTTTCTGTGTCTACAATACTGTAGTCTCCCCATTCCATCAATATGTGAATTCCCTTCATGGTTATAGAATTAAATTTGGAAGAGTGAGCACAACCATGTTTCTTACTACGAACAATCAGCCATCATATTTTTTTTGATTTTCTCATTTTGCTCCATACTCCAACAATCTAGAAGAGCCAATGCTGTTTCTGCCTCATCTCTAATTTACACAGCCTCAGAAACAGAAGTCTCAATAGCATCATTCAGAAAAGTTTGATATGCTTCGTTATCACCGGCGTCTTGTTTTCAACTTTCATTTCTTGAGATTTTTCGCACAAACTCCCAAATAATTTGTTGCGCCTTCAATTTATGGCTAAATCCTAAAATTAAATAAGTACTAGTTTAGTAGGTAGTAAAATTCGTACTTTCAAAAATTCTTTTCATATTTTAAATAAATTATAATTTTTATATTAGATTTTTATTACGATCCTAATGTTTTCAGAATCAAAATTGATCATGTTGGATTTGATGTGTATGCATAAGTATATTTTAAATAGATGAAAAAAATTACTTGTGAACTCACCTGTGAACGCTAATTTACTGGAAGGTGAAATGTTGCGAGTGAATTTTTTGCGAAAACTTTTGTATCATGGTAGTGACGTGTCACCGCAGTGGAACGAAGACGGATTGTTCGACAACACTCATCTGTCATCATCTCTTCGTCCATTGATGCATTGTGAGGAGCTTCCAGTTGCCAGATCACGAAAGATGCTCGCACAAGTTTTAGCAGCGAAATAGAAGATGCCCACGACGATGTCTTTGTTGCTGATGATATCCAGGCTATTCCCTAACCAAGCGGAGTTCAATGACCTTATCAGGGACCTAGGACTCAAATCAAAAGCAGAATTACTAACATCTTGGTTGAAACAGTGGAACTTGTTGGATAAGAACTGTCAGGTAACAAAACAGAGACAACGTCAGGACATATTCTTTATGTATTTAACACTGGATGAGAAAGTGTGTTATTGTCACGACACCAGGCTTGTTTGAAGAAATTGAATTCCCGTATGAACCCAACAACTGGCGACTGTTCGTGGACAACTCAACTACAAGCTTGAAGGCGATGCTGTTGCACAATGGTAAAAAGTACCCAAGCTTCCCTATCGCCCACTCCAGTCACCTAAAGGAAGGCTATGAGAATGTGAAGCACTGCTGCGCCTCGTGATGTACGAAGAGAATAATTGGGGAATGATTCCAAGCTTTAACCCTATTAGTGTTGGGGGCGTCTCCTTCACTAAAAAATTAATTGTAGAAATCATATCCCTTCAAATTTTGTGACTTTTCTTAAAATCGCTAGCTGCATCTTTTGAAACCATTTTCATGGTAGTTGAATGACCCCTTCATGTCCAAAACTGTCAATCAAAATATAAAAATTAAAATTTTTCAGCAAAATTTTGACATTATCTGTACTTAACCTTATAACTTAGGATCTATATTATATAATACCCTGAAAATTTATAATTATATACAGTTTGGAACCCATAACACTTTATATATTTATTTTTTTCAATAATCATGGCTACTTTTTAGAAAATGTCAATCAAAATTTTGATTGATCAAAAATATATCTAATAAAATATACCTTCAAATTTTACATAAAATATATGTTTTTATACTAAATCGGTCATGCTGTTTTCATTTCTGGAACCATTTTTTACATTTAGGAATTGAAAATACGTATAAGTAGTAATCAAATTTGTTGTTTACTTCTAAAAATTATCTCCAAAAACATTCATTCAAATTTTACAATGAAACATATGTGTCATACTAAATCGGCCATGCTGGTTTCATTTCTGGACTCATTTTTTACATTTAGGATTTGAAAATACCTATAAGTATTAATCAAATTTGCGGTTTACTTCTGAAAATTGTCTCCAAAAACATTCCTTCACATTTTACATAAAATATATGTGTTATACTAAATCGGCCATGCTGGTTTCATTTCTGGACTAATTTTTTACGTTTAGGATCTGGAAATACCTATAAGTATTAATCAAATTTGCGATTTACTTCTGAAAATTGTCTCCAAAAACATTCATTCAAATTTTACAATGAAATATATGTTTTATAGCAAATCAACCATGCTTTTTTCATTTCTGAACTCATTTTTCAAATTTAGAGATTTTAAAATATGAGTCAAAATTGGCGGTTTACTTCTAAAAGCTATCTCCAAATATATTCTCTCAATTTTACATGAAATATTTGTTTTTAGAACCCATTTTTTACATTTAGGATTTGAAAATACCTATAAGTATAAATCAAATTTGCGGTTTACTTCTGAAAATTGTCTCCAAAAATATTCTCTTGAAATATATGTTTTTATACCAAATCAATCATGCTGTTTTCATTTCTGAACTCATTTTTTACATTTAAGATGTGAAAATACCTATAAGTGTTAATCAAATTTGCGGTTTACTTCTAAAAATTGTCTCCAAAAACATTCATTCAAATTTTACAATTAAATATATGTTTTTAGTTTTTATACCAAATCAACCATGCTATTTCATTTATGGACTCTTTTTTTGCAGTTTGAATTTGAAAATACATATAAGTATCAATTAAATTTGCGTTTAGTTCTAAAATTTGTTTTTATAGCAAATAGATCATGATGATTTCATTTCTGAACACAGTTTTCGCATTTAGAGGTTTTACTGCTAGTGTCAATCAAATTTGCGGTTTATGTCTGAAAACTATATCCCAAAATATTCTCTCTAATTTTACATGAAATATATGTTTTTATACCAATTCGACCATGATAATTTTTATTTCTGAAATCATTTTTTGCATTTAGAGGTTTTAAATGTCTGAAAGTGTCAATCAAATTTTCGATTTACGTCTAATGTCTGCAGAAATATTTTTGAACTTTAAATAAAATATGTGTTTTTATGCCAAATGGAAGATGCTGGTTTTATTTTTGGACTCAGGTTTGGCATTTATGGTTTTAAAATATCTGAAAGCTTGAATAAGATTTGCGGTTTACTTCTAGATTTTCAAAAATATCTTCAAAAAAATAAAATATCTGTTTTATACCAAATCGATTATGCTTATTTTATTTCTGTACTGGATTTTGGATAATACGGTTAAAAAATATCTCGAAGTGGCAATTGAATTAGTAATGTATGCATGAAAATTAGTTCTGTAAAAAAATTTCAAAAAATGGCTGCATATTAGGTATATAGTAAAAATATACTTTTTTTTTTGTATATTTTAGCTTATAATACTTTCTACAATCATCTTGAGTATGAAATATTTATTAAAAAAAAATAAAACGTATTATAAAATCTTTTGAAAATTTGTATGAGAGAAGGAACCATGTTGAAAACTAATTGAAAAGGGAACATGTGATCAAAAAAAATAATTAAAAAAAATATGTATATTTACTAAATGGAAGATCTACCATGTTCTAATGTACTAGGAAGTGGTTTAATTATATACTTCAAAAAAGATTTTGACTGTGAAAAAGAAGTTCCTCTTTTACAAATGAAAAATATTTAAATCTATAGCTTATCATCTAGGATTACAGTTAACATTTAGCTAAGATGGGTAGGAAATCTGAAAATTTAGAATAGGTCAGATTTATCAAAAATGGCACAGATGTCAATATGTGAGAATTTAGTCACTATCAAGATATTTTTAATTTAAATTGAATTTGTCCATCTTTTTCCTTTTGTGTCAAAGAAGTAATTTTTTAGATGAAGAATCTTGACAACTTTTTGTAATTGAACAATCAACATCACGAATGATTCATCGGAAAAAAACCTTTGAAATGAGATTGGTTGACAAATATTCAGGCCTGAGAGGAAAAAGTAATTTTATCCTTATAAAAAAATTTTCGAACACACATTGAAGAATATAAATTTCTAATGAAAAAAGAGCTACCAAGAAAGGATCATCATGGAATGAATAGCAAAATTACATACTGTAAATTATAATATGACGTAGAGACTACAAGCTGATAACGAATTTGTAGCCAAAAAGATGGAGGTCTTATCGAGTTACATAAGTTACTGAAAAATGAAATATTTTAAGTGAATTAAACACGTAAATTTGGTTTATTAAATAAATTAAGAAAATAATTACCAGAGAAATACTGCAGGTAGAATTTATTTTGAAGTTTATATATTTGACATTGATGTACAGTTTTAATCGATTTTTTGACAGGTTTTATTGATTTCATAAAGAATGAACATCACCATTAAATATGGAAAATGTATATTTGTATAAAAAATTTTTATAAGAAAAACATTTTTAATTTTGTTATGGGCTGTAATATTTTAATTATTTTTTGTCAGGTTTGACTGATTTTCATAAAAAAGTAATATCACCACTGATCAGCATACTTGAAAATGGGTATATATTTGTAAAAAACTTTCTATAATTATTTGGATTAAATGTTTCTTTTTGACATAAATCAATTTTTTGACAGATTTGATTCATTTTCATAAAAAATGAATATCACCACTGAATTCAGCACACTTGAAAATGGGTACGTTCTTTTTTAAGATGAGCTGTCAAATATAAATCAATTTTTTGACAGGTTTGATTGATTTTGCAAAAAATTGGACATCACCACTGAATTTGGAATAGTTGAAATACATATCTAACTTAACCCTATTAGGCTGGGCTAATGGCGAATGCGTGCAACTTCTTTTTGAAGACATATTTAATAGTGAATATCTCATTACAACTCAGCCTCTAATCGCTACTAAAGATCATCGATCACTTGTCTAATCCCCTTCAACCATCTACTAACTCCATTTAATCCTTTTCATTCAAAATATTTACATTTTCTGCATGTCGAAAATTGATTAATTTGTTTGAAACTTTACTCTTTTTCTTTATTTTTGAAAAATATTATACTATTTCAATACTAAAATACCAAAAGAGATGAATTTCTTTCAAAACTTGCGAACCTTTGAAATTTTCTGACGCGTGCCTAGGGAAGAGGTGCCCCTTCGCCACGTTAAGAAATTATTTGTCAGGGTATAACTATTTGTGGGTATAGCGCCGCTTCCAGTAAAGAAATCCTCTTTCTTCACGACTTTGATATCAATTTTCCTCTTCTAGCACTAAACACTCCTTGAATTTTTAGCTGAAATGTTAGAAATTTGTTGTTGTTTTTGTCCATGCCACTCCCAGATTACTCCATCTCAATGTCAGCGTAACCAGTCATCCGAAAATAGAAATCTTATTTGAAGATGTTTAACATTTTTCTGTAAAAAAATTCTCTTATTTTCTTATTTTTTGCTAAAATTTTTTTTTAATAATTTCAAAAGTTAAATTCGTTGGTGATTGCAATTGGAATCTTTTTAAAACAGGAATTGATCATAATTGCTTCCATTTTTTAAATGTTTTTCTACCGAAGCAGCATACCCCACCTGGAAACACGCCAATCTAAGATGAGTATTTGCGGCATCATTCGTTTGTTTTTGCGATTTATGAGCTTCCTTTACTTGTAGTTAGTTTTATCAGATTGCACCTTCCTTTTCTCTCGAAAATCGTTTCTCAAAGAATATCAATGAAATAATCCTCGCTTCTATTCTTATCAAAAATAATAATGGAAGCAAAAGGCAATGCAGACCTAGCCCGTTAGGCTTACGACACAAGAAAGACTATTTATTGTTTAAAACAGTTAATCAAGCTACTCGTATTGATATTTTTGTCAAGAACTCCGAGCCACGATTTTTAAATCGGAAAATATTTTGCGAATGTGAGTCCAGCTTATATTTCAAATATGTTATATAGCTTTGCAACTTCAAATGATGTAAAATGGCTTTAGAAACATCAGTTATAAGTTACTGGCTCACTAGTTACTTTTCAAACTTTAAAAAATGTTAAAACTATTATGACATGCACCTTATTTCAAGGTCGTTTGTGAGTGTCGCTTTTAAATAGGCATTGAAAGATGTCGTGAATCCCTCTTCCGTCTTATGTTGCAACGCAAAATGTTTGATCTATTTTCTTCAAGGTAATTTATTTAAATGTTCTATTCGTTTGTATTTGTAGTTTAGTGTCTCTCCTACATTGTCTCCAAAAGGATTTCCAAATTATTCTCAATAATCTTTACATCCACTCCAAAACAATAACATCCAAAAATTTATTTATCCCAAATTATTTTTCAAAATTATTTGGTTTTCTCCTGTACAAGATATTTGTGTGATAAAAAAGTTCATTCTTTAATTTTATTGAATTTTTCACACTTTTTCAAGATTCAAGGACAAAAAAGATAAACATTTTTATGTTGCGTTTGTTTTTGAACCAACGTTTTACACTAAAAAACGTCTATGATTGTCTTTTTAAATTCAAGATATATGAATATAACTATATTTGTAAAATCACGGTCGGGTCGCAATAATTGTTACGATTCCTAATCCTTCTCCAAAGGCTCGACTCCAGTGATTACAAACTCCAACTCAACAATCCTGGTGGGAGGGGGGGGGGGGGGTGAGCTGTGATTTTTTAAATATATTTTAACTCAAAATTTCCTATCAAATTATTCGTTTGTTATATAAGTTATATAAAAATAATTGCCCAATTGATTTCAAAGATGGAATTATTGTCATGGCGATGAGGGCGGCAATGATATGAGAGTCCTAAATGTCTGCACAGGGTTATGCTAGGGTAAGATAGGTGAAGTTCTAATCCACATTCTTTCCTCTTCATAACTTCTTTGTTTTTATGTTGCAAGTATGGTGTTTTACTTTTCAGAGTTGGATTAAAGCATCATTAAAGTGAATTTATTTAAGCATTTAAAAAACATAAAAATGAAATCAAAGGTAGTAAAATTTGTAGTGCATCTTTCATAGATTTTTCAAGCCTAAAAAAGTTTTTTTGTAAATGTGTATTTCAAATGTAAAGTGGAAAAGTCTCTTACAGAAAATGGGCAAAATCTTGGCAAATAAAAGCAGAGATACCTTAAAAGATAAAATGCAAGCTTTAATATCGTATATCTTATTCCCTAAGCAAAAGGATTTGGTGAATAAAAGAAAGCGGTCACCTCGTTTGTTGTGAATTGAAGGAAAAGATGAATTACAGAAGATAAACAGGAGCTTAGTTGAAAAAGATCAGGCAGGCATCATTTCAAATTTTTCCAAAGCTCTTTTTTCATCTATTTTAGATGATGTGAAGCGGCATTTTGATTCATTGAAAGTAGCGAGCTCAATGTTTTTTCCTGATATGACGATCTGACAGTTCATTACAAACTTTACGAATCTCCATCGCTGAATAACTGTCCTAGGGTCCTTATTATTTAGATGTTTACAATAAATTTGATACACTTTGTTTCTTACTTCTACCTGGTATTCCTTAATATTAGGGAAGTATTTTGGACAAGTATGCTCTGAGAAACTAGACGAGCAAGAGTTCAGCCCAGAAAAGATTACATGCCTTCCTTGATCTTTACGTTTCAGTCAATGAGGAAAACTCCGAAAGTCTTCTGATATAAAGAAAGATAACATCTGACGACGGAAGAAATTATGATTGCAAAAGTAGTAGGAAAGCACTGAAGATGGAGTTGTCTATATATCTATGAAGATGTTTGACCAAAATGAAACGGATTGATTGGCGTCAGACTTAAACATGGCTCCACTTGCTAAGCAATGCTTGTGATCAACACCCTCTTCTTGTGCCGCAAATGAAGACTTGTTCAATTCTGAAGGAGTGTATGCAGCATTGTCTCATTTCTTCCCTTTTCTTGTAAGTTAGAGTTTTGGAAACGCGTTTACTTTATTTTTAGAACGCAGGCATTGCATCCAAATAAAAGAATCTTCCGAGCTTGAGGATGTCACGACTAAATTATGTCCTTACTCATTTCAAGAAAGCTTTTTCAATTTAAATCGAATGCTAAAAGCTTAAGTATATTTATTTTCTTTTATCTTCAAAGCATAGCTAATATCATTAATATTAAAACTTTCAATGTTCTAGCTTATTATTTTATTTCATTATTTGCCATTATTATTATTTCTATATTCATTGAAACGTCCAAATTTTGGGGTTCTTTCCACTTTGCTAATCCTATAATTATAAATGAAACCGATTATTCCGTTTATATTTAGTAAATATGCAATCTCTGTTCAATCATTCAATGCTTTTCTAAGAACATCTTACAGTAAGCTAGGTTAAATTATTATTAAGGTAAAGGTACCCCGGGGTGTTTTCATCGAGAAGGCACAATTGCGCCGCTTGTATCGAACTATGAGGAAAGCAGGCTTGATGCGGAATCGAACCCAAGACCTTGAGTTATCGAATCCAGCATCTAACCAACCCTACTCCCGCCCCCTATTATTAGCTTTTTAAATAGCTGCACATCCGAATGGCAGAGTAAAAATTTTAGCTGAAGAAAAAATAAATCCGTTGCTTCATATGGTGCAGCAATGAATTCCGTGATTAGAAAAATTTTGTTCCAATTTGTATGCACGCTTTTTTTGTTTGAATTTAAGCTAAGCTTACTTGTAAGTATCTAAAATTTAAAATTTCAAAGAGACATTTCTAAATGTGCATAATATCTTTCCTTACTCAAGAGACGGAGTTCTAAAGGGCAAAATAATTAGTGAACAAATTATTCATCAAAGTGTTTTACAATGAAAAAAATTTACGTTGTTGCGACAAGTAGCCTTAAGAGACGATTCATTAGAATGGACGAAAGTTAACAAAAATAAAAATATTTACTATCAATTCTCCAAATCCGTCCTAAGCATAAAAAGGTCCAATTAAGTAAACTGTTAAAAATACTAAATTCTCCTACTAAATAAGAGATTATTTGAGAGGGAAGTTAACTTCACTAACAAAAAAAATTTACTGAAAAGCCTAGGGATTCTTAACCTAGTTATCGAACTGACCGAGTAATTAACCACCTAGTTATCAAACTAACTAACTTAATTTTCATTTAATTTGCCAAATTAAATAACTGCTTACTTGAAATTTTTTACGCAGTTATTTTTTTTCGTGAACTTTTTATCACACCCTTCAAGTTGGCCACAATTTTGTCCAAAGACCATTAGTCCAGAGGCGTAGTTAAAGGGGGCCCAGAAGGTCTCTGCCTCCTGAGAAAATTAATGAAGATACCAAAAAAAGCTCAATTTTTGAACACCTATATTAAAAACCTAAAAGAAGTTTAGACATGAAAATAAGTTCTTATTTGATAGAAATACAAATTTTGTTTTCATTTCATTCCCATGGAGAAGCTCAACTTACACTTTTACATTATGAAAAAAATGAGCTAATTCTACTACTTTCGAAATGTTCAAAAAAGTATGGCTTGAAAAACCTTATTTTTACAACTTTTTCTTGTATTTCATCTTCCAAAGATGGTAAATCAATCAGAATAAATAATACAATTCCAATTTTTCATGTCGCCTCCTGAGGATGGAAGTTGGCTACGCTTCTGCATTATTCTGCACACTGAATAAATTAGCAAGTGAAAGAGAGTTACAAAAGGCGCTCAACCCGTCAAGGTAATTAGCGCAGGATTCTCCTATCAGAGTCAGCTAAGTATCTGCGAAGGATTTTATTGACTGCACGCCAATCAACTGACATTTGATTGACAGATAATATGGAAAAGCCAAATCTACTAATATTAATGTATTTACCCATGCGGAAGATGTCTGTTAAAAGTATTAAATATGTTAGATACGCAAGTGAGTTGTAAATATTAACATAACCTGCTCTAGATACACCACCTCCAGTTCCTCCCCTTCCAGCCAAACCACCACTTCCTGTAAAACATTAAAATGCAAAAGTAAAGTTTTCTAATTGCAATTTAACACGCTCTTTTTTGCATCACGAACGAAGCGGATTTCGATGCCAACACCTCTTCCAATACTGGTAAGGCGCGTAAAGAGAAGTAAAAAGAATTCGACGGTAAAGCGATTGAATTCAAAAATAAACTTCAATTTTCATTCATCTTCTTAGACTAAGGATTTATAATACCATTTTCATTAAGTTAATATTTAAAGTTCTTCGTTTTTCTGCATTTTTTGGAGTTGGATGCTTCCTTTTTGAATTATAAAATTTTTCCCAACCCTAAGAAGTAATTGTTTTAGAAAGTTAAACAAAATCAATTCTTTGACAAGGTAAGACAAAAGTGCATCTTAGTATAACTCTTTTTTTCAATATCCCAAAGCCTCTAGTCTAGACGTAGCTAAACACTTTTAAAAAGTATGATATGTTTTCGAATGTTGAGAAGAAGTAAAAGAATATTTATTTGAAGCATACAATAAAGTAAATAAAAGAAGACTATTATAGGTATTGGATGGTATTGGAATTTCCAAGTAAATTTTAAAATGTTAAATCTTCTTCATCTGTCTTATTTCAACATGTTTGTTATGTAATTTTTTTTTGAAAATTTTACTTGCGAAAGGCATAAATTTTAAGAAATTTTTTAACAAAAAAAAATTTTTTTTAGAAAATGTTTTCTCTTACATGGCTTTAAGTGTAATTCAGAGACTCGTGAATAAGAAGGCTGTTGATAAAGGCACTTTTCTATGCTTTTGAAAAGTATGAAGCGATTTAATAAAAAATTACAGAAAAGATTTGTTTCTCGCATTTTTGAAATTGATTCATTCTTTCGAAAAAATAGAACTTTGAAAAAAGACTTCATGGATGTTATTCAAGAATTATTCCAAGAAATGTTACTTTGAGTTTGTGTCAAAAATGCATATGAATAATTTATGTATGTAGTCGCGTGTATGTCTCATATACATGTTAAGATTTTGCTAACCCTAAACCTAAGCCAACTTTAATACTAGCACGAATGCTAATTCTATACTAATCCTAACCCCTACAATCGCTTTCCAAAATTTTAGACATTAAGTCGCATTTAGCAATTGGTTGAGAACTTGTCAATCAACTGCCATGCAAAGTGAGGAATGAATTTGAATAGTCAAAATCAGAGGTAGACTGGATCTGCGTCGCACTAGGAATGCTGAAATAGGAAATCACAGGTCGGGAATATTACCTGTAGCTGTTTGAAATCCTAAACATAAAGAAAGGTTATTATTTTCACAACGCAGAAACTGGCTTTCAAAAGAAGAGTTACCTCCTTGCCCACCACTAACAGTGATGTTTTCTGTGAAAATAGCAAGAATAATTAATGCAAGGCGTAGAGATATGTTACATGGAAATAATTTTCTATTTTTTACGATTTGGGTCGACGATTGTATCTAAAAAGGATGATGAGGAAAAATATTGAAACAAATTTTTTTGATAAATATATCAAAATTTAGATAAGGAAATAAAAAATATTTTTGCATTTTTTGTTTCTTGAAAAAGTATTTTTCCGCAAACTTTTTTACGCTATAATTTTTTAATGGAGATTTTTTTAGAGGGGATGAAAAATTTTTAGGAAAACTTTTCAAAATGAAAGAAGAAATATTGCTAAGCTAAAAATATACGAAGAAAGAATGTAAAATTGAACTAGTCTTTGAAATTCGTTTTTGATGTCTTATGACCATTAAAAACAATTTATAAGAAATAGAGCGAAAAAAATATTATTTGCAAAAAAAAATAATTTAAAATGAGTAAAATAAAAAAAATATTTTTTACAAAGAATAAAATTTGAATTAATTTAAAATTTCAAATAAAAAAAAATAAATCATTAATCTACAGTTTTTTATTAGCGTTTATTTTTTTTAAAACGAAATATTTTTTATAGGTCATTTTTATTTCCGAAAATCTTGACTATAAAATGAAGAATAGGATTGTAGAAGTGATAAATATATTGTCTTGATTCTAACATATTCTATGATAAACACCCTCTAGTCTAAGCTGAAAACCATATCTAGCATAAATATCAAAATGGCCGAGAGCATGGAATATTGGTTTGGCGACTCTGCTTAAAAATAACATTTCATTTACTTCTTACTGATTGGCATTAACTTGAATGATTACTACGAATTTATATGTTAACTAAGTGAGAAGCGACTTAACTAAATGTGGAACCAATTAATCCTACCCTAACCAAAAGGGCTAGCCAAATAAATATTTTTTTTTTTGTGAAATTCTTTAATTTATACGACAATATTCAATAAATAAATTTTTTATTGAAAAAAAGTCATTTCTAAATGTAATTTTAAGCTGGAGAATGTCAGACTATTTCGGGACCATATGAAGACACCATTATTACTAAATTACATTGCATTTCAATAATGTTTTGCAAGATATATGTACACAAAGTACACCCTTGAAATGCATGCTATTCATTTGGTCAAATGAAACTTTATTTAAAAAGCAGACGATTTTCATTTTTTGCGACACCGGTGTCGCACTGGACCTCAAAGGATTTAATCCTAGCATTTTCATTTTCTTCCTTTGGACGAAATTAACAGAAATAGTTAAAAATTAAAACTGAATTGCAAATAAGAAGCTGCAGGTGAATTTGTGAGTAGAGTAAAATTTACTTGGCGAGCCTGAATAAAATGATACAATGAATGATGATACTAGTGAGAAGAGAAGTTCCTTACCTGTCACGGTCAAGATCATGGATCCGTTGGCCATAGCTTCTGGAATCATCACTGTACCGACCATGTACGTGAAAACTAAGCGGGCAGTGTACTCCCCAGAGTCCGCGGGTATCACTGAGTCTATTGTTAAGGTCGACATCACGGGCACTATCATTGCAATCATGGCAGAAGGATCAGGATGAGGGAGAGGTGGATCTACAGTGATCGTATACTTTGAGGTGTTGGCCATTATGATTGTTCCATTGTGCAGCCACTCCACACGCAGACTTTGGGCCATCATTGGAGCTGTCGCTGGCGTGGCCCCAGCATCCTCAAAGGTAGCCATTAGTGTAACAAAGCTTGCATACGCAACCTCCATATCACCTGCTGCACTCAGAGTCGTTTCGGTGATCAAATCAGCTAAAAATTTAGCATATCTCAAAATCAAGTATGTATAGAATACTTGGGGCTTCACGAAAAAGTGATAATAAAATGAGAAGATTGTGAGAACAAAATAAAGGCATAAAACAGACAATTAAGTGTCTTGAAGATTTTTTTATCACGTAGTCTGTTAAAAGTACCACCATATTCACAAAATATAGTATTCTGGTTAACAAAGCATGATTATGGCCTTACCATTTTATCTTACATACTCCACCATAGTTTTGCACAATAAAATAAGCTTTGAAAACCATTTCATTTTTGAGATTTAGTAATTTTTACTAAGAAACGAAAGAACCTACTCACTATCTGAGTGATTATTATTTATAATTAACAATATTTTTATGAAAAGTATTTAAATTAAAAAAAAATTTTAATGTGTATTTTTACGGAAATTATTTTACTCAATTTTTTTTGAAAAAAACGAAAAAAAAAATTATTTATAAAATTATATTTATTTCATGCTTGTACGTACACTCAAATAATGAAATTAATTTTTATCATTTCTCTTTACGGAAAAACTTTTTAGAATCCTGTGACTTCTTGTACTTCAGAAGATATAACGATTCCTTGTCCAAAGAATAGGACAAAAAGTGTTTACCTAAAGTTATATAAAATTATTTGAAGATTTTATAAAACGCCCCATTCGTTAACTCAAAAAATTATTGTGCAAAATTGGCTGAATGTTATCCCTTCAAGTTTGGTGACTTTTCTTAAAATCGCTTGCTGGATCTTTTGATCCCATTTTCATAAAAGAAGAAGAAGAACTTTATTAAATTCAATGTCACAATATGGAATGATAATTCAAAATTAGGAAAACTCATATTACTTTTTATAAAAAAATGATTGAAGTTTGTGTAAATCCAAACAAAGGTTTATGCAAACCGCTGAAGGATATTGCATAGAAATTAAACAGAAAGTTGACATAGTAGTTGAAGGACCCTCTCATGTCATAAACTGTCAATCAAAATTAAAAGTTAGTATTTTTGCACAAATTTTGAAACATTTTCTAGTTGACGTTGAAACTTTGTGTCTATATTAGATACTCCCTTGAAAATTTACAATGCTATACAATTTTAAACGCATCACACTTATATATATTTAATTTTTTTAATAAACATGTCTACTTTTTAGAAAATGTCAATCAGGATGATAAAATTATTAATGATAATATCATTGGCTAAGGTCGCAGGACTCCAGCCTATTTTGTACGTTAAACTCGTAGGCTATAGCAATCACCTGGCTTGTATCTTTTTCTTATCGCCCTACCGTGCTCAATAAACCTTTTTTTTTACCATCCTCTGTTGGAAAAATTTTAAACATTTTAAAAGTTGAATAGGATTTAAATAAAAATTATCCGAATGATTTCTTTAGTTTTAACTTTTTTTGCAGGTTTAAGGTTTATGCGTAGTTCTGGCTTCTTTATGTGTGTTTATCTTTTTGGGGACAAGACTGTTTTTCACTTCCTTTTCTTAAAACAAAGATTTTTGATCTTATGTCTTTTATAATGTCAGGATCTGTTCTTCTTAAATTTTGCTAAAAATTCTAAATTTTGTGTTTTTCAGTAAAATCCACTTCTAACAAATCCTTGTAATTATCTTAACATTCACTTACAAAGCGGAAATATGCCATTTCATAGATCCCATTTACATTAGTAAATGGATTAGCCAAATTTGTTACAAAGTTTTCGTAAAATAATTTTTACGTCCTTTCAGTGTCAATCAATCACCTATCAAGCAGTCAATATTGAATTAACTAATTGATTAGCCGATACATGATAACTAACTACCCAATTGAAAATAGTAAAAAGTACCACTCAAAAATGTGTATTCAAGTTAGCTTCTCCCTTTCTACATGCTAGTACTTTTGATTTTAAACAAAAATTACTATTTTTGAATTCAGTGTCCTATGCCTACATCATGAAGCATCCCAAAAGATGCACCACAAATCTTTCTCAAACACACAAAATAGTAAACGTGGTTCTCAACCTAAATTCTATAAGTTTGGAATCCGTTTGCACGAACCCCTGCTTATCTAACACTGTTCAACTTTTCTCAGTATAAGTCCATAAGTGAGCTTAAAATTAACTTACTTTAGTGATAAAAGTAGAACAATTAACTGGGCAAGTTAAAAATTTCTAAACTTAAAAAACATATGTCTCGATACAAAAGCTTTTTTAAATTCTTTTGCGTCTCAACAGACGCGTTTGTATTAAAAAAAAGTATTTTGTAGAAGTTGCATACTTATAAAATACACTTAGCATTTTACATGGAACTGTGCTCTTTTAAAGAAAATATAGCTAATATAATCCTCCTATACTTCTATCCCCTGAAAATTATGCCTTCTCGTTTATATCCCAAAATTTCTTTCCATTCAAACTGATTTTGAGCGTAATTTTAGCTTAATTCATTTTTCTAACACCCTTATTTGTGTTGCTATATCCCAATATACTAAAAGGAAGTGTTTCAACCAATTTTTATGTCACCCATCAAGTACCATTTGCAATCCAGTTGTGAACCCACTGGATTCTTGGAAGCTCAATTTGAGAACACCTCTAGGATGACGTTTGTCGAGCATAGAAATGAAGGAGGATGTTTGATTTGATATATCACATAAAGGGAGAAAATCATTTTTGAAAAAGGATATAAAATGGATTTTAATGATCTTTATTTATGGTGCTATTTTAACAAAAGATTAGCTTGTTAAGATTGACTAAAAATAAAATTGATCTAACATATAGGTTTTAGAGTAGTCAACTTTATCTCATAAATTTGCCATAAAGGAAACAAACTCAAAAAACATTTCCAAAAGGATATTATTCTGAGAAGCTGGCATTACTTCTTTCTGAGCTTTTCCTATCAATGACGACAGCCTTTTGTTTTAGAGTAGCATCGTAGGTACGCGTTATATTTTTAGCATACGTGCAAATACTATCAAAGGTTTTGATGTCTTTTTGTGAAGTTCCACGCTTTTAAATTAAAGTAAATATGGCGTTGTGACAAGGCGCATTAGGTGTGTGTTGTCGCCCCCGTGCTCTTGCCGGTAAACGGAGAAGCATTGAATGTGGAGAAGAATTGAACATTTTTCTTTTTTTTGATTTTGCCGCATTTGAAGCATATAGAACCCTCTAGGGTTCTAGGCCTTTTATTGCTAGAGGCCTTTTATTGCTAGTCGTAAATCATGTCAGTTGACGCCCCAAACTCAATTAATCTTCAATTTCTCTCTCTCTCTCTATTTTGATCATCAATCAAAGCACATATAGCCATTTCTATATTGCATTTGCATTCATTATTGCGATTGCCACTTTCATTATTCATTAACAAAAATTCATTATTGCCATTGCCACTCACTTTGATATCACAATACATTTGATCCTTATACCACAATATTTTACACAACTTCATCAAACTTTATACAATTTGGTAAAATTTTAATTTAAATTTTTTATACACTTTTTTAGACAACTTCTCATGATCATTGACGGGTACAAGTATTTCCTGAAAAGAGAAACTCTATCAAGCAAAGTCTATTATTGTACTAAAGCTTCTTCATGCAAAGGTATTTTTGTTTTTCTTTTGTTATTTTTGTTGACTGTTAAAACTATAATTTTTAATCAAAATTTAAAAATTTTCAACATATTTTTTCACAATTTTACGGAACTTATTGGTTATATTATATGTGTTTAATTTGATAGTAGGGGTCATTCACAATTGACGTCAACTATTACTGGGAGGGAGGGGGTACCTTTGAGTTGACAAGGGTCAATTTTGGTATGTCATAATATATTTAAAAGTTGACAAAAAGGAGGAAGGAGGGCTAAAATTTGTGAACAACCCCTTAGTTTTATAGTTTTCAACAATCAACTAAATCTTTGCACAAATTTTGTAATTAGGTTTGTAAATCTTTAGTTGTCGCAGCAGACCTTGTGCATCTTTTACAATTATGGTTGAAAATTTTGCTGCTTTTTTATTAATCCATTCAATAGTTACACAGCTTTATAAATGTTTGAGCATTTTTTATAACTATTATTTTTTATACTTGTTATTGGTTCTAGATCTGTTCTTTAACGTATTTGCGTAAACATTCAATAAACTTATTTGAAACATTAATACTTTAAGATACATAAGCGGTTTTTTCAAAACTAACTTTTTTTCTTCACCCGTTAATAAATGCTTAATTAATACATCTAAACAAAATAGTCAAAATTTAGGTTCTTGTATAAATCAATATTTTATATTTGCAATTTTTTGAATAAAACTATCGATTTTTAACATAAATTACTTAATTTGTAATAGATATAAATTTTTTTTAATTTTAATAATATTGAAATTTTATTTTTGATCTATAAAATTGATTTAATCTAAATTACTTAATTTGTAAAATATGAATTTTTTTAATTTTAATATCGAAATTCTATTTTTTTCTATAAAATCAATTTACACGTAGCATTGTTATTTCTTGAATTTTCATTGTTTAGCAGTAAAATCTTTTTATTGCAAATTCACTGATTGTTTAAGAATGTTAGACAGTATAAGCATCATATCGAGAAAATTATAATGGAAATCAAATATAAATAGTTTTTGGCTGTAATTTATAGCTTGTAGTAAAACAAGTGACAGTATTGCAGGAAAAACTGTAATGAGTGTATATAAAATAGGCTTTGAGAAGTTTTTTTAACTGGGACTGCATTATATAATTGCTAAGTAACTTTGATAATTAACACTTGTTACCAATAGTATCACAAATAATACCACATGGTAATTTCTGTGGTACAAACTTGTAAAATATTATATATTTGGTTCTCTCTTTGATGAAAATTTTTTCAATTTTATTGCTTTCTCATATTTTGGTCGATCAACTAGACTTTCCTACTGAGAATGTTTAGTATTGTAATGGTTTTTCAAATTATATTTTTATAAACAGAAAGATTGTCCAAACAAATGAAAGACACTGCATTTTATTTTGTAGTACAAAGAAATAATATATTCGTCGACGTGTTCTCAAACACGCCAGAATTGTTTATTAACATTCTTTTCTTGGGCATATTGGGTACTGAAAAATATTTACAAACATTTAAAACTTAATTAGATTAAAAATATTAGAAAATGAACTAGTTCAAAAGAATTAAAGCATTCGTTTTTGTTGCATTCTCTCTCTGCAAAAAATCTTAGCTTTTGTTTTAATAAACAAAAAGCAGATGTTTTTTTGCAGTTTTGGGTTGCAGATTGCCAATGTTTCATTTAAAAGATTTATTAAATCTAATCAAGAATCAACAATTTATATATATATATGTATTTTTAACTAAAGTATTTTTTTAATTAACAGGAAAATTATTTCTAAACAAAGAAGATGAAGCAATCCTGAAAAGAGTGCCTCATAATCATGATGAATTAGATGCAGGAAGTGTAGCCTTCAAATCTAATATCAAGAAAGAAGCACTTGAAACGTTTAAAAGCTCTAACAGAATATACAAGTATTTTTTTCATATCTTTAAAAAGTATCTTAATAGTTTATATTTATTTAGTGACAATATTTTTCTCATCGAAAATGATCAAAGATCTACAATGAAAAAAAGAAGCATATTAAGGTATATAAGAAAAAGCAGAAAAAGAATTTCCTGTCCGAAAAACCTTGAATTTTCCATTCCCGAAAAATACACTGTAGCAAACGGCTCAAGATTTTTGCAAATGGATTTTCAATACGAAAACAAAAGGAACTTAGTTTTTTATGGAAAAACTTTACATCACATCAACCAAATTTCACAGATAGACTCCATTTTTGTTGATGGTACTTTTAAAAAGGCACCACATCTCTTTCATCAGATAATTACAATACACACCTTTCACAATCATATTCAAGTACCGGTCCTTTATGCGCTTGTATGCGATAAGAAAGAAGAAACTTATAGGTATTTCACAAAAATCTTTTCAACTAAAAAATTAAAATTTTATTTTAAAACTTTATTTTAAGTTACGTATTTGATTGTTTGAAAAGTGTAGTTGGTGAAAATGTAATTAGAAATGTCACTGGAGATTTTGAAACTTCAATTATATCAGCTACAAGAAATGTAAAATTTTTTAACTTTTATCATGTTTTTAATATCACAATATTTTTTTAGTCTTTTCCCCAAGCCGACTATCATGGATGCTATTTTCATTTTTGCCAGGCAGTATATAGGAAGCTTGTATCCCTTGGATTCAGTTCATTATATTCCAGAAGTTTGAACTTTAGAAAATGCATCAAGATGTTACTTTCAATAGCTTTTTTATCTCAAATGGAAGTAAGAGAGATTTAAAATTTAATTATTTTGTTTTAAATTTTTAATAAACTTAGATAAAAGTAGCATATCGTAAAATGAAGATGTTGATGGTCCCTTTCTCGATTGATCCATTTTTCGCTTATTTTGAAAATACTTGGTTAGTTGATAACAAAATTCTACTTTGGAATGTATTTGGAAAAAAAGTCAGGACAAATAACCATGTTGAAGGCTTTCATAACTCGTAAGTTTAAAATATGTTTTAATAATAATGCTCTACAAAGGATATAATTTTTTTTAGATTACATGCAAGTCTTCAATCGGAAAGAGTCAGTGTTTGGGAGCTAATGGAGTTTTTTATCAAAAACGAAGAAAAATTATTTAAAGACATGGCTGAAATTGAACAGGTCAACTCAAAGTACAACTGGAATGGAGGTAATGACCTTAAACGTGAAGAAAAAGAAATAATTATTGAAGACATTTACAGCGAATACGCCAGAACGAGAAACTTGTATTTTTTTCTTTCAAGAATGTCATCTCTCATAAGCTCTTGCAAGAAAACTCCAGTTGAAAGTTGTGACGATATCTATGAAGTCAACTTTCAATGTTTAAATCAAACTCCTTTTTTTAATTTGCAATCTATCTTGAAGTAAATATTTAGCTTTTACTTATTTATTTTAATTTTATTATTTGATTATTAGCTGAAATTAATAATGTTTAAAAGAATCAAAGGTAACTAAAAAAAATTTATTTCAAAATTTTTATATTATTTACTATTTTTAGAAGACACTGCTAAATGGAAGAAAAAGTGGATAAGGGCTCATTGCGAGACCACTCAAAAAATGCGTGCCACGTTGTAGTACCTCTTGGGTGGTATGGAAATCTACACAAAAAATCTAAAGAAACATTGTCAAACGCTGAAACTTCTATACACAAGATTCATACAAATAACATCAAGAAACTTTAAACTTTGTTTTTAATGAAATGGCATCTAATTTATTTTTGTTCAAATAAAGTTTTAATTCATACTTTAATGTAATTTTTTTACTTGTGTGTGCTCATTTAATATTATTAACCACATATGTTAGCAGGTTAGTATATTAACCACATAGCTAGGGTAACGATTACTCCTCATTTTTTGTGATAGTTTATTAGTTTTAGTAAAAAAAATTTTTATATGATATACTTACACAATCGCAATTTTTTATATCAATACTGTATTTTATTACAAATACTGTATTTTAGAATTTTATTTTGAGTATCTTTTTTTTATTTCATAGAGTTTGTAGTTAAAACATCTAAATATTAAATTGTCCAAAACCATGGTTAAAAACAAAAATAGCCGTGAACTAAACTTTCTATTATATATAAATAATAAACACATTAGGAAAACTTTTTATATATGTATTATGTTTAGCCTCAAAAATAAAAAAAACTATTAAAAATTTTTAATTTAAGGTTTCTCTTACTTTAAATATTTTACACTAATTAAAATAAAGTTAACAATATTTTGGCTGAGTTAAAAGAGTTTAAAACGTAACTCAAAGATTTAAAATGTGCGAAAAGATTTAATGAAGCTTATTTGTAAAAAGTAAATAGATATTACATCAGTGTTATTTTGTTATTAGTATAATAAAAAATAAATAGCAAAGTAACTGGTTAAAAACAATAAATATTTAATGGAAGAAAATTTTATACGGTTAATATATAGTATTAATTTTATAACATTATAAGCGTTAATTTATTTGAATTGGAATATTTGACTCACTTCTGTTCAACAGTTTGAAATTTAGGTTGATATTACAACTGTTTCACATATTTACATAGTAAGCAATTACACTCTTCAATAAAAGCTATACCTTTTTTTTAATTAACAGAATTGTAACTAAGTAAAAAATATAAAGTCATTTTCAAGCAACCTATATCAGCTTCTGAATTTCAAGTTTTTATCTTTTTTGTATTTTTATTGGAACAATAAAACTTAATTTATCTCAAATTTGAATTGTGATCTAGAAATTAAAACCTCTAGTTTAGAAAAATCTTTAATTTAGCCAAACGTAAAATTTACAACTATATAACAAAATATTTCTCACATCAGTTTTTGAACATTATTTAAAGCTGAATTCAAATTTATAAAATATTACAAAACAATAAACAAAATTAAAATATTTATCATAAAAAACATTTATCAAAAGTTAAGAAACAAAAATTTCATAGAGATATATAAAATTTGGTAGTAATCAGCGGACACAGAAAAGAATTTAACTTTATTCAACTAGTTTGCATTTAAAAACTGTGAAGGATGCTTTATCTTTGAGAACGAGAAAAATTACTGCAGTAAATGTAAAAAATATTTTGGTAAGTATATATATGTAAAAATAAAGTAGCCAAATCGATACTCGAACAAAACTAACTAAGGTTTTGAAATCAAGTTATTAAGAGAAGTAAAGCTTTCGCTATGCTTGCAAAACCTCATTCATTATACAGTTAATCGTTTAACTTCGGCTATTTCTTCGTAATCGATCGTCGTTTTGACGATCTTAGTAAAAAGCAAAAGAAATTTGCAAAGTTGCAATTCAATGTTGCACTGCAATGTTGTAAGAAGGACAGAGAAAATTTAACACAGGAGAGATAGGCAAGTTGGAGAGAGTATCACGGCTCACTATCAAAGCGCAAATTTGACAGCGCGGAGACAGAAAGATCAAAGAGTAAGATGACATGATTTACGAGTAGCAATAAAAGGCCTCTAGCAATAAATGGCCGCTTAGCGCACCTCCTCAAATACTCAAAATGGATGGGGCGTAGTGAGACAAAGAGTGAAAAGTACTGCCTTACTGCAAGTTATTGAAGCCATGGGCCCAATGAGAGCTGCTTCCACACCTGTTGCCTCATCGATGATGCCGAAGACTTGGTAGCCATCTCCACACATCTCCTGCGTCATAACCAACACCGGCATGAAAGGTGTCATAGTATTGGCTGGCGTTCCAACCTCTGCCACCACTTCTCCATTTCTCATTAGTTGGAGCATGTTCATCGGATCTGACGTCGCCGTGTGCACCGCTGTGAAGACCACTTCTTCACCGAGAATCACTGTGGTGGGTACTGGATTTAGCGCTGTTATTGCCATTAAATCTGCACTCTCCGTCTTTCCTAAAACTAAAAAGAGAAGAGAAGTAGTAAAGGCGTATCCTCCCGTAAATTTGCTGCAAACCGAGAAGGAAGAGCAAAAGCGCGAATATCATTTTGGGTGAGAAAGTTGGCAAATGTTGGAGTGAGGAGCTTGGCCAAGTTAGCGCAACTTTTTATAGGTAGGGGGTGAGTGATCGCCTGAAATTTCATCCCAACTTGTGTAACCCTTACCCAATGCTGACCCAATTTCTTGCGATGGAAAGGATATGTTAGTGCAGTTTCTTTGACCTAAGCAAACAAACCAAGGAGGCTGAACAGGTAATTGATATCAGAGTCAGTGAAAAAATGTGATACTTATTTTCAATAGTGTTTGTATGTGTTTACTCGCCGAGAAAGCTTTTCACATCATCTTATAAGGATTTCGGTGCGCACATCATTTTTGACTTGCAAGCGCCAGACATTTATCACGGCCCATACCGAATAGAGGCATTTGATAGAGTAGTAAAAGGAATTTGCCTTTTCTTAAAAGTTGTTTCTCCATTTCCTGAGTAGTCACTTACTGAGATTATTTTAATTTCTTAGAAGCATCCCTTATTCATTTATCATTTTATGAGTTAGCTTTTAGTGTGTTTTGCCTTAGTGGTTTGTGAGCGAACTGCTGTTGTTTGAAAGTTATGTGGTGAGTTTCGTTCTAATCCAGGGAGTTAATCATGTACATATAATTAGATTGAAGGAGTAAGGAAAATTGATTGAAAATTTGATTGAAAATTGATTTTCAGTAATGAAAGAAAATTGATTGTCTCGTCACTAAATTTTATCAGAAAAAAGGTGATGATGAAGAAAATTCCTAAATTTAGAATTCATTCTTGAAAAAGAAGTGTCCATGAAATAAAGGAAAAATGCATCAGTGATGTCATCAAGTATATTTTATATTCTCTTTTTGTGAAAGGAGATATCCTAATTTATACACTTTCTTTATTAATAACACCAAGCTTTTCTTTACTTAGGTTGATTCAAACTCTTTGTAAATTTGGTTTTTAATCTCACTAGCACATGACACGATTTTCAACACGCCCAAAGTCTCTACACATATGTGCTAAGAGTCTTGCATAACTGGAAAGATGTTAGCTCATGTTCAAAAATTTCCATCTTAAAAATGATGTATGTATTTTTAATAAGTGATTTCAAAGTCTCCTTTCTTTATATCTTCGAAATAGATTATTAACATCAATATATCCCGTCCTCGGTCGAAGACACCAGTTTTTTTGTTCAAGAGACAATTTGGATGTCGCAAAAACCACTCAAGTCAAAATCTCCATTCCTTCTTTTTAAACTCTCTCTATATATATATGGGAGCATGGAATCTAAATCTGATAAATTTTCTTGGATCTATCTAATGCTTTGAATAGTGTTGATCATTGTTATTAATAAATAGATCGAAATGTCATTCTTTTTCCAATAAGTCTTCTACTTTTATGGCAACCTACATGTCTAATATAAAACAATTCGTGGGTTTGGGTGAATGCTTTCCAATTTAAAATGCGTCTAGGAGCGCACCCCCAGACTTTATTTTAGACACTACTTTTTTCTCTAATACTAATTTTTATTATACACAGATGATTTAACAATATCAATTCTCATCTTTATAAGTTTGAAGGATCTTAGCATTTGATTGTGGATGATCTTGAATCTGTCAACGATTGGTCACCCATAAATCTTTAACGGTTAATTTGTCTAAACCGAAATCCATGTATTTTTCTCATTAATATATTACTTATGAGTTGGTCGTAATTGGTATTGATTTCCTTTTAATCAATAATATGCTGACTTGGAAAGATCATATTTTGCATGTTAAACTTTATAATTGCTATTTTATATAGATATAAAACTAAATTTACAATATCTGTGAAACATCGAATATATAAATCTGGGATTATTCCTCATTTATTCTGTAGTTTGGTCTTTGTTTGCTTTCCAAATTAGTGAGCCTTCAGAAAAAGCAGTTAGACTCGTTTTCAATGAGCCAAGAGTTTGCCATATTTCCATCTTCTACTATCACCACCACAATACTGAAATTATGCCTTCTTCACACCCATATATAAATAATTGCTCTCCTCCTGTTTCCAGCTCTTGGCTTACCTTCAATGGAGCCCAACCAAATTTCCTTATACGTATTCAAAACACAAATTAAAAATATCTGATTCTTTAGGACTGAATTTTTTTTAAAGTATATCAAAGCAGTAGATCCTTTCACTTCTGGTCCAAGCACGTATAAAGGATCAGTTTTCATCTTATAGACATTCCTATCTCCTCTTTTCAACAAATAAAAAACAAAAGTGATTAAATTAATATTTATTTTAAAACTCCTTATCAAGTGATTAAAAATTCTTTGGGCATATAGCAAGAGCTTCACCAGCGATGAACTGTCCATATTTGAAGATAATGGGAAAAAAGTAGGAATAGGAAGACGAAGAACATGGTGGATTGATGATATCAAAGAAATGACTGCCAAAAAAAGCTAGAAGAATTTTTCAAATTGACAGATGAAAAAAGCTAAAAAAAGAGTTATCAAATATCGATATAGGTCATGGTGAAGATCAAGTGATAAAAAATATTTTACCAATACGCGTTTGTCAGTTTAAATTTGTTAAACAAGTTCATAACTCACAGACTTTTTAGACAAAAGCACAACCCGGTGCTTAAATCGCTCAAGATGCATGACAAAGGTGTATACTGCGATTCCTAAGGAAGTGCCTCAAATCCAGAAAGTAGACACTGAATCAAAATCTGGACACGTCTGACCAAGAGCTAAACACCTGTTTTCAAGTAAATCCGCCTCATAATTGCTGCAGCTACAGGTGGCAATATAAAAATGTTGTTGTTAAAATGAAAAAACGTCAATTAAAAAGGAAAAACTTCAATAAGAAATTTCGATAATAGTATTGTAATCAATTCAGAAGCAAAATGTTATACGAAAATAATCGATCCAAAAAAAGGGAATTACAATACCTCCATTACTTCACATATCAAATATTGAAAATATTTTTAAATTTTCGGATAAGAAACGCAAGGATATGTTTCGTTTTTGCTTCATTTTTTGATTTTTTCGGTTTGTCGCTTGCGCCTCTTTGGCTTACTGGTTCTTCAAAATTTCGTTGAATGACTGCTTAAATTCGTGAAAATAAATGTTCTTCTTCCTCTTCTTTTGAAACATTGATGACACCAACAATTGAAGATGATGATCAGTGGTTCCCAACCTCTTTGTCCTGGCGACCCAATTTTTTTCTCAACCTAATTTGCTGACACTGTTATTAATAAATTATAATTCATTATGATCTTGGGAAATTTTCAAATGTGACTATACACAAAAATTTTTAGGGTAAAGAATCACTAATTAGTTACTTCAATTATTTTATGTTTAGCTTAAAAACAAAATTATCATTCTTCTTGAATGCACATAAACAACTTTATAAGATTCAGACGTAAAGACGATACAAAAATGTTCAAGTGGAGCGCAGATGGCAAAATTTCTCATATAGAACACAAATATTCATAGCATAATATATTCATAGTGTGTAAAATTTCAAACTGGTTTTAAAAGAAAAGTAGCAATAGTGGAGTAGTTAAAGAAGGACCGGGTAATCACTCCTCAGAAATAACCTTTTTTAATCTTTTTTTTTGGTTGGAAAAAGTTTAATGATATTGGTGGCGTACTGTGCGACAGACTTTTGTCATTGAAGTTAAAAGGAAGACTATACAAATCGTGTGTAAGGAGTGTTATGTGTTATGTAGCAGAGTGTGGGCCAATGAAGAAGGTTGAAGTGAGACGCATGCAGTCTGCTGAGATGGGGATGTTACGAATGATGTATGGCAAAACTCTACTGGACAAAGTGCGAAGCAAAGAGATTAGAAGAATGACAGGGGTGGAAGATATGGAGCAGTATTTGGAAGAGCATAGACTCCGTTGGCTAGGACACTTAGAGAGAATCGATCCAAAAAGACTAACGATGGGAAGATGCTGTTAAAGAAGACATGAAGAAAAGAAACCTGAAGATGCTGAAATGAAAGGAAGATGGAGACGTCGCTGCAAATTCAAGGTCGACCTTGGCTCGCCAGGGCAAAGACCTGCTCATTAGAGCGAATGGATGATGATGATGATGATGACACTTTATTTAACAATGACTTCACACTCAAGAATATCTTATTTTGGAGTTTGAATTAAATGGCCATTTTTTGTTTAAAATACAATTGCCGTTTTTAATTAATCTTAGAAAATTAAATCAGTCAACGAACTGAAAACCTAGTTTTTCAAACAGATATTTTGTGTCAAATGGTGATATCATCAAGATAAAGAAAAAATTCAAAATGCAAATTACGTCATTAATGTACATTTTGAAAAATAAATGTCCACGTTATATTGAATCAGGTAAAAAATAACTAAAATGAGTAAATATGATTTATTTTTAATTAATGATTTTAAAGCGTTCGGTCGATTCTTTCTTTACCTGCATTCAAAAAGTCGAAATTAACTAAATATTGTTGGAGGATTTAAGTTTGTCATTGACTTCATTGAAAATACATCAAGTTCAAGACTCACACACTATACAACTTTTTTCGTATCCGGTAAATTCACCAACTGTCAATTCATCGACATTACCGATTTATATGAGAAAATACACACAATAAATTAAAAATTTGAAGTTTTATTAAAAATAAAATAGCTTTAAAAGTAATTATTATTATTCTTTTTAACTTTATCTTTGGGGGAAAAATATTGAATAAGAATTTATAAAAGAAAAATAACAGAAGGATCACAAGATAAAAGGACAAAATATTTAGAGAATTCAATTCTGAGTTATAATTGTGTGATGAAATGAATTTGTAATCAATAATGAATTTAAAAATCAATATATCTTTTTTCAGTGAAATTAATTGTCGGTGAATTTACCTACCCGACTTTTTTGGCTAATAACTAATAGGAGGGGGGGGGTCCATAAAAATTTTTAATGTGTGAATTCTAAAGATGGTGTAAAGCTTAGAAAAAAAATTATAATTTTAAATAATTATAATGAAATTGTATTTTATCTAAACATAAAATTGATCAACGTAAAATCTGAAAAATAAATAAAAAGAATTTTGGAACTCTAAAGCCAAAGAAATTCTTTAAGGCAAAATGTTGACTACGGGAAAGTCTGATTGAGAACATGTGGTATGTCTGTCTATATTGATGGATGAATATCAAAATGGAAAAAATTTATTATTAAAAATCAAATGAACGCGTATCGATAACAAATTTAATTTGATGATGATGATAAAAAAGTAAAAACACTAGTACAGTAGCAGAAAAGTAAAAAATGAATTCGAACTTCTGTTTTTGTTTGAATAAAAATATCTATGAAAAAGCTAAAAAAAAAAAAGAGAAGAAACATGCTAAATTTTGGGATGATGTAAAAAGTAAAGATCTTTTCTATGAAGAACAAGAAAGGCAGAGTAGATTAGAATCCTTAATGTTGAATCCTTGGCCTTTCAAGCAAGCGGAACAGGTGGTGCAGTTGAAGCAATCACTATGCCAATTCTGTTGTTCGTACACAACATATTGGATTCCGGCTAAAAACAAAACTAAATCAGAATCTAAATATAAAAGCATTCAAGTTGCAAAGTCGAGGGAGAAATAGCGCAACAGACCTCTTTCCGTTATTCGAGGAGAGGTTTTTTTCGTTTATAATTAAAAAAAAAACTTTTCTACACATTTAGGTAATCTTAAAGTCTTCATTTTTAGTTAGCACACTTTAGTAACTCAATAGTAACGTAAATTTGTTTTGATTATATTAATATTTACAGTTATCCATTGAATCTCGCTAATCTCAATGAAAGTAACAAAAATCAATATTGAGAGTTAAATTTCAATAAATACAAGTCCGTACATCAAATGAGTATGATGCTCATGACTGTTAGACCTCTTCCAAGCGTTGTTTGACACCGGCCAAACTAATATAAACAACAATGACTTCTCGCACCAAACTTTATTCTTGATCCTTTAGTTTAGACTTTAAAAGCACAACCAACGCCAACGAGACAGAATTAAAGGAAACGTTACCATATGGAGCGTGGCTAGCTATTATATACAAATGGGAACTCTAAATCTTTAGAATTGATTTTCTGGTGTTTTAGAAGCTTTAGAACTATTTGATAAAAATTTCACTTTTTTTTAAAGAGATGAGACTACTTTTTAGCAAATTTTTATTTCATTTGGCTATAGTTATATTGAAAAGGTGTATAAGTGTCAAGTGGGATAATGCAGACTATGAACATACAATGCATACTGTTCGTCTTCTAATGTCCAAGTTTCTCTAGTCCAGCCAAGTGATAAAAAAAATTGTGCATAAAAAAGCAATTTTGCTTACAAATGTTTTTTAGAAATGCAAATTTTCATTGAACACGCTCTTGCTTTGTTTTGATTCCCAGATAAGAGTTTGTTTACTTACGTCCAATTTTAAAAGCTCCTTAATCATTTCGCTTTCATGCCAAATCAATCGAAGTTTTAGTGACCGAAATTTTCATAAACGCAAATTTATCGAATAAATTTTTTATTAAAACTAGTAAATATGAATAGCGCCCATTTGGTTAAATTTCCTTAAAATCCTATCAAAGTATAAGGAAAAGCCGGTGTGTACCTTGTTACGTCTAAATTTACGTGCTCATCTGAAACAGATATTTAATGAGTTAGTGCTCAAAAGGCGTTCATTCGACGAAAAGTTAGATTCACGATGTTTCGCTCTAGCGTATTTTTTAGCGAAGCACGCTCTCGACACAACCGGGGCACATTCTACTACTGCAAGGATGAAATTTTCACCTGTTGCTAACACACGCAGTATTGTTTCCATCACAACTGAATAAAACGCGTATTTTCCTAGCATAGCTAATTTTTTTGTACATAAAATATATTGCGATTTATACGACTCGAACACAAAAGTTGAAAAACAAATGAAAACAATTTTAAAAGTTTTCTAAAAAAATAAAATAGTTTTTTTTTGTAAAAAAAAAAGGCCTAAAAATTATTCAATATTGACTTTTTCTAATTACTATACCATGTAATATTTTAAGTACCCTCTTTTGAAAGGGCGCGATCTTCAGGAAAGGGCTTTTTAAAAAAACACTTGAATTTATCCTTCCCTGTCTCTTGCCAGTGTTAGAGAAGAGCACATATACACTTATTTGATCTCATTCATCGTTTCTTTTTATCTAGATTCACTTACATCATCTTCAGAATATCTGCTAGATAAAAAAGATTAAAATTTCTGAAAACTAAAAAAAAAAGAATTTAAATTAGATTTCTGCAAAATTAAAAAGATCTGATTATAAAAATGAAAGAATCTTCTAATTCTTAGCTAAATAATTTACAAAATATGGACTATTAAAAAAGTTGACTTTTGTAACAACTTTGACTTTTTTCACAGAACAAAAATATATATATATATAATCTACGTGTTTTAGAATAAGTGATATTAAGAGAATCAAGAGTCCACTGTATATTTACTTTTAAATGCCGTAGTTATAAACTAAATCTAGTTGCATTTCAGAGAGTCCTATCATCTCCCTTTCCCAAAATGAGACATTATGTTTCGAACTTTAGGAGCAATTTCATTATCATTGATTTGATTGAAATACCGTATTCCATTTTTTTACCTGAAATGGGCTCACAACACTTTTCGCATTTTTTGGCAAAGTGGAGGTCATAGCACTCAAGGCAGTATTTTTTGTCTTCAAAGTTCACTATGTACTTTCCTCCAAGAGATTCATTGCAAGAGTTGCAAACGATGCATTCTTTGTGATAGCATTCATCTTTGTTCTTCAACAGAGCTCCAAAGATTTTCTAAAGTACGCGAGGTCTTAGCGATTCGAAATTTAAAAAAACGTCCGCATATAAATACCCTCAACAACTTCATCACCCGTAGTATATAAAAATCGTGATTATGCCTTTCATCAACGCACATCTGGTTAAGCAGATTTTGGAAAAAGACAAATGTTCGGCGCAATTTTTTTCGAATCAGTGTTTCACAAATAAATTAAGACACTTTATTTATTTCTAAATAAGGTAGGTTTGATTTATAACCAACAGTTTTTTCATCAGGCCAAATTTATTAATTTACATGATGCTTAAATTTAAAGTATAAGGTGAATTGATGGAAAAATGAGTCGTCTCCAGTTAAAACATTTTAAAATTAATTCTAGTTTAAATTTATTTGTTTCAAGGTTATGAAATAGCTTTTGAGAATATTCAATGAATTTTGTTAATGGAAAAAATTGATTGTTTTTCATTCCTATACATTTGGAAGGAAAATATTTTTAAATTAAAAATTGTTCATAATAAAATAAAAGTGATTTTTATTTTAAAGAAACGTGAAAATCAACCTTCACTAAAAACTCGTCTCTTCCATGATCTAATAATATTTTCTTCGATTTCTGCTTGACTTCACCACTCGCTAAACAAGAATCAATTGTCCCGCGTAGACATACAAAAAGACGCAGAATATATTTTTTTTGAAATGAAATACATTCGTAGAATAGGAAGCAACAAAATACTTGCAATAATTTTATCTGATGTGTAGACTTCGTGGGTGGAGAAGACGAAAGAATTGGAGCTTCATCAGGATTCGAAGCACCAGCACCAGCATACGGGAAAAGGAGTGAACAACAAGGGCGGGCAGTCAAAGAGGTAGGAAGGCGAAACGCATATGAAAAAGGCGAAAGTTCTGATCGAATGAAGAATGAAGAAAATAAGTGAAAATAAACACTTTAAATAAGGAATTGCAAAGCACGAACAGCAAAACGCTTAAGGAGAAGTGAATTGTTGATGGGCGTTGTTGTTAAGGAGACGCATTTTTGTATTTAGATTGATTTGAAAAATCCAAAAAAGGTAGGAGGTTGTGTGCGTTAGAAATAATTTTACGAAAGAAATCTAGTATTAATATTTGAAGAATGGATGATTGATGGGTGCCAAGGAGAATTGGCATGAATAGAGCCATTCAAAGAAAAGAAACTAAAAGATGAAGGTGGACTATGTAAGAATAGAAAAGATACATTTAGAGAGAAGACACATTTTCAAAAAGGTTGAGATGAGAAAAGACAGGCTGGCGGAAGAATTAAAATGAGTAAAGGTGAAGAGAACTTGCTTTCTATTTTATCGAGCTTAATCAAAGAGATGAACGAAGAAGAGCCCACACGATTTCGGAAGGTATTTAGAAGCAAAACAAAGGATTTTTTTTATCATTTTTAAGGAAGATGATGTTTCATTCTCGAGAAGTGGGAGGCAGGATTCAGTAAGTACACTTTTAATATGCATAGGCCAAAAATACTTTTGAGAAGGACAAAGACAAAGGAACCAGAATTGTTCAAAAAAAAAAAGATTTGGTGTCTATTGTTGAGAAAGCTGTCGAGTCAAGCTAAATTATTCGATCGCAAACCGAGACAGAAGTTCGCGATTGATTGTAACAAAAGCTTGCGATAAGTCGAGAAAGGTGCAAATGGATAATAATAATAATAATAATAATAAAATAAATATTCTTTTAACTTGTGAAATTTAGTTTTTGTTGAATTTGGTAAGGGTTAGTTTGAAAGCTAAAATAATCATTTTGTTTTTTATCAGACAAAAAATTATCACAATCTCTTTGCGTGAGAAAAAAGGTATTCTAAAAAAGGAAGAAAACAATGTAGGAATAAATGAAAAGTAAACTTAATATTCCTTCTGATATACGTTTTAGTTTGAAAAAAAGGTATCATTAATATACACAAAGCTACAAAGAATGTAGATACATGGGCCTTTATCCTATTACTGTGAATACTCAATTTAGTTAGTCAAGTGTTGTTATTGAGTTTGCTAGAGTAAATCCAATAAAATTTGGTAAATCATAAAATTCAGTAAGTAAAAACAAATGATGTATCTATGAATAGTCGATGTAGTTCTTCGTGATCTTCGAAATTTTTTTCTTCTATCTAACTTATAAAAAAAAAATTTTCTTTTAAATAAAACAAATTGATTATTTTAGGCCTATTTTTCCAAATTCTACGAAAATCTATTAATAATTCAACCACTTTTTGGATAGTCTATTAGGTTCTACCGCCGTATCAAAAATCACCCCATCTAAAAAAAAGGCACAAAACTTGACAATATTGTTTGAGAATATCAATGATATTTTTTCCTTCACAATAAGCAAAATTTTGAATTTGGAAGCTGAAAAATCTAAATCAGTGTTTTGAATTGATCTGGACTTATACGAGTTATGTCGATAGTATTTGATAGTTTGGTTTTTTTCTTCGAAATAAATCGCCCACTTTGTGCCTTCTCAATAAAAATTCCGCAAAGTAAATTTATCCGTTGACTCAAAGCTTTTACTTCGAATGTGAATTAAGCCCGATCATCTCAGTTGAAAGCTGGGGGAGGGGGGATATTTGTTGGAGGTATTTTCGTGAAAGATTATTTCCTGGCGTTTATTATTAGCAGAAAAAAAGCTTATTTGCATTTAAATCGGATTATCATGACATCCTAAAGCAAACAAATTGCGAAGATGAATCTCCTTAAATTTTATGTTTGTACAAATTGCTCTACTAAAAATGTTTGCTGAGCAGTTTCGCGTATCAAGAAAACAATTTTGTTGAAAAGAAATTTGATTAAGCATTTTTGTATCAATTTGAAAAGCACTTATTGATATAAAAGAAACATGGAGAACAAGTAAAGGCGATGATTTTTTAATTAAGAAAATTTAGACTCATAAAAAAAATGGAAAGTTTTCTTTAGCACTCGCAGCAATGTGTTAGTCCCATAGCAAAAATTCAAGGAAGGGTTTGCGAAGCTTTTAATTTACAAAAGACTTCTTATATCTTAAATACTGAACTAGCGTATCATGCAACAACGCCTCAGAATCGCGCTTTGAAAAACATCATTATCAAATGACCCAAGCTTTAAGGGTTGTGAGCTTTTTATATAGGTGTCTTTCATCAAAAAGTTCGTATATAAAGTGGTAGTTTACACGGCAAAACAAAATTTTTACATGGCGATTCGAAGTTTTGGTGTAAATTAGGCATTCTACACATACATGCATCATATGCGCTCATTAGAGACTCCTTTTTAGTTAATTAGTTTTCACAAAGTTGCATGATACGCGACTACATATAGCATCCTTATTTTTAACTTCAAAATGTATGGAGTAGAACAATTCTTTGATCATTTGAGAACGAATGTAACATCCGCGTCCCAATAAATCAAAACTACCAGCTTTAAATGCATAAATTGAAAAAGAAACGAGATGATTAGTCTTCGAAATTGTGGAACTTTGGAAGAGACAAAATTCAAAGTAACTGATTTTTAATTTTTAAAAAATTCATATCTAACGTTAAGAAGTGTCTATTTTTAGGACTCTGCCTTTTTCACATGCTTTTTTAATTTTGAAGTAGGTTTGGATATAACGAAATAAGTCAAAAATTTATTTGGATATAAATTCGCCATTTTGTCCTATTCCTTTTTAGTATCATAAAAAGCCGTTTTCTAGAATTAAGGAAAATGAGGTTGAGTGTGAGTGTAAACTTACTTGATTGCATATGGAACACGTTTTGGCGACTTTGGTTTCGTAGCAGGTCGGACAGACGTAGGAGTCATCCAGCACGTAACACTTGTTCTGGCCAATTTGAACGTGACACATGGAACACAGGAAACACGTGTCGTGGTAGCATTTCTCTTTCAGATCGATCTTTTTCTGACCTAAAAAGTTAATGATTTTTCGTCGAGAAATTAAGTTAAGTAGACATTCATTCTGTCTAGAGATTTCTTGAGAATTCAAGGATTATTAGTCGTCTAGCTTCTTGACAAAAAAGGCACGAGATTCGAGAGAAGAATTTGAATCAATAATAATTAAAGCTTATACCAGGGGTTCCCAAAGTGTGGGTTGCGATCCCCTGGGGGTCGCCTAGATCTAGGAAGGTGTCGCAACATTGCCAGAAATGACTTGAGATGATGATCATTTTTCATATTTTTGGAAATTTTATTTTTGTTTAAACACTGGTAAACTTTCATCTCCTTGCGTGTGTAGTGCGTTTAGTATTATTGTTGTGGTTATTTGCGCTGTTCAATTCTAAAAAATGGGTAAACTACTTTTTTGCAAACGAAGAGTTGCAAATTTTTCAGCAAGTTGGAAGGAGAGATTTCTCCAAAAAATTTCTTGTTTGAGAATATCCATTTTTAGAGAAGAGAATGAAGGCATTATGCCAATAAACGTCTATTATGTTATAATTAATCAATAAAGGCAATTTCACGGTCTTTCTTATTGTTGTAAATTCTTCTATTATTCCATCCATATCATCCAAGCCACTTTTATTTTCATTATAATCAAGTATCCCATTTGGCTTTAAGTTTGAGAATGGGAAAGAGTAGTATTACAGTTTAGTTATTTCTAGGTACATATGAAAGAATATAGATGGAATTTGATGACCTTTCAATGCATTGACAATTTTAGGTACCTCTTTCCTTGAACTTTTGATAGTTCCTATAAGCGTCAAGTTTTTTAAGCCAATTCTAAAGCCAGTTTTGTGAGGTAAAGTACTTATCTGTATAAACTTCTCTACCTAAATGAAAAAAGGGCTCCATCAAATGGAGCAGAAAACTACAAGACTTCAATACTTTTGTGTGCCCCGGAGTAAATATATCCCTTGAGTGTAAAGCCGGTGGAAGCCTCACAAGCCCAGTATATTTTGACACCATATTTACGAGGTTTTTCGGCATGTAAACTCTACCATCCAACCAATTGCTCATCTACGGTGAGATTTGAATCTGGAATGTAGAAACGTAAAAGATTCTTTTGAAAAAATTTGCATATATAAGCACGAATGGCAGTCAAACGATTTCAATATTTTTCTTACTTCGCCATTTTGAAAATTATTATCAAAGCACAAACATCTTGAATCTTAAAAAAGATACACTAGCACGGTAAAATGGTCTACCATCTACTCCTGTCCATAACCCTTGCATACTCGTCGTGTTTTCGCAATCAACTCCACCTCTTCTTTTAACTCCAAATGAAGTCTTTACCTCTTCAATTGAAAAGCATGACAGGATACTTTCTAGTATTTTTTCTTTTTTTTTATCTTCATGACGAACATCACTGGCCTTTCGATTAGCATATCTGAGTAACTGTAAAAACATTCTTCAGAATAAAAAGGCATGAACGCTTCTATTTCGTTGTTCACTTTACATAAAACTCGCGGTTTTTGCGGGAGAATGTTTCTCTTATGCAGAGAAGGAGGAAAGGATTATGACTCCATTGGATTCCATTTGCTACACAGTTCTCATTACAATGCAGATTTTCACTTGCATCTTCTTCACTACTTTCGCCATCTGATTCTGTGATCCAGAGTGTTGTCATACAACCAGGCTTCCCCTTCTTCTAAATCAAGTCCTACTTCTTGGGCATCTTCAATCGATACATATCATTCTTTTGAAGCATGCATAGACAAATAAAAACGGGCCTTTTTAAAACAACCTCAAAATTCTTTGATACTAGAGCGTAGATCGGATTTCAAAATTTACAGAGCCAAATTGTGAGACTTTAGATACATCATGAAATGGCTTGAAGCGAGATATGGGGAGCCGCATTTCGTTATTCGTGACTCCGGCGGCTATGGCTCCGACTCCTAGTAGGAAAAATTGTGCGGCTCCAGCTCCGGCTCCGAAGCTCTTGTTTATATCTATGAAAATTTTAGTGTTAAAATTTATTAAATGTACACTTTGTACATAAGATACTATTGAGGGTAAAACGTAAAAATTATGGGGGTATTCATAGCTCCTATCTTATTGTATAAAGTAAAACATCTTTTCATATAAATTTAATATTCAAAAATTTCTTAAAGCAAAATATTCAGAGATTGCAGTTATCGAATGAACAAAGAAAAAATACACATTTTGAACACACGAGTAAAAACACACACTTTTCATGTTCGAAGCTACATTTTTTCGTACGCAAGTTATTTAAACATCAGAAATCTTAAATGTTCAGACAGTATAAATGACTTCAAGAACGAAATAAGCTAATTTATACACACCATCACTGAAGAAAAAACATGGGTTGAACAGTTCATTAGTTCAAATTTAAAAATATTCCATGACCTTACATTGGAAAGTGTTGCAGTTTACAAATTTGGCTAAAATGTTAGGTTCGGTTTTTTCCTGGAATAAAAGTGTAAATGAAATGAAATGTATTTTGCAGTTTTGATGATTTTAAGCGAGCCAATTCAGATTCATTCTTGTACCTTCTCTAAAAGAAGGTTTGTCAAGGATAAAACAGCAAATGATTCCATATCCCAGTATCTCTTATGTTATCTTGCATAATATCGTGTTTACTATTACCAATACAATATAACTCAATGCAGGTCGTTTCTCAGCACAAACGAAAAGTCACGGAAACTTGAGATAGATAAAGCTTTAAATATTATTTGAGGCATAAATGGAAAATTTGTGATTTGAAAGATGTTGTTCGCATGATCGGACTACATATTGCATATCCAAAATTTTGTGTTTTGTGTTAGTAGATAGTCGGTCAAAAGTTCCACATTGCAGCATAAAAACTGAGTACTTAGACTAACTTCGAAAATTTGTGAGAAGATAGTTCAAAATTACACAAAAAACTTGGAATGATGAAGAGTATTATTAAAGAAGTGAACAAGGATGATGATGGATTTAAACATCTAGAAGTAAAATTTGCTTGTAGGATATCTTATTTGTGCAGAGGAAAAACATGAGGTGTAATATGTTTCTGAAAAATACTAGCATCAGTAACAAGAGATAATTTGTCAATAAACTAGAAGAATCAATTGAAAACATCTAAATAAAGTTCAAATTCTTTTATTTTTGTATTTTGTTTTTAACTTTTAATTGATATAAAAAGGCTGTATTTTAAAAAATTTTGTTAAACAGTGTAATTAGTAGCATCGTTGAAATTATAGTAAACTGCATGATCCACATGTGCTATGGCGAGTAAGGCGCACTGCTTTTATGAAGAGGTTGATTCTGTGATCATAATCATCAACTATTTGAAGCACTCCATTTGGTAACTTAAATTAAATACTAGCATATATTGCAAACCTTCAAAATTTGCTACATAAATGGCGTCGGAAATATCAATCAGATCAGCTATTCAAGGCAGGGCGCACTATTCTTCTTATTTATTTCTAATAGCCTATGAGCTCTATGGGGCGAAATGTCTGTCGACCGTTATTTAAATAATTTTTTAATTATAAGGGCTACACTTAAACGTTAGCTTTTGCTGCTTATAAAAACTTGAAAATATCAAATAAACTCTAATTCTTTATGCCTCCTATTATTTTGAAATTATTTTGAGAACAGACCGTTCCATTTTAAAATAGGGAAAATTGCTTTATTAGTTTATTTTGTTTCCTTTCTCTCTTATGTTAATTATGTAGCAAATTTTTCAATTTTGAGTAAAAGGTAGGGTGCAGCGGATGTATTTTCATTGACCAGGCACTGATGTACCGCTTATGTCAAACTATGAACAAATTCGTATCGATGAGGAAACGAATCCAGAGGCTTCCGTGCTATGTCCATCATCTCAACCAACCTGCCATGCCACCCATAGAGTATGCTGTAGGGGATACGTCAAATTAATTTTCAAAAAACTTAAGTTATGCTCTAAATTTTTTTAGTTTTTGTTGAAGCTCTATAACTTTTTCTGATAGACTTTTTTTCCTTAAAAGTTATTATAAAAAGCAAATCATTGCAAAATGTTAACAGTAATTTTACTTTTTGCAGCTTGTATCAATTTAGAGCCTGCTTTCCTCATAGTTCGATACAAGCGGTGCAATTGTGCCTTCTCGATGAAAACACCCCAGGGTATACCTTATACCTTACCTTAGCTTTTAAACTATTTTTGAATGATGCTTAGTAAAATGAAATAATGCGACGATCTTAATTTTTTGTTTGCACAATTATAACTTCATTTTATACCCTTGCCCCTGAAATCACATTTTTCATATAAACATCGCAGGGTGTCTAGTAGACTTTTTGCCTTTAGACTACATTCACTCATATAAAACTATCCAACCTTCAGTTATTTGTTTTCTCTATGAATCAAATATCCTTTCATCAATTCCTGTAATGTGCCTGGTAGAATACTTCGTTTTTCAAATGAAAAGCCCATTCCACCCTCTAACAATTTTTGATTTTTTTAAACTAGTGTATATTCGATATGCAAATTTAATTAAAATATTTTCGCTGGAAGTATAGTATTTAAATTCACCAATTTTGTAAAAAAAAATATAAAGTAGTCTTATAAATTTAGGACTTAAGGTATGCGCTGAATACACTCTATTTTAAAGGATTGCTTGAATATTTGGTCTCCCGTGGTATTTCCAGACCACTAATTTTGAAAATTGCAAAAAAAAAATTTCGCCCCCCCCCAATAATTTTGAGGATATGAGCCCCTGATTCAAGGTTATAATCACTAAAGATCTTCAGTTTTCCTAAGCTATCAGAAGAGCAAAGACCTTTAGTAAGTATTCAATTTTGTAGTCAACTACATGAATATAGAGCTAACAAACATTAAGCCACGAATTTCAAAGCTTGCTGTCAAATGCAAAGGAAGCTCATCCTACTATTTCGGATAAAGAGCTGTTAAAACGTATTTTGATATTATTATTATTTAAAAACAATTTTTAAGCGTTAAATTTATTAGATACCCATTTCGGCGCCTATTTCTTCGAAATCTCAGAATCCGCAACACTGCCTCACAGAAAATTAAATGGTAAATCACGCGGTTGTACGGGGGTCGTGGCCTTCCAATCCTCCGGGTTAGCGAGACATGAAGGTTGGGAAGTGCTGTTTTATGCAATGCTGTGAAATTTGCTGATAACAAGGTTGATTAGAATTCAGCATTTTATACGCTCTGATAGAGACTCACGCGTATCTAAAGCCGCTATTACGAATCCATACATTTACGAAGATGTTACAATGACATGGTCGTAGGCGTCGTTCTTCGTGGTTGAAGTATTCATATATATTTTAAACGAGGAACATAGCGGGAGGAACTGCTTTTGTGGTGAAGAAATAAAGAATGAAAAAATGTATTGAATCCTTTCCTTAAATCTTCAGCACAAAAAGCGGTTCCCTCCGATTTTTCTGGACTTCAGTTGCCAAAGACTGACCGAGTGGAAATAATCTTTTAATAAAGATTTGTCATATGTCGAAAATGGAAGATGGTATGAAAAAGAAGACTAATCATAAGCGCCCTCCTTACAATTAGTGATAATATGGAGTATAGATATTCATATTCGAGTATAAAATCTTTTCAATATATTATATAAAACGTATTCTAAATGGCGTTGATTCTCGTTTGTTATGGTCATATACACGTTCTCCAGTATAACGTTATAAATTGTAGCATTTATAACGATGGTTTGTGATTTGAACCGCTCTATCAGCGTATAAAGGATCTGATGTGTATATTTTTTATTTCTTTAAAGGAAGAAGCATTGAAAATAAAAATATTGATTTTATTAGAGTCGACAAATTCAACGCACATACGATTCTTTTCGAAAAGACTCTAAAAAGAATCTAGAAAAAAAAATATCCAACGTCTCTTGAGTCAGAAAGAATTTTTCAGATGATGTTTATCACAAGTCGGATTAAGTGAGATCATCGATACCCTGTGACTTTCACGATTTTACTATAAGAGTTTTGAATAAAGAAAAGTTTGTGTTTTTCCAAGATTATTATTATTTGATATTTACTAATATTTTTAAATAATAATAAATTAATTAGAAGTTAAACAAATAGGGATAAGAATACTTTAAGATTTCGCAAGCAACGCGGTGAAAGAATGAAAAGATGACAACATACCAGGACAAAACTTTTGACTGCAGGCAACGCAAACTCCCTCGCCATCCTCGCAAACGGAGCGTTGGTTGCACACTTTGCAGAATGGCTTGTCGTCTTTGATGAAAGTATCCGCTCCTTGAATGTCTTTAGAACATAGGGTGCAGTTGGGTGCCTGAAACAAATGCAAAAGTAATGTTAGCAACGAAGCAGTTTAATCTCCTTCCATTTACACTTTGCAATCAAGAGAAATATTTCTACTCAAAGTCATTTGAGAGGAATATCAATTGAATTCTTGATTATTTTTATTACTTTAAATAAAATATTTTTGTCTTTAGTTAGTTACTCAAGGAATTTTTTCATGCACTCAGAATGGGAAGAAAAATAAGCAGAAGAACACATCAGGAATGCAAACTTAACGAGAAGAGTGTCAAATGACAGAAAATTTTAGAGGCGTGTAAAACCTCCATCCAGGGTCACATTTTACAGGACAATGTCGACTTTGTAATGTGCAACGTTCATAAAATTCATAGAACAAGAAGGATGATTCAAAATATATAAAAATAAAAATCTCAATGAAATTTTCTTGGTTCGCAAAATGCACAAAATTGCATCTTTTCATTGGAGAGGAGTGAAATATTTTTAAAATTTAGAACAAATAAGAGTTCACTATGGGGTTTTAAAAAGCTTCATAATCTTGCGAAGGGATCATTTTTTAACTAAATAAATATGTTTCCAAATTTTATTAAACTTTGATCGTTGAAGTTTCTCAGAAGGTTAACATGAGTATCAACTTTGAAAATAGGGTCTCAATTCAATTATTACACAAAGAAAGTAATGATAATTACTGTGCTTAATCTAAACGGCTGTAATTTGGATTGGATTTTTGAATTTAAAGGGTAAGTCAAACATGTATAATGGACTGAAGGGAAGCCATGAAAAGTGGTGTTAGAGTAAGGCTGGACAGGCACTCACTTGTTCAACGTAAAGTAAGCTCATTCAGAAACTGTAAAAAATTGAAATTGATCGTTAAAGCAGCTTTGACTGCATATAAAGTTATTAAAATGCTATTGCCTTGATATTTTTGAGTTCCCGATCGAATCTTACGTATGCTATCATTTTTCCACAAACTAAGATAGGAAAAGTAGAACTTTTGAAAAGACTCTTAACATTTTTTTTACTTTTTTCAGAACATTATTATTTACTGTGTAGAATACATATCTTAAATTTAATTTCGATAAAGTACCAAAGATTCATGTTAAAAAATTATAAAATGTCATATAGCTTTAAAAGTGGAGTCTAACCGCTTTGATGATTTTGGATACAAGTCTTTTTAAGACTTCAAAATGTACAGATATCTCAGCAAAGCATTTAGAAAAAAGCAAATAACATTTCATATTTTGAAAATGGCAACAAAAAAAACGATTCATTGAAAGTAAATACCGTATGTGCTTTTCAAAAATGCATGGAGACAATTGAAGTAATAATGATGGATTTGTTTTGTTTGACAAGAACGGATTCATGATGCCTTGCTTGGCTTATAAATAACATTTGAGAAAGTATTCGATGCGTATGATAGAAAAAGTGTGAAGACAAAATCGGGTAACTTATATTGTGTAGATTTTGGGAACCGCGAATTTTTTTGCAAGAATAATCTTTTTATGTATTTATTAAGAGAGATACGACGACGTTAGTTCTCAATTCCATTGATATTTTGGGAATAAATGATCAAATCGAAAGACTCAAGCAAACCAAAGATTTAATGATAAGGCTACAATTGTCTCATGAAAAACCGCAAAATTTCTATATATTCTTAGCACAATTGATGATAGCTACCTTATGAAGCAGATTTGTACACAAGTGGCAAAAACATTTTGAAAAGAATAATAAAGCCGAAAATGACATCGCATTCCACTTTAACGGATGTGAACTCACCGAACTTTCAAAAGCATTACTTATTTACCTTCTATACACGACGCATTCAATTATAAAAAAATTAACTTTCTATTTTAAACATTTAACAGCCAATGTCCCATAAATTGGACGTAGGCACAAACGAACTTTTGATGGAATTCAAAAGTAATTGACCTAAATCGTGTGCTTTGTGGACTGATAGCTTAATTCTGGGTTTTTTAAAACCTTTATTCAATCATGGACCCTTTAAGAAGTTGATGAAAATTATGGATCACGTATAAAAAGTCATAGAAACAACTTCGCATGCAAGTAATATTTGTCTTTATTTTATTGACATGAATTATTGACCTGAAATGACGTGAAATACCGATAGCAAGGCAAATAATTCATGGAGAAATGCCAAAAAGACATCGTTTTCACGGAACCCCTAAAATGCAGCCATGGACCCATCAGGGGTCTATGGACCCCCGAGTAAGAAACACTGCTTAATTGCATCACGAAAACAAATAAACCTCACAACCAAACTCTATACCGCATCCTCAAAACTGAATAATCGGAGCAAGGTATCACGAGGTAGCAGTAAGTGTTTTTGAAGCGATTCCGCTACATAAGAAAATCCGGTTCACTTTTTCCTATCTTTTATTTATGTGATGATTTATCAACTCGAAGTTACCTTTGTTATGACATGACCACGATTTTGTTAAATTTTAGTTTTGTTATACCATTAGAACAATATTATTTGCAAGTCTGGACAATACCAATTTGTTTAAATTTTCTGTGAAATACATTCGGTCAAATCTCCGTTTGATAAAAATTTTTGTTCGCCCAAATTATTTTAAATTGAATTTACTTATTTGAAATTACCTAAAATCAATCAATAAAAATCAAAAAACCTATTATCGATTTATTTTATGCCCTAGTAATTGTTATAGATATACAAACTTGAAAAAGTTAATTTTTACATTTTTACGTTAGTCATTGTGTTGATATATATTTTGAGAAAGAGTGTAAGATCTTCAGCAGCTACCATCAGGATCCAATTTGGAAATAATGTTTTGTCATCAAAGATTTACAAAAACTTTTACTTTAATTTTAATTCTTTTTCTGAAAATAGTTACACTTTCTTCCGAATAAACTAACCATGACTATGACGAAGTTATTTCCAGTTGTAATGACCCTAGGCCTAAGACGTAACCTGTTTGCAATCCAAGTAATAAGGAATTATGTATTATAAAGTCCCTACGCTGTGAAGCTGTAGTCTGGAAAGTCTGTAGGAATGAAAACGCTGTGATAAGCATAAAAGATCAGCATGGGATCGAATGCGAGAGTTCAAGTATTTAGGGTGAGTTATTGAAAAGGAAGGAGGTTGTAGTTAGGATGTACAGCAGAGGTTGAATGCGAGTTGGACAAAATGGAAAGAAGTTAAGACTGTTTTAAACGATAAAAAGCTGCCAATGAAACTGAAGGCCAAAGCGTATTTAGCCATAGTGAGACCAGACATGACTTACGGTTCAGAATGTTGGTGTCTGAAAAAGAAAGAAAGAAAAGAACAAGTTGGAAGTGTCTGAAATGAAAATGCTGAGAATGAGAATGTTAAATGTAACAAGAAGAGAGAGAGAATCAGGAATAAAGAAATAAGACGAAGAACAAAAGTAATGACGAGTGTGATATTGATGTAATCGAAAAGAACAAAATGAGATGGCATGGACGACACGTGCTGAGAAGGGAGGTAAAAGGAAAAGAGGAAGGCAAAGAATGAGATGGGGAGATGATTTGGAAGAAAGTATGAAAAAATTTGGTTTGAAAGAAAGCGATGCTACAGACAGAAAGCTTTGGAGAGAACGGATCAAAGCCATCGCCCCCAATAAGGAGATGAGAAGAAAAAGAAAGAGCCCACGCCTAAAATAGATTTGGGATCGTTACCTTACAACTAAAAATACCATCTTACATTTGTCCTTACTTTGAACAAAAAAGTGTTTCTTCTTTATCACTAAATCAAATGTTTCATTTTGCATTAATTTTAAAAAAAAAAGTAGTAAAATGGAAACAAATAATTAGGTTGAAGGTTTTGTAATTTTGAAGGATCATGTACAATTTGCTAAGATATTTTTAAATGGAAAAAAGTCAAGAAAAATTAAATTAAGATAAATTTGTGCAAATTTTGAAATAAAAAATTGAAATACTTCAGAAACTCGTATAAAAAAAGTTTTTAAAAAAAATTATTAGAGTTAGCTTTAGGTGTTAAAAACAGGATTTATCAATTTAGTTTGAAAATAATAAATGATCATAAAATGGTAATCAAAATAAGCCATTTTTTTTAAAATTCCGTTAAATAAATTTTTGAAGGGAATGTAATCCAATATAATTATAGAAGAAAGTTTTTATCACAAAATTATTTTATTTTTATTTATGGAAGTCAATTGGAGGAGTGATTTCTCTAAGTCAGCCCTTTTTAATTTGCCGCCCAATTTACCTACGACACAAACACTCGCTACCCAACATGTAAAAAAATAAGATGAATAATAAAAAACAATATTTATCTAACTTTTTTAAGAAATAGGAATGCTTTTTTTGGTTTACAAAAGAAACATGTTATTTATTAAGGAAGAAGGGCCTTAAGTGCTTGGAACCCAACCACTTCTTTTTCTTTATAAATATTTGTCCAGAAAGCACTCAAAGTTTCTGTTTTAAAATCATATTCAAGAGCTTTGTCATTTTTATTTCAATTAGTTGCTCTTCTAATTGGTAGATATCAGAAATTTCCTGAGGTAGATCTTCATTTTCACATCAAATGGATTTCTGACCGTATTCATTTCTATTCGTAAAATTAAATTTTATTTTTGTCATTTCAAGATTCTTTATCTTCCCGTTTTTCTCATTGGCCCTTGGCGACACAAAAAAATTGCCAGGGGATCCAAATTTGGGTCTCGACCCAGCGTTAAGAACCGCTGCTCTAGGGTTTTTTTTGAGAAATATATTTATTCCGCTTTGAAAAGATGAATGAACAACACAACTGCTAAGATAAAAAATACCTAGTTTAAAAAATATTACTTCATTGCCGTTATTAAAGAGAACGATAACGAAAAATCAAAGAAAATACATCGCTATCTTCCTAATTCTGGAAAAAACAGTGAACGTAGAACTCAGGAAAGAAGGATGTCACAAAGATGGAACTCCAACAATCTTCTGCATTTCCCCTAGAACACTCTAACGTGGTGAGAATTCAGACGTTGAGAACATATATCAAAAATGAGGACTATTTTATATAACGGTAGAAGCTTCTTACCATTTCAAGATATAAGGAAAAGAGGAGAAAGAATTGGAGTGAAGAACTCAAGGAACAAACAAATGAACGAGTGATGATGGATGAATGAGGAAATGTTTCTCAAATGTGCTTGAAGAACTATTTATTCATGCGCGCGCGTATTATCCCTTATGTGCTCGTGCTGCTGTAACTCATCACCATGTTGTGAAAAATACACGCATAATTTTTCGTTTATGACACAGTCTATTTTTCATCACATCACATTTAGCGATCTATTGCTGATAGAAAGAGTGGAAAACGTGTGTGATGTTAATCAATAACTGTGTGAATTCCCAGGGACGAATTTCATAATACTGCAGTGTCGATAAAAGATTTTGTCAAGAAAACTCTCACACTACAAATCTAGTCATGCTATGTAATACATAGTCAGAGTGGATGATGATGCTATAACAATTAATCATCATCGCTGAGAACAAAAACTAAATAAGATTGAGGATTTTGAGGAGAGTTTTCTGCCTGTTATGATCTGAACTAATTAGGAGGTGCAGCAGTCTTTTCTCTTCTTCAAGGTCAATTCACTTCTAGTTCCACGTCATTTAATGATTATGTTTTTCATTCATTCATTCTCTGCATCCTTCAAATTTTAGGCAAAGGTGTTTTTGTCGATCGATATCAATGTCAAAAGCAATTAAATGCAAGTGCAGTACGTCCTCCCGTCCGCGATCATCTTTGGTTTCAGCACCGTTCGGATGACGGAGATGTTCACATTACTATAAATCTTTTCTCTCTATTTTTACCATTAGCACAAGTAAATGAAACATCATAAGAGGTATTTATTTTTATAAATATTAAATGTAGCTTCTCGAAAAAAGTCTTTGAAATTCTTTTACTTCAAAATATTGAGGCATTTCTTGGCACTAAGTTCCATACTCTCATTGAGAGGAATGATTACAAACTACTTTCAGTAAACTTGACTGTAACACATATGTTTCAGATTCTGCCATATCTGTTTGGGGTTTTACACGCTCTTCTTTACCTTATTCTACTTTTGGTTCATTTGTTTTGTTTAGTGCTTTCAAATAAACACTAATTTCGACTTCTCTAACATTCATTTGATTTAAATCAAACATATAATACATAAAAATTTAAACGTTCAAATTTAAGCGTTCGTACAAAATCCGTATGTGACTGAAATTGACCGGATTTGATTCAAGTCGACCGAAAGAAACTGAGCATTTAAAGATCCCTATTTGTATTGTTTTTATATTTTTTGAGATGAAAAAATTGCATCTTTTCATATAATTCAAATCTTTTTTGCGCAGTAAATTTTATTCACGTGAACTCTTTCACAAGTTTTTGCGAAAATCGAACGACATGGAATTTTATAAAAAAAATATCTTCATCATCTCACAATACTTTGAATACACTTTGTTCGACGATGCATCATTCAATTTGATAATAATGATTTGATAAGAACACTGCTATTCTTCCTCCGATTGATTTTGTCTCAACTGACAAAATATGGGATATTCTTTTGTAAAAATCGTTGCGTGCAACTGCATCTAATCTTATATAAGTAGTAGAATAACAAAAAATTTATAAAATGACGTGTTCACAGCATAGCGACAAGCAAATAGACCTCGTTTATCCCTCAATCCCACTGCTAACACCGACACACTATTGAATGTAAGCCATTTTTTCAATGTTTTCCGTCACGGACAGTAGCAGTGCCGGATTAGCATAGTAGCAAATAAAACAGGCCGCGCACTTAATTCTAATTTTTTCGTAATATCTTTTAGTTTTCTTCTTCAATTCTTCTTTTATATTTCCTCCTTAAAATAAATTTTTGTTCTTGAATTTTGTGGTTTTAATCTTTTTAGTAGAATCTAGATTAATTTTATTAAAAAAAATGTTTACTTCCTGACAATCATTTGAAAATTTAATCGATCTGCTACAGGCCCCGTACTTAGTAGATCCGGCACTGGACAGTAGTGATTCAGTTCAAACTCATTTCTTTCAAACATGCCTGTAGACACGGCCGCGTTCACAAATTTCTGAAGGAGGGGTAAAAACTAAGATATTTTGTCCTTAGTAAAAGATCTTGATTGAATAAATATTTTTGTAAATCTCAAATAATAATTGATTACTAATAGTGTTTTTAAATACAAGCTTAAAATTTCGATTTTTTATTAGAAAAAAATAAGGGGTATATGTACAATGTGTTTATAACTTAAGCTTATCTGGGGGGGGGGGTGTTATTCCGACAAACCGTGAAGAATATTTATAATTTTAAGTATTTTAGCTGCGCTGACATGGACACGAGATTTCGTTGACAAATCATTTATTCCAAATATAAATTGAATTTATATGTAATAAGGAAAATAAGTTTTTTTTGGTTTGTCGACGAAATTTCGTGGACGCCATGTTAATAAAAAGACATAACTATTTTGTAATTAATCGAACTTTGATGCTTTTTCTGAAATCCAAACATTTAAATGAGAAAGCAAAATCTTTAAAAAGTGGCACTTTTAGAACACTCATCCCCTTTTAAGCCAAAAATAACAATTCAAATATTCCAAGTTTTAAATTTTTTAAACTAAACTACTAGCAGATGAGGGTATACTGCATTAAAAGGATTTATACATCATTTTTTATTTACTAAAATTGACGACATATGGTAGTTCGCCAGATTTTACTGTGTTCAATTTGAATTGGTCGAATGCAATTCTATTTGGTCCTTTTGCAATTCTATCTGAATTCAATTTTTTGATATATGTCATTTTTATTTAAACTCTTTTTGGATATTTTAAAATTATTTTCAATTTTTAAAATTTTTCACAACGAATCAGGAATTAAATTATAACAAATTTTATTACTTCTTCAGTAATTTTTTTATTTTTTATTAACTTTTTCAATTAACTAAATATTATTTCAAAAAACGGCAAAATAAAAAATTGGTTTAAATATTATTTTGCGAAAAGGCAAAATAGAACTACTAAAAGACAAAATAGGATTGCAAAAGGAAATTAATTGCAATTTTTAATTTGAATAAATATCCTGTACCGATATTATTGGATCGTAATTGATCGAATCATATTTACTTTTTTTTATTTTCATGTAATAAAGGCATATTATTTAGATTCAAATTATTTATATTCATATACGCATGAAATCGGAGAAATCGCATGTTTTTAGTTCTCAAATGGTTGAGATTGTATAAATAATCGTGTACACTTTGAACATCATTGATAAAATCTGGTCCTTATAAATTGAATTCGGATACATTTGTTCAAATTCGATAATTTGGATAAATAAGATTACATTTCGTTAATAATACAGGCCAAATTTGTTCAAATTCAATAAAGTCTGATCAAATTTATAATTTGGTTAAATACAGGAAAATTAGTTTTCGCCCGATGAAAATTATCTAAATTTCTGGAATTTAATTCACTTTGTTGAAATTCACTCAAATCTGGTCAAATTCAGTCAAATCCTGTGTTTCTACCGCCCGAAACTTTAATACCACGCAAAAGATTATCAGAAATTTAATTGTAGTAAAGATTATTCAAAAAACATGATTTTTACTCAAATGTCTCGCCATTTATTTCACTCTCAAAATCAAGTACAGAGCAATTTTCTTATAAAAAGTAGAAGTTGTTTTCTTATTTTATAAATATATCAACATAAACAAAGATGAATGACAATTCGGTTTTGGAAGACTATATATTTATAATATTCATGATTAGAGATGTTCGAATATACAGTAGATATCGAAGTAAGAGAGAGTTTAGTAAGATAATGTGGTGCTGTCTTAAGTTTTTTTCATTAGAATTTTATTTTATGCTTTTTACAGCCAAAGTGGCGGCATAACCAGCTAGATAGGGTTATCAGATGTCCCGTTTTTCGGAATTGTCCGGTTTGACTTCGCTTAACAACGGATTACCACATTATTTACAAGAAACCTGGTTTTTCATTCACTAATCTCATAGGTCAAGAAGGGAGTTTAAAAAAATTTAGCTGCAAATGTGATTGTCTTTTACCTTTGAAGTATTTTTCATGTCAAACACAAATTTTTGTTCTACTTTTTTTCAATAACATTTTTGTCCAGGTTTGATAATGTCAAATGCCAGCCCAGATATAGAGCCCAGTTTCCCAGAAATTTCATGAGTCATAAAAATTTATTCCGTGCTTTAGTTATTTGGCAAGATACTCGTAGTCTTTTGGACAAGTCGGCTTCTTCACATTTAGTGGCAGATTTCGGCCTCTGAATAATTTTATTTTGTCTTCTCAGACATTCTGCCTTTATGAATCCTGCTTATAACAAGAACCCAGCTCATGAATTATTGATGAACTTTCTCCAAGAGTAATTAAAATTTTATATTTCTCAGCTTTAATTGGACTCGGCATAGTTTCTTCATACGACGTATCTTTTGTGCTTTCCATATTTTTTTGACTCAAACCCCTTTTAATATATACAAGTGGGCCTATTAAAATCTTTATTTGTTTTATAAGACAATTCACGCGCAGACAGACGGCTCACTGAGATTTCTGGCTCTGGACAATACGGCCTGTAAATAAACAATCTCCTGCCGAATTGTCCACACGCCTTTTATATAGGATCTGTAGGAAAATGCAATCCTGAAAATTTTTTAAAAAGATTAAAATTAGTTATACACATTTAGAATGATCATTATAAATCAAAAGTAACTTCGTTCTTCAAAAACTTAAATACACTCACTGCAAAAACTGAAATAGGAGAATGAAAAAAAGCCATTTTGGTGAAAGTAGTTTGAACCAATGAGTGATAGGGTGTATGCTTCAGCCAATCAAAATGCTTTGAATCAATAACATCAAAGGTAGAGGTGAATGAAGATAAAAAACTTAAAAGGGGCTCATGCTGTCCGGAGCCGTAGTCTGCCCACTTCTAATCCTTCTAGTGTTTTACGCAGATCTTAAAATTCATTACTCCAGCTTCTAAAGTCTAAACTTACTAAAGCCAGAGTTAACGCAAGCTAATTCCGTGTCATATCTTAATACATCATATTAAGTTGATTATTTAAACATTTTCGATTTGTCATTTAATTGGCATTAAAATGTACGATTTAATTATTATTAACTAGCATTCATTCTTTTTTTTACTTAATTTAACATGTAAAGGCCGTTCAATGATAAAATATAATGAGTAAATTCACTAGGGTTATTACTAGAACTTTTTTTTATGAAACCACTTGCAAACGAGGAACTTCTGTGTGTAGTTTAAAAATATTAATCTAATGTTTGCATTTTTTAAAAAACTTCCCTGTTTCACGTTAAAGAAAAAATAGAAAAAAGTAAAAAATTCATTTTATTTCCGAAAAAAATAGAAATTGATTTTGCAACAAGTTTTATTAGCACATAAGTTATAAAAAGATTAAGTGAGTATAAAATATACAAAACGCTATTTAAAATTTTTTTTTCTATTATGAACTTTAGATTAAAAAATGTGACTTGTTTTGAGTTCTAATGTAGTTCCTCCATAAGTTTTACAGCCCGTTCAGCATTTTGGTTGGATCTGGGAATGTCAATTAACGACTCCTCAACCGTCCAATGCATCTCCAAGCACTGTATTGCCTTCTTGCACTTTGTCTTGTGGAGTGAGGTCAACAATTCATTAAAGGTGGCTTCGTTGTAGTGTTGCGTCCGAAACCAAGCGTCTGTCCACTCATAGGAGATGAAGTCGCATGCTGTAGCGAGGATGCGGCGTCAGACTGGCTATAAAAGCGTACATAGCGAGCGAGTTCCATCTTGCCTGATGTAAGTTCGGGAGCTTCTTCCAGTAGATTTGTAATGACGATATGCCTGCCATACTTCATATAACAACTTGAAATCGTCTCGCCATCCAGGGGTTTCGTCTGTGTTAGCATCATTCGTTGCAACTTGGTGGTAAACATCCTGAAAGGAGTCGTCGTTCTTTGATATTTTGTCAATGAAGGAATAGTTCAGTTCTGGTTTGGTGGTTTGTCCTTGAATAAAGAAATTCACGACGTGCTTCGGAAGGAGGTTGAGTACATGGTGTTGACAGCGATGTACTGTGGCTTCTGGAAGCCTTTGCTCATGACATCATCCTTTATGAGTTTACAATCCCGTGCGAAGAGCCAGGATTTACTGCAGTCGTGTCCCAGATTATCATGCAAATATTTTTTCAAGCAATGTATTCATTAATTAGCTGATGTAGTTTCTTGTGAGAATGGCTTTGACAGAACCACTCTCGCATTTTAGAACACAGAGTTTGATTTCGGTTGTGCTATTTTTCAGCAGAAGTACTTGATATTCTTTGACTGGTAGTCTTTTACCATCAAAGTGGAGACAATAGCGATCTCCGCTTTGTAGTTTTTCAATAATTTTTATTTTCAATTTCTGGCCTTCTCTGATTATTCGAGCCAGATTACAGAGACAGTATCTTGTGTGGGTTGCGGATGGAAAGGGCTGGCTTCATACTCGGGTTCGTTTTCTTGGGTGCATTGGTTTCAAAGGAGCTTGCTTGAGCGTAGAATAACCAACCTTGCCTTCACTCTTCATTTCTCATTCACATCGGTGGCATCAAATAACTGAGAAAGTATTGCAGTGAATTTGTCGGATGGATTTTTTGTTTTTGTTGTTTTGATTAATCAGAAGATTGAGTTTCTTTCTGAAAAATCTAGAGTTTCTTTCTAAAGCAATTCTCTATCTATAATAATAATTTTAATTAAATTCTGTCGTCGCTTCTCGCTGTGGAACAGAAAAGAGAACAGAAATGCGCTTGTCGGCATCAGTGTGAGATTGGATAGCCTTTCAACAAATGAAATGCTTGGATTCCTTTTTGGCTTAGAAGAGGAAGAGAGATTCTTCTTCCAAATAGACCAATTTGCCTTTACACGGTTGCTGGATTTTTAGAAGAGATTTTCTGACGTTTGCGCAAAATAACTTCTCAAAAGAAACACGTCCGACACTACATATAGGTAAAGTGATTAACTGACTTGCACTGAAAAATGAGACAGTTTATACAGTCTAGATGAAATGTTCCAGAACGTTCTTGAACACTCCACAATGTTTTATGAAAACGTGGTTTTGAAGATCTTTCACTTTTTTTTTAATTTTTTTTAAATTTTATATTTAAAAGCAATTGTTCCTTCAAATTTTTTTTAATTTAAAAAATAAAAATAGTAATTATCCTACTGTTCACTGCTTAATCCCATTATTTGCTTCAATTTTTTTCTTTAAAAGATCCGTTTTTTCAAACAAGCCGTAAGGAACTTACTCTCAGTAAGTTATTCATAATAGCCAAAGGAAACTTGAAAGCATATTTTCAGTTGACAAAACATTCTAAAAAGGAAAAATGATTAGCTTTCTGCTTATGAAAAAATAGCAATTCGAAAAGAATACGTATTTGTAAAACAATGAAAACAACAAATAGGATGAAAAATTCTAACGTGGTTCCAAGTTGCATTGTTCAAAGAATATTTCTATTAGTGGACTACTATTACAATAAAAAGCTCTGAAAAGTGCAAGTAAATTAGACATTGAAAATTTTAAAGCATCACATGGATGGTTAGCTAAATGTAAAGCGCGCTATAATATTATATAACTAATAACTTATAGTTGATGCTTCGTTCTGATTGGATAAAGGTGTTTCGATCATTTTTCATCGACTCGGACTTCTAACCCAAATACTCAAACATTTTCCGACTCCCCAGACGAGAATATAAATATATATTTTAAAAAACAAACAATTTTAAAACGTTTCAAAAAAACTGCAAAATATTACTTATTTTCATTTATTTATTGAAACATGACTAAAAAAATCAAAATTCAACTTCTCCAAAACTATTTCTTCAGTAATTCAGAATTTTTTTGGATTCTTTTTTATATTTGATGAAATATTTTTTTCATTAATTTTTTGTACTTTATGGAAAGATTCTTTTTTTCATATAAGAGAAACAGCCGCTCAATTCATGTATTAGTTTATTTTATTAAGATTTGATAAGTTATCAAAATTATTGATGTATCAAACCTCATTTTTATAAATGGACATATTGAAAAAATCAACCTTTTCTCTGGCTATCAATATGATTATATTATTTTTATTCTAAATTGCAAAATGTAACAAGGTAACAAAGTTTAGTAACTTTTCTTAGTAACAAAGTTTGGCATTTATATTTTTAGAGACAAATTACACTATCTCTATTATAGGACAACTTAAAAAAGATTGAAACCGGTTCTTCTAAGTCAAGCTTACCTGAAGATGTTAGATTTGCTTAAAAATCACATTTTATTTTTTAAGGTCCTGGGAAAGAAATTTAGATTTTAAGAAATTGAATCTGAGAGTAGTCTTCTAACCGCACTAAAAATAAGAAATTTTGAAGGCGCTGGGAGGAAGTAACATGTATTCGAAAACAAATATTTTAATCAAGTTAGAAATTTGTGAATTATCAAGTGTTCATACGAACACATTAAGATTTCCAAAAAATAATTCCAACGGTTCCAATATTAGTCCTGTAAAACGTAAAAAAATGAGAAAGAAAAGTCTCCCATAAGAAAGGTAAATATGGGTAAGCGTGTTGGATATGACATGTTATTAGGAATATGCAAACAGGGTTTGAAATACGCCTCGAAACTGATACGATTATCATTTTGTATTATTGTGTAATATTATATCCACATTAAATTTCAAAACAAATAAAGAAAAATGTCACAAGATGAAATAAAAAACTTTGCTCTCCTGGAGAACGACAAGCGAAATTTGAGGAAGTACTTTTATGCAAAGTACACCTTAAAATTGCCTAATAATAGATTGCCAGGGTTGAGTAAAATTAATTTGTTTTGAGTGTTTTCTTTGATCGAAGTTGTAATGCTCTTAAATTGTTTTTTGGAGATATTAGAATATATAAAATATTTCAAAACGAAACCATCAATTTAATTGTAGTTATGCTTCTTAATTTCATGTTTAGCTTTTTTTTTACTTCAAATAATATTTCTGAATAATTCTTAAAAATAAAGTAAGCAACAAGATTTCCTACGGTAGAAAAAAATCACATATTTCTTACCTTCGAATGTGCGAATTTGAAGTGTTGGGTTTTTTCATTGTTGAAATTTATTGTTTATAACTTTACTATTTCATTTTGTTTTGTTAGATAAAAAATTCTAAAACAATAAAAGACTTTGCCCAAGCAAAGAACATATGAATTGACAGTTTTCGTTCCCTTTCAAATAAATAAATAATCACAAAAAAATGTTCCGTAGCTAATTCAAGATTTTATTTTATTTAACTCCAAACAAAACCTCCATCAATGCGTATCCCAGCATGCTTGATATGTCTTCTCTACATGATTGCAATGTCTGCTTCAAAGCCTACTTTATGCTATTCCGTCACCAGCAATAGCACACATTTTGGCTAAGAAAATCAAGGGTTGAGTGCAGCAAGATAGAAAAAATAAATGATTTTTCTGAAGGAATATCAGCAAAGGAGAGTAATTGAAACGTATAAAAATATCTTGCCTGTATGAATAAAATAAATCTCACAATGTTTTTGATAAAAATAACATTAATTTGTTGGAAAAAAAAGTAAGGATTCCTTTTTTTGTACATTTCTAAAATTGTTCATGTAAAAGTGTAAATCAAAATAACTTATATTTTTAACTTATATTAATGAGTTAGTGGGCCTCTCAAACACATATGGGTAACTTTTGTTTATATGGATTAAAAAAGTCTTTGTTATCATTCTTTATTTAATTCTTTGCGAATCTAAATTAATATAGAATTTCAAGAGCTCTCTCTCTCAAAATTGAGGTGAGTGGTTGTGTCAAAAAAATTTATCGACAAAAAGCAAGAGAATGAGCCCTAAAGTCCCTGATAATACTGACTAGCGAATAAACGAAATGTGAATTGAAGAAGACCGCACCGATTGTGAAACATTTTCCAATAAATTCCTTTAGTTGTTTTTGCTTTTAGCCACAACAACAAACTTCTGCGATTTAGTACTAAGATTCAGTAATTTATTTTGTTAGCGAAACAAAGGCTATCCTTCTACTCTGTTCAATTTTTTGAGCATATGCGAAAGACGGTAATCAAAAAAAGGTTGCCTTATAAATGGACCTATATTTTTACTAAATCGGAAGGAAAGGGTAAATGTAAGCAATAATATATTTTCTGTAAAATGAAATTAGGGTTTCCAATCTTGCAAGCTGGATTTCAACTTGGCTAAACTAGATGCTAACTAGGATTTCAATAACGAACTTTGATACCGAGCAAGATCATTTATTAAATGAAAAAGGACAGGTAGAAAGATTTCGAGAAACATTTCCAAGCATAGCTGAAATAATAAGTTTCAAGATTACTTGGAAATAAACTATTCAACGGCACTTATTTTTACAAGTAACTTTTCCAAATGAAAAAATATATTTTAACAAATGGCTTGGAGATTGAGTCCGCTAGAATGGCATCCTTCAAGAAATTCAAGCTACAACAACACTGTTGAGTCATGCAGGTAAGTGATGGGGCTTTTCCTGCACTTGCGATTATAAAAAGATACCTTAGATCAAGGGTGCGAAAATCCCAGCCCGGGACCCAATTGCGCTCGCAAGCGTTTTTTATAGCGCTTACAGTTCGGACGGAAAGACAAATAATTTTTTCTTCTCATGAAATCATTTTCTCTGGTACCATGTTTACTTCTACCATCACTTTTTTACTCTATTTACTTAGACTTAAACTCTTGTGAACTATCGGCATTTGATTTTCTGTTTGAAATTCTAATCAACTTTGATGTAAACGATTAAACTCCATTTCTGTTGGCTCAAATTTCAAAATTTTGCATTTCCTTTTTCTTCATATTTGAAGTAATCATATAATCGGAATAATTAAATAAAAATAACAACTAGATTTCTAGAAATAGAAAATGTTAACCATTCTTCGCAAAGATTCATAACTTAGGAATGAGAAGTTTTTGCTCATTCAAATGTACAAGGATTGGAGTGAAGTTTAGAGAATGCAGAAAAGTGTTAAAAAAAAGGCAAACGATCTCTGAATCTTTATGCCAGTTTAGCTTTTTCTTCCAGTCTAATCGAAGTATATATTTATATTTATACAAACATTCTATTCCAATTCATTCTTTTAAAATCTATTAATACGTTTGTCTTTTTGTCTTTCCAACCTTAGTGAGTAATCTTTTTATACCACCATCGTGCATTGCAATACGATCCCTCTGACCCTGGATGATTATTCTCTTTATTTCCTCTCTTGTCAACCAACTTAATATTTCAAATCACTTGATTTCAATCTGATGTTTTATCACATTTTTTTTCTATATATAACTGTTTTAATTTTCCTTCTACCTTGAAATACACTTTCGAACACAGTCTGATCATATTTTCCTCTTCTTTTTCGTACATATGGTTCAACCTCCTTATTTCCATCCACAACAATCCATACCAACTGATAAAGATACGCTCTCAATTGCTCATCTCTTATATTCACACGCCCTTTCGACTCTTCTTATTCCACCCCAATGCTTACTTTCCAAGCTAACACTGATGTTTACAATGGATTTTCCGGCATCGAGTCTTCCTTCATCCAAATCAAATGTTATGCCATACACCATCACACTGTTATCAATTTTCTTTTAATTATTCAAGCAAACCTTTCTTCCTTTGTTCACTTTTAATAAATCCTTAACTTCAGCTTTCCATAAGACAAAGTGTTCGAAATGAAACCTTCTGCAATATGGAACTGTGTTAAAGTTGCACTGAAGTTGAGATGTCAAACATTCTACACTAATTACGGCCAGCTTGAGACTATGACGTGTTATTCAATATTTATATATTGCTATGCTTCCATTGAACTTTGTAAAACCTGTTTAAAGCGCCACCTTTGTAAAAGTGCCAGCCTTATAAGGACGTCACCTTTTGTATTTCCCGATTTTTTTTGTATATTTTTCTTTAAATTTAGTTCTGTAAGAGCGCCTTTTTAGTTAAGAGCGCCACCTCAATTACAAAACATCAAGCTAAATTTCATTTTATCTCTTTTGACAAATGGAAACTTTCCCGCGTAAAATATAGCCACATCACTACATTTCCATACTTTATTATATAGACAATTTTATGGCCTTTAATATAAATATGTAGTTACATCACTATAATTTCATGTTATTACATACATTCATGCCCAATCCTTATTTTGTATAAAGAGAGCATTGCTATATTTCTACGTAAGGAACTTTTCGCATTAGATTGGGCAGAAGTGTGAGAGTAATTAGTTTGCTTGTAGGACGTAGGTGTTTTTTGTAATAGATATGTTTTATCAAATTTGAATTCAAAAGATAGTAAATTTATTGGTTCTCTAAAAATTATTATTATTGGCATTAAAATTGCTTTTCTGTAATAAATCTTCTTATAAAATAAGTGATCATTTATCTTTTTTAAAGGTAAAGGTACCCCGGAGTGTTTTCATCGAGAAGGCACAATTGCGCCGCTTGTATCGAACTATGAGGAAGGCAGGCTTGATGCGGAATCGAACCCAAGACCTTGAGTTATCGAATCCAGCATCTAACCAACCCTACTCACGCCCCCTAAGAGTAAAAGTCACAATAATTTTGGTGTAGAGTATTAAACGCTCTAAATGTTTTTTGGGGTATTTATTGTTAAAAACTAATTAAAATACATTTTGAGTCGTTTCTTAACTTTTTGATCTTTATTAAGAAATTAAAAAAAGTTGTGATCAAAATTAACAGTAGCTGCCAATAAGCTATTTATGTATTAGATGCTTTTGTGAATTAACTTTGCATATAAACTAGCATTTTCATACTGATTTTATTGGCTTTACTTATTTTTTACAAAATACATCGTAGATATGCCAGAACATCAATCAAAGTTCATTTTAGTTTTGTAAGAATGAAGACTAGATTTTCAAATATAAAGTTTGTTAAGTAAGTTGAAATAGTTCAAAAAGGAACAAAGAATTTTTATTATCAAAAACGATATATTTCGGAATGATGACGTACTTTATCAAGTACTAATATAAAGGTAATGTGGAAAGATTAATCCAAACGCACAAGGAACAAGAGATATTTTGGGGATGAGGTGCATAGTATTTTTGTATTTTCGAAGTCGAAAGAATGTGTGGGATAGGTTATTAGGGGTTGAAGCAGCATATTGTTATGGAGGTTCAGTTCAGCGTTCTGTTTATGCCTTGAGACGAGGTATTGTTGTTCTTTGATACGAATTTGCAGCAGTCTGTCGGTCTTGCCTATGTATGTAGTAGTGCAACCAATGCAGTTTATTTTGTATACACAGTTACTGGTTTTGAGACGATCATAATTCTCACGAAAAGTGTTTGAAGTTGGTGTAAGGGATTGTTAGGCTTGGGAATCAAAGTGACGTTGTGAGTACATAGTGCGGTTTAAGTTTGTTGAAATAAAAAGTGTCGAAGTTGTGGATTATGAAAGTTTATTTGTGGGTTGAATACGAAAATTGTAAACTCTCTAAAATATTTTCCGATCAAAATTTTATCTTTATCTTCCAAACTTTTTGGGACGAACGTAGTGAGATTTTAATTACATATTTGGGATAGTTATTTGACTCTAAAATAGATTCGACATTGTTCACTTCCATTTCTAGTGTCTCGGAATTAGATGAAAGATAAAATGAGCGGTTAAAAGGCGTTTCAGATCATTTTTGTGCAAAGGGGTGTTTGGATAAGAAGTCTAAGTATCGTTATGTGTGAGTAGGTTCGTGACAGCGCAATCTAAAAAGGGTAGGGTCATGTTTTTTTTATTCAACCCTGAATTTTAAACATTCATGGAAATTATTGAGGGTTGAGTGGAACAGGTTAATATGGTTTTTGTTCATAATGCAAAAAATGTCATCTACATAGTGGGCATAAAATTTTAAAAAGTAGTTGGAGACTAGAGAGTCTTCAAAGGATTCCAAAACAAGGAAATATACTGGAAGAAACTACCGAACATACATCAATCAAGATGGAATTCGCGTGCAATATACGTTTTTATAGCATTTTTCCTTTTGCCCGATTGGCGTAGCATCCTCAGAACAGCATGCTAGTTCATCTCTTATGAGTGGGCTGACGCTTGGTTTCATACGCAGCACTACAACGAAAGCATCTTTAACGAATTGCTAACTTCACTAAACAAGACAAAGTGCAAGAAGGCAATAAATTGATTGAGGAGACACTGGAAAGTTGAAAAATCAATAATTGATATTCCAAGATCCAACCAAAATATGAACGTGCGGTAAAACTTATGGAGGAATTTCATCGGTGCTCAAAAAATTTTGGATTTTTAAACCTAAAGTTACGAAAAAAAAATTTTTTAAGTTTTTTTATTATTCCTTTACTTATCTCTATTATTATCTTTTGTGCAAATAAAATTTGTTTAATTTTAATGATTACCTTCTTAAATAAAATAACTAAGTTCTTAGATTTTTAAAAAAATTTTTGTCAACGTGCAGAGCGAAGTTTTTTGTAAAATGCAAATCTAATAATAGTATTTTTAAATTACACATAAAACTCCCTCGTTTGCAAGTGGTTTCATCAAAAAATAATTTTTGTAATTACCCTAGCGGGTACTCACAGCAAAACTGCTCCATGAAGCAAAAAACTCCACATACCAAGCACTTTTTTATGACGGAAAAGGATTGTGAAAATTGAAATTTAGTTGTTATTTAGTTGGTAAATTAGTTATCTATTCATCATATTTTGAATGCATTGACTGTTGAAGTTATAATAAATCTGTCATCTTTTATTTTCAGTGTATAATTTCTACCATTTTTGCCCTTCAGATGTTGGCAACTATGATTTGCTAATATAGTTGATAGATATAAAAAACTGTTATCAATAGTTTAGTGTTAAAAAATTGAATGGTGGTTAAACCTGTGTGGAATTGCCTTATTGTAATCATCATAGGATTGCAGATACGAGGGGCGTTTCCAGTATTAGTTAAACAGACAAATGAACGGAAACAAAAAATTAAGGTATGAAAAAGAAAAAACAGATTTAAAAACTCTTTATTAATAATTAAGTATTTATTCACAAAAAGAAGTCGTAGCGAATAATTAATAAAGTACAAAAAAATTTTTTTATAAATTTTAAACAAACAATTATTCAATATTTGATAAAAATATACTCTTTAAGGTATTCATAGAATTCTCGGACATTTAAATTTAAATTTGTTTTTAATAACTTTTTTGCTTCGTTTGATTTTCTGGGGATATCAAAAGTGGATTTTGCTAGCACTTTTTATATAAAGATTTAAATTCGTAGAGTGATATAAAAACTCCTTGGCATTGCAAATTTGTCGAAAGTAAAAAGATTCCCATATCCTTCGCGTAAAATAAACAGCATATCTTTTAAATCATTTCAATATTAGAGCCTATTCTTTTTCCTTAAAATAAGTTAAACAAATCTGGCTATAGGAGAAAAAAAATTTAAATCCGCCATTACTGAAAATTGCATTAAACGAAAATCAAATTACAAAAAAATTCAAATTATATTAAATTTAATAATTAAAAATCTTCTTTTTAATTTCAAAAATATATTTTTTAATTTAAAAAGTTGTTTTAATAAATAATCAATATATATATACACAGTTTTAAGTATTGTTTCTTTATTTATTGTAGCGCATTATTATTATTTTAACCGTGTAACACTCCATTCAATAGAGCCTCATGGTTGTTAGGGTGTACCTCTCAGCTTAACAGTTGAAGGTCAGGGGTTCGATCCCCAAGGCTCCTAATGCTAAAAAAACAAATTCACAAAAACTGTGATTAATCATCTTAAATTTGTAAAAGCCTCATGCCAGCTTTCGAAATCCTTGCATTTTACAAGCTGTGTCAAATAAAACAACAACAACAACAACAACTCCATTCAATATTACTACGCCATGAACGTATATCTTATTTCAACTCAATTACAGATTACTACGCCATTCAAAATTTTTAAAAATCAAATGAAGCATTGTATATATATAACTATTATTTTATATTTTAAAAAATAAATTTCTATTTTATAATTTTATTTATTATTATTCTCATTAAATTTAAATTTTTTCTAAAAATTTTCGTCTGATTTATATTTTACAATATCTAACTACGTACAAGACTTTATCTAAGACTAACAATTTTGGCGCTTCATACCAAAGATCCAACGTGTAATATTCAAAAGATATGGTGTTGGTACTTCATAACAAAGATCTGACGTGTAATATTCAAAAGATATAAAAGAAAATTAAAAAGATATAAAAGAACACTTTAAAAAGTGTTGGTAATCTTAAATTGGACGATTTGTTCGCAAGACTAAATTCAACTTTAAATACATACTGTCTTCAACTCACTACCAGAAGAAAGTTAGAAAGTGTGGAGTTTATTTACCTAAAAGATACAACCTGCACCGCTTATATCTAAATATGTGCAATGATGTTTGAAATTCTTGTATTCGACTCAGAAACCTTCATGATACAAGCCAGATTCTAGTCAAGACTACAAAAATCACAAGAAAGGTTTTATTGATCTTTTATTTTCAGTAAGAACTTTTTAAAGCTTAAATTTTAGATATAAAGCCTCCCAGGCTGAATTTTTCTAATTGTTTTCAATATTTTTTCTAATTGTATAAAATAAATTTATTTATCTCTAATAAATTGTACGCTAAATTTCCTTATTTGCTATTTTAGTTACTAAAATTACGACAACTAGTTTAGCCAGAGTTTTTAAATACATGTCACTACTCTCGTTTTGACCTAGAGACTTCCGATTTTTCACCTTCTCTCCGCATTAAATATTTACATAACGGATTTAACAAAGTTAAAATTCATGTGAGTTCATAGATGACCAATAGTCACAGGACTAGACTCTATTTTATAGTTAAGGGACAATTCGGCACAGGATACTTAAGCTTTCATAAGGTCTATATATTTAAAAGCCGAGACTGGAGTTGTATTTTGTATATTGACGGGACTGCTTAAACATATTTTACTTTTGCCACTTAGTAATGTATTCTTTGAGAGAGATTAAATGTGATTTTCAAGGTCTTAAAAACTTCGGGACTAATTTAAGATAAAATCTTAACAGAGTCATATAACAAGTATTTATACCGATAGTAGAGTGAGTAACAAGAAACACTTTGACCCTTTCATTACCAGAAAAACAAGACGATATTTATTAAAAAGCAGAAGATTCATATACAAAACTATTTGAAAAAGCAGACGAAGGTAAAATTGTTTATGTATCATATACACTGGTCACGAAAGGGTTTTAATGTGGGCTTGTTGCTTCAAAGATCAATATCTAGAAGCACGGCAAATGGCAACCTATCAAGAGTCTGGTACACAATGCTAAAAATACAAAGAATTTTACTAAGACAACAAAATCTGAAAAGCACAGAGATGGGTGAATCCGTACGAGGAAATAGTTGAATTTTTAGTTCATTTTTTAAATGAAATTATATTAATGTTATTTTTTGTATTTACTACTTAATGAGTGGGTGTCTTTTAATCCCAAAACACATAAAGCGTGAATTTCAAATGCGATTATTACAAATATGCAATTAATTTTAAATTGTTCGAATCGATTATTATTATTTTTTTCGCTTTTAAATTTAACTTTTTTAAAATATTAAAAGTGGTTAATAAAGTATTTTATCATTTAGAAATTGACATCGTTTTACATTTTCGTAATCAACATATTTTGATAAGCTTTAAAAGTATAAATTGATTGAACTTGGAATTTTTCCTATAATCACCATTTTCCATGCAAAGGTAATACTTTTTAGATTGAATTTTTTCAGCCATAACTTAAAATACCGAAGCCCTTTTTAGGGCTACATCTTTCTCATTTTTAACTTATTTTTTGGCCTATCTTTGTTATAATTTATTTGTATACGTCTTTTTTATCAAATGAATAATTGAAGCTGTAAATGAAAGAAGAGCTTTTCTAAACTTGATATTGATAAAGTGACTGTTAAACAAAATTCAAGACAAAAATGTAATATATTTTGCAGATAATTCTTCTTCAAAGGACACTTAGCGTATCTATTCACTCAAAAAGTGGTGGTTTACGGTACGTTACGTTTCGAAAATTTATTACTGCTCGATAGTTTTTTTTTGTAAAATTTATGGTTCCCAGTTACGTACGAAAAAAATCTTATTTCCTATAAATATCCGTACGACTTCGATCTCGTTTTTTTATCGAAGCTTTGATATATTTTTTCTTGTTCCACTTAGATCAATTTATTGTACAATCATGTAATATACATAATCCATATAGAATATCATAAGATAGGCGTAACAAAAATTATACACGTCTTTATTAAAAATGAAAGAGGTGGGTTTCGGTGATGTTAGAGGTGTTAATTGTGAGTTATTGGCTGTGTGTGATGCGCGTTGATATAGGGCTTTAGTGTCGTGATTCAGTATTCTTCTTTGGGTTGTTGTTGGAGGTAGCTTGAGGCGTAATTAAATTACTTCCATGGAGAGTGAGGCTTGTCCACTTGGTGTATCCTTATGGATTATAAGGTATGGTAGCTTATTTCCTTCTCAGCACTTTTAAGTTTGGCATCCCTGAGGTGTTCCTTAAAGCGGGATAGGGAAGTCTTTTGGTTTCTCCAATATAGATACTATTGAACAGAGAGCATTTTATCTTATAAATGATGTTGATGAGGTTGCATTTGTTGTTGCAATTTGGGTAGTGGATATGGTTTAGGTTTATTGGACAAATAGGTTTTGATTTGACGGCTTTTTTGGATATTTGTAATAGGGTGATTATGTTTCTTGATGATCATTTCTATTTTTTGCGTAGGGCGTTTTGGATAGGAGATAGTATTAGAGGAGTACGAGTAGAAGAAAAATATAGTTCATCGAGGAATAGATATTTTATGGAACATATAGGGTACGGAAGGCTGAGAATTCGCAGTGCCATTTATTCAGGATATGGGGGGAGGGGGGAGTATACATTTTGAAAAATTGAATTAAGGTTTTCAATATCACTGCCCAGTAAGACTTTTGTATTGTTGATTTTGTATATTCTTGAGATATGGCCGAGGTAGGTGGTTTTTTTTGATGTGCATAGAGTGGGCAGAGTTGTAATTAAGAAAAATGGATTTTTATATGATGAATTAAATGTGTTGTTTACTATTTGGATCTGGATGTCTAAGTAATTAAGTTCTGTTTCGTTGGTTTCCTTGGTGAACTTGATATGTGGATCATGGTGGTTGGCGAATTCAAAAAATTCGTTAAAGTTATTAGAGGTGTTCCATAGAAAGAAAATGTCGTCGACATATCTGTGCCAGGTTTCATGGGGGAAATTAGGGTGCTAGGAGAGTTTTATTTCTAAGGAGTGTAAGTAAATATTGGATAAAATAGATGAAAGTTTACATCCCATGGGCAAGCCTTTAATTTGTTTGTAAAAGGTTTGTTCATGGAATATGGAGGTCATTGTGTAGGACGTGATTGCGGGATTCCTTTAAAAGATCGGTGTTGTCGGTATCAAAAGGTGATATATCAAGGTGTTCTTCATTAAAACTCCTTAAGAATATCAGGTTTCCAAATATATAAATAGTTTTATCATTTCTTGTATCACTCAAGTGAGTGTTGAAAGAAATTTTCTGAGGCTAAAGGACAAAATAGTTGAAAGCGCTCTTTTTATTACGATGTAATAATTGAATTTTTAATAAACTTCTCCAAATTTCTCCATTTTATATGAAATTTTTATTTCATTAAATATCAAATTTGATGTTTTTTGAATTTTGCTTAACAAACTATGTTAAATCAAATAAAGTGCTCTAAACGAGTAATTTAAAAATATTGAAAATAAAAAACTTATATAAATATGCATTTATTGAACTAAAGAATATTTAAAACGTTTATTTTCAAGGCAAATAACCTCGAAAGAATCATTTTCCTCATGTTCCATTACGTTTTTTGCTTCTAACTTTTTTTTTTTAATTTTGATACGTTTTATAAATATCGAGTTTTATTTTCTGATACGATTTTACGGTACATAAATGTGAAGTAAAAATTATGAAATTTCTTCTCGACCGTAACGTAGGCCATCGCTTCTATCAAGGCCACACTAATTCTTGATCAATTATCCCATGCATAGTAAACTTATGTGATATAGTGAATTTAAATTTATAGTGATTTTGAAAAAATTTAGTTCCATCAATACACCAAACATTTTGCAAAAATGAAAATTTGTTTATGTTTTTAAATGAGAGAAAAAATCGTTAAAATTTTATATCAATGAATATTGTCAGACTCGCGTTAAAAAAATTTTCAACAAAGATGACTTTTAATCTTTATCAGTACGTTTGTTACATTTGAAAACTTTAATTTTTTCAATTCAAGAAATTTTTTTTCAATAGCTATTTGGGAATTAATATTTTGACTAGCTATTCAGTTTAAAAGCAAAAATATTCTATTTGTTTATTATTTGAGCAGAGATATTTTTTATAACGTTCGATTGTTAAATTTAGTAAGTTACACTGTACATAATTAATTAAATAATTTTTGTTAGAAAATTTGTTGATTATTATAATAAAAATATATTATCGAAACAAAATCAGTTGTTAAAAATGTACTTGATACGTTGGCATTTGCTGCTTATAAAAACTTGAAAATATCAAATAAAGTGCCGATAAACTATCTCATTTTTTATGCCTCCTATTATTTTGAAATTATTCTGAGAACAGACAGTTTCATTTTAAATAGTGAAAATTGCTTTATTAGTTTATTTTGTCTCCTTTCTCTTTTATGTTAATTTTGTAGCAAATTTTTCAATTTTTAGTAAAAGGTAAGGTAAAGGTACCGTGAGTGTGTTTTCATTGACAAGGCACTGATGTACCGCTTATGTCAAACTATGAACAAATTGGTATCGATGAGAAATCGAACCCAGAGGCTTCCGTGCCGAGTCCATCTTCTCAACCAACCTGCCATGCCACCCATAGGGTATGCTATATAGTGGATACGTCAAATTAGTTTTCAAAAAACTTAAGTTATGCTGTAAAAATTTTTTGTTTTTGTTGAAGCTCTATAACTTTTTCTGGTTTTTTTTTCTTAAAAGTTATTATAAAAGGCAAATCATTGCAAAAGTTTAAAAGTGGTTATTTTAAAAACAAGTTAATCAATCGTGGTTTGCCCTTGTTGTGAATTATACATGCTTTCCATACATTTTCAAACAGTCTTTTTTATTCAACCTTAGTTAATAATAAGTTTTTATCAATCCCTTGACATTTTAAAACAGTTTTTGTTAAGATTTTTAATTCTTCCTTAAATTTGATATAAAAAAAGAGATCTTTTTGTATTGGAATTTTTGGCAAAGCCAAATACCATTAAAATTTTTTAGCATATTGTAATTCCTATTTTTGTAATTTTTGATATAGCAATTAATTATGCGTTATCTTTAAATTTCTCATATTGTGTGGGAATACGTCAAGAATGATATGTTTAATTAAGATATTAAAAGACATCACATTAAATATTTTTAGCTCAGTTAATTATTTTTTAAGCCGATAAAATAAAATTTTAGATGGCCTAAAATCAAAATAAGTAAAATAAATTTAAAAAATATAAGCCAAAAATTTTATGAAATTTGAAGAAAAAGAATCAAGCAAAAAAGTAAAATTAAAAAAAGCTGTGATCAAAATTAACAGTAGCTGTCAATAAGCTATTTATGTATTAGATGCTTTTGTGAATTAACTTTGCATATAAACTAGCATTTTCATACTGATTTTATTGGCTTTACTTATTTTTTACAAAATACATCGTAGATATGCCAGAACATCAATCAAAACTCATTTTAGTTTTGTAAGAATGAAGACTAGATTTTCAAATATAAAGTTTGTTAAGTAAGTTGAAATAGTTCAAAAAGGAACAAAGAATTTTTATTATCAAAAACGATATATTTCGGAATGATGACGTACTTTATCAAGTACTAATATAAAGGTAATGTGGAAAGATTAATCCAAACGCACAAGGAACAAGAGATATTTTGGGGATGAGGTGCATAGTATTTTTGTATTTTCGAAGTCGAAAGAATGTGTGGGATAGGTTATTAGGGGTTGAAGCAGCATATTGTTATGGAGGTTCAGTTCAGCGTTCTGTTTATGCCTTGAGACGAGGTATTGTTGTTCTTTGATACGAATTTGCAGCAGTCTGTCGGTCTTGCCTATGTATGTAGTAGTGCAACCAATGCAGTTTATTTTGTATACACAGTTACTGGTTTTCAGACGATCATAATTCTCACGAAAAGTGTTTGAAGTTGGTGTAAGGGATTGTTAGGCTTGGGAATCAAAGTGACGTTGTGAGTACATAGTGCGGTTTAAGTTTGTTGAAATAAAAAGTGTCGAAGTTGTGGATTATGAAAGTTTATTTGTGGGTTGAATACGAAAATTGTAAACTCTCTAAAATATTTTCCGATCAAAATTTTATCTTTATCTTCCAAACTTTTTGGGACGAACGTAGTGAGATTTTAATTACATATTTGGGATAGTTATTTGACTCTAAAATAGATTTGACATTGTTCACTTCCATTTCTAGTGTCTCGGAATTAAATGAAAGATAAAATGAGCGGTTAAAAGGCGTTTCAGATCATTTTTGTGCAAAGGGGTGTTTGGATAAGAAGTCTAAGTATCGTTATGTGTGAGTAGGTTCGTGACAGCGCAATCTAAAAAGGGTAGGGTCATGTTTTTTTTATTCAACCCTGAATTTTAAACATTCATGGAAATTATTGAGGGTTGAGTGGAACAGGTTAATATGGTTTTTGTTCATAATGCAAAAAATGTCATCTACATAGTGGGCATAAAATTTTAAAAAGTAGTTGGAGACTAGAGAGTCTTCAAAGGATTCCAAAACAAGGAAATATACTGGAAGAAACTACCGAACATACATCAATCAAGATGGAATTCGCGTGCAATATACGTTTTTATAGCATTTTTCCTTTTGCCCGATTGGCGTAGCATCCTCAGAACAGCATGCTAGTTCATCTCTTATGAGTGGGCTGACGCTTGGTTTCATACGCAGCACTACAACGAAAGCATCTTTAACGAATTGCTAACTTCACTAAACAAGACAAAGTGCAAGAAGGCAATACATTGATTGAGGAGACACTGGAAAGTTGAAAAATCAATAATTGATATTCCAAGATCCAACCAAAATATGAACGTGCGGTAAAACTTATGGAGGAATTTCATCGGTGCTCAAAAAATTTTGGATTTTTAAACCTAAAGTTACGAAAAAAAAATTTTTTAAGTTTTTTTATTATTCCTTTACTTATCTCTATTATTATCTTTTGTGCAAATAAAATTTGTTTAATTTTAATGATTACCTTCTTAAATAAAATAACTAAGTTCTTAGATTTTTAAAAAAATTTTTGTCAACGTGCAGAGCGAAGTTTTTTGTAAAATGCAAATCTAATAATAGTATTTTTAAATTACACATAAAACTCCCTCGTTTGCAAGTGGTTTCATCAAAAAATAATTTTTGTAATTACCCTAGTGGGTACTCACAGCAAAACTGCTCCATGAAGCAAAAAACTCCACATACCAAGCACTTTTTTATGACGGAAAAGGATTGTGAAAATTGAAATTTAGTTATTATTTAGTTGGTAAATTAGTTATCTATTCATCATATTTTGAATGCATTGACTGTTGAAGTTATAATAAATCTGTCATCTTTTATTTTCAGTGATAATTTCTACCATTTTGCCCTTCAGATGTTGGCAACTATGATTTGCTAATATAGTTGATAGATATAAAAAAACTGTTATCAATAGTTTAGTGTTAAAAAATTGAATGGTGGTTAAACCTGTGTGGAATTGCCTTATGGTAATCATCATAGGATTGCAGATAAGAGGGGCGTTTCCAGTATTAGCTATACAGACAAATGAACGGAAATAAAAAATTAAGGTATGAAAGAAAGAAATTTATTTGATTTGCACTATTTAACATTTGTACTTGCACAATAATTTACATAAAAGTAAATATACAATTACACAAAAGTTCAATCACACTAAATATATATTAAGGTCAGAGCCGCTTGTAAATATATATTTAAAATTGAAAGATCGATGTACATCATATATTTTGGCATATATATATATATCTCCAAACTATATACTACAATGATTCATCTCCAACCTGTATACTACGATAATTCATCTCCAACCTGTATACTACGATAATTCATCTCCAACCTGTATACTACGATGATTCATCTCCAACCTGTATACTACGATGGTTTCTATTCCATGTACAAATGACTAGGGAGACAATGTTCAACTTTCTGTTCACATTCTGCTAGATGTAAGATTTGATATACCCCATTCGGGGAGACGATGGTTCATCTACAACCTGTATACCGCGATAATTCATCTCCAACCTATCAGTTCATATTTTGCTAGATGTAAGATTTGATATACCTCATTCGGGGAGAGGATGTTAGATAAGTTATTAATTTTTTCACGATATTAAATAATTTATTTTATCAAATAATCAAAATAAAATTCTGTAATCAAAGAATCGAAAAATATTCTTTAAAAAATCAAAAAAAATCAAACTTTCTGTTCATATTTTGCTACCTCATACGATGTTACAAAAGTTATTACCTATACTTTGCAATTTGCACGATTTTAAATATTATATTTGTCGAATAATCAAAGAATCATACAGGTATCATCGTAGTATACAGGTTGGAGATATATATATATATATCAAAGTCACATCGGAAAGACTAAGGCAACTCTTGGTTTGTCAACTTTAAAATTTATTAACACAGAGAAAATAATGAAATAAGAAAGACATTCATTCTTCTGAATTATTTATTTATTTATTTAATAAAGAATAAAGGCGAAATAAGATCTGGCTTCGAGAACACTTCAGGCTAAAAAGATAAATAAAGCTGTGGATGTATATAACACAAATATGCAAACTGTATACATCGTGAATCAATGTCGGCATCCTATACTTCATTGTTCCACACTCTACCGAAAACATCCTTTTCAGCGTAAACGCGATCAAAAATCCAGATGCTATCCTCGACTGAATACTTTTTAATAGGAAGATCGTAGGGTAATGTTAGATCATAAAAATGATCTCTCTTACTCTTTTCGGGTTCTTGTGAAATTTGCAGCGGAGGAGAAATAGCAGCAAGTTTGAAGGCATTTTGTTGCGAAAAACATTTTGGAAGGAAAAGAACACCAAGTTCGTAGCTACGGATTGTGAAACTGTCGCCATCTTTCGCGTCTTTTTTGAGGAAAGCGCCCCAAGCCGCTTTTGAAAGGTTGGCACTAGTGAGCAAAAACCATGCGGCAAAGCGGTTGTCCGGACGAAGACAGGCATATGTCTTTATGTGTGGACAAGCTCTCGTTCTTCCAGATTTATCTGCAGACCAGTCGTGAAGTAGGGGGTTTAGGTAAGGCTGTCTCCTGTGAACATTTTGTAAATATGGAAAGCTAAACCCAGCTTCATAACCTTCAAAACTGTCCCTTATTACGCGGCAAGATGGATAAATCAAGGCAAACGCCTTTTTATTTCTTGCTACGTCTTTCTTCTCGCTTCTAGGGGATGAAGATGCCTTCATACTCTCATAAAATTCACCGAACAACCACGAATTTACGTTCTCGCCCAAGGAACCAATTGATGAAGCCTGGCACACGTAGTTCCAAGAGTTCGTTTGAAAGAAACCTGGACCAAGAGCCGAGGACAAGATATTTCTCAGGCGCATATGCCCCCACTTACTAATCTCGCTTCTCTCTTCAAATTTTCCGGGAATAGAGGCTACCAACTTCACAGTAATGCAACTCATATCATACTCTCCCATTTTGGAGATCAAGTTATCAACTTCCTTTAGGTGGTAATTCTTTAAATATTCAAATAAATCCAACTTAAATTCATCGCTTTCCTTTTTATAATTGTGTGCACACTTTTTTAAGAAAGGACTGACCCAACAACCTTGGGTCTTAGCTCTCCAATCACTTGGTATCAAATTGGCGGTGTGGATTACAACCTTTAGCCCATTTTTATAAATTAAAACCATCATCTTTGTGTGATGCGTCCCATATCTCAAGGGCAAAGGAGCATAACAAACCTGTAACCTTTTTTCAGTAGCAAAATTTATGCCATGACTACTGAATTTACCAATCACCAATAAAACAGCGCTTCTATTTCCATCAATTTTGGCATATTCAGAGAGTATCCACTCGACGTCAATCACAAAACTGAAATGAATGGATTCTAACAGATCCCCTTGGTTTTTTTCTGGAGAGATCAAATCACAAAAATTAAAAGAGTTTTGGTTGAAACAATCCTCAATGCCTCCTTCATCAATTTTTGTAAGATAAAAAAGGGGAGGTTTAGTAGAAATTAAAATTTGATTTTCAATTTTAACCTTTTTTGTTGACATGATATTGGAAAAACCAGAGGAATCAGACTTCGTTATTCTGATGAATCAATTTGTCGAAGACTTCTTATTAAAAAAGTATCACTGATATTTTAAAACCTCTAAATGTGAAAAATGAGTTCAGAAATGAAAACCCTAGGGTTGATTTGGTATAAAACATATATTTCATTGTAAAATTTGAATGAATGTTTTTGAGACAATTTTTAGAAGTAAACCGCAAATTTGATTAACACTTATAGGTATTTTCACATCCTAAACGTAAAAAATGAGTCCAGAAATGAAACCAGCATGGCCGATTTAGTATAATACATATATTTCATTGTAAAATTTGAATGAATGTTTTTGGAGATAATTTTTAGAAGTAAACCGCAAATTTGATTAACATTTATAGGTATTTCCAGATCCTAAACGTAAAAAATGAGTCCAGAAATGAAACCAGCATGGCCGATTTAGTATAACACATATATTTCATTGTAAAATTTGAAGGAATGTTTTTGGAGACAATTTTCAGAAGTAAACCGCAAATTTGATTAATACAGGTATTTTCAAATCCTAAATGTAAAAAATGAGTCCAGAAATGAAAACAGCATGACCGATTTAGTATAAAAACATATATTTTATGTAAAATTTGAAGGTATATTTTATTATATATATTTTTGATCAATCAAAATTTTGATTGACATTTTTTAAAAAGTAGCCATGATTATTGAAAAAATTAAATATTTAAAGTGTTATGCGTTCCAAATTGTATATAATTATAAATTTTCAGGGTATTATATAATATAGATCCTAAGTTATAAGGTTAAGTACAGATAATGTCAAAATTTTGCTGAAAAATTAAAAATTTTGATTGACAGTTTTGGACATGAAGGGGTCATTCAACTACCATGAAAATGGTTTCAAAAGATGCAGCTGGCGATTTTAGGAAAAGTCACAAAATTTAAAGGGATATGATTCAGCCAATTTTCTACAATTAAATTTTTAGTGAAGGGGGGGGCGTTAATAGGGTTAAAAACCGGTAAAACTTAAATTAATTTAAACATTTATGGGTAAGTAGAATATTCAATACAAGTATTAATAAGACATAAAATATTTGGAAGAATTAGCTTTATCAAACTAGTAGATATACCAAAATCAAAATGAAGATATACCAAAATAGTCTTCAGTACGGTTATCTTCTTAGTCCTCTTATTACTTCAATGAGATAAAAAGAGAAAATTTATCAAAAGTAAAAGAATGATTTATTTTACCCGAATATTTACGGTAATCAAATTTATTAGATGACTGAAACGTTTATTAAAAGTTTAAGCAATGAAATCGTCGACACAACTTCATTTCCTAAGTTAAAAGGAATATTACTTTGCATAAAATTACGAAACAAAGCATTCACTTTCGAGCAAGTATCTTTGGAAGATTTGCAGGAAGTAAAGATTGAAATAATTGATTTTGCAAATTTTAATGAGTGTTATCATTTTATTTCAATAAAGATATATTTGCTACGCAATTGAGATCGAAAGTTAGAAGGAACTTCTTTCTCAAAAGTAAAAGGAACTTATTCCAAGTTTTTATAAACAAGCTCATGGATTGATAAAAAGAGTGTGCCTTTTATTAGCATTATGGCTGATATAATTAGTACACTGGAATATTGAATAAGATGGAACATGAAAGAAATTAGTGAATAACGAATCAGGATAATCAATCAATTTATCTTTTTTTCTCAAAAAAGACTTGTTAGATTTATTTAAATTTATAGATTAACAAATGTGGATTAATATTTTTGCTATTACTAGTTTGGTTCGATCATTTAGAACGTCACAATACTTTTTACAAGATTGAAATCTTTAAATTACTTAAGTATAGAATCCAATTTTATATCATCAATGTGAACTTTCAATAAATAGATAATGGCATTTCCCATACTTTCTTTAGTGATTTCTCTACATAAAGACAACAAAGACTTAATGGGCATGAGTAAAGTTGGGTAGATACAGAGTTAGGATAACTCAAGATCTTCAGTCGATCCCGCATCAAGCCTAATTTTCTCATCGTTCGAACAAGCGGTGCAACTGCCTTTTTATGAAAACATCGAGAGTACCTTCCCCATAATGCCTCCACACTTAACAGTTTCAAGAACTTGCTAAATTTTATAATCCATTATTAATATTAATGTAAACTTAAAATTATAAAATTAAACAAAACAAAATAATTAAAATTTCAAAACAATAAAGTGATGGCCATAATTAAGTTGAAAGAAATGAAAATTTAGAACTCACAAACTAAAAAATTAACAATTAATATGCAAGGTTTTAAATAAAGCTTACCTTTTTGAACTCATACTAGACCGCCCCAAAAAATAAAATATAATACTATTTAAAGCATACCTTTTTAAAATGTTCTACAACATCAAAAAATAGTATATAAATTTTTTTTATCTCAATTGAGAATTATTCAGTGACGGCTCAATAGGCTAAATTATATATGTATCTAAATACGGGTGTGCCTAAATTATGCCCTTCTCAAAAAGTTATTCCGAGTTCGCGATTTTTTTTTATATATTTTCATATGAATATATTAACTTTTTTCTGCTTTTTTCAATACTTTTTTCATTAAATACATATTACTCTTTTTTTTAATATTTTTTTAAATTATGGACTAACATCTCTATATCCTTTTGAAAATAATTCGTTAAATTTCGTCAGTTTAAAATTTAAATCTGAATCCTCTAATCTTACAAAAGATTAAATTAATAAGATATCATTATAAATTATTATAAGTTATAACTCTATAACAGTTTACTTATTATATAGGGGGCGTGAGTAAGGTTGGTTAGATGCTGGATTCGATCCCGTATCAAGCCTGCTTTTCTTATAGTTCGATACAAGCGGCGCAACTGCCTTCTCGATGAAAACACCTTATGGTACCTTTACTTTTACCCTTATTATAACTCTTGGCTTTCTCCAAGATATCATTTAATTTAATTACCTACTGAGAAAAAGACCTTAAATTTTATTTTTCTCTTTTATTCGTTTTAAAAAATAATGTTTTTCAAAATATTCTATGTTTATGTAGCCACTGCTAATTTAGAAATTAGTATGCCTAAACAAAAATGAACTTTGAATATAATTGGAATTCTATCACTATTCGATTTTAAGTTTTTCATGTTATAGATTTTTTTCAGAAAATCTTCATCTTTTTATTTGATATTTTCTTCATTTAAATTTTCATAATTTTCTTCTTGGAACCGTACTTTAAACAACCTCAAACAACAATTACTCAAATCCTTAAAAAATCTAAGAAAAACAAACTCTCACAGTAACATTCAACATTACTTCTTTAAAACTCAATATCAATTAGAAATTAAAAAAGCTAAAAAAACAAGCCTGTTAACATTTTGTTATCAAACTCTAATAAACCCATGATCAAATATCGACAAACTTATACACAAAAAACATACAGCATCACTCTCTAATCTTATTTCAAATAATTAAGGTTCAATATTTATCAACCACCCTTCACTTAACACTCTATTTCCCGCCGACACTAATGTAACCGACAATATTACCCATACACTTATTAGAATGGAAATAAAAACATACCTACTAAATAACTCCATTAACTCACATCCAGAAATTACAATCAAAGAGCTAAACAAAACCATTGATTCCATGAAAACCAAATCTTCTAGCAGCCTTAACTTCATCTCCATTAAACACATGAAGAAAGCTTATCACATGCCTTTGACTAAGCTATTTCCCAAATATTTGGAAAATATGCAAACTAGTGCTAATCCCCAAACCAAACCGAAACCACAATTCAATCAAAAACTGGCAACCAATTTGCCTATTACCAACCCTAGGCAAAATCATTGAAAAAATTCTACAAAAACGCATGATCCACCACATCCTCAAAAATAACCTAATACACCCGAATCAATTCGCATATTTACCAAATAAAAACACCGAATTAGCCCTATCTCGCCTAATCTTTTACCTAAAAAAAACACTAAATAATCAAAATATCGCAACAACCACATTTCTTAATATCGAAAATGCTTGCAGCATGGCACCCTAAAATCATCAAGAACCTCATCGATAAAAATACCATGCACACATAATCAAATTCGTAAAAAACTACCTTCAAAAGCGCAATCTCATCCTGCTACATAACAACAATAAATACATCCAGAAACTAACTCTCTCCACTCCACAAGGGGGGCCTATCCGACATCCAATGGCTAACCCTCATCAACCCCATTCTTAATTTCATCAACTCAAACTCTGAATTTGCCCAATGCTACTCTGATGATATCTTATTTACCTTCTCAAATACACTACAACCAAACAACATCAATCACACTGCGAATCCAATCCCACAAATACAAACAATGACGAACAACTACAAAGTCTCCTTCAACTTAGACAAACTAAAACTTATACACTTCACACGAAAAAGAATAACTCCACTACCACTGAAACTAAACATATCAACATCACTCACTCCTGAATCACACATAAAATATCTAGGCGTCACATTTCAATATAATCTAAAATTTACACTCCACCTCAAAAACATATACACAAAACTCTCACCAACCTTATTCTCTCTCAGAAAAGCCATCTCATATAAGTAGGGTCTTCATTCAAAAATTTCAAAGTACATCTACAAATCCATCATACTTCTAGGCATACAATATGGCTCACACGCCTGGGGAAGTCACTCAAATTCCAGAACACACTAACCCATCTCAACAAAATACATCGCCTATGCTTACTCACAATCACAAACGCATTTCACACTACTTCTACGTCAAAACTTGAACTTCTCACACATACTCTACCCTTACACCTAAACCTTAAGAAAAACATAATTAAAAATATCTTACTACCTTCCACCCTACACCAGCTCCACATAATTTCACGAAACTTTACTCAACTCACACCTCTCCTTCGCTCACCATTTTCAATTCCCTTTTTGAACAATATATGCCACAACTTACTAACTACCAAGTTTTACCACACCTACACCCATACTCCCTAGTTCACCCATAGAAACCAACTCCATACTCAACTCATATATGCCACCACAAATTCTTAGCACTCAACTCCATAAAACACCAACGCAACTCAAATGCGCACCACCAATTCTCGATTTTTACAAACGGTTCAACATCACACAACAAAGCAACCGCTGCTTGGGCTTTTTTTAATCACAATACAAGTACTCCTTTCTTCATACAACAATTACAGACAGACAATAACACCTCCGCATACGAAACTGAAGCCCTAGCACTCCTAACATCATGCAACCACACCATTGATAACCTAACCTTCTTTACATCCAAATTCAAGCACATAATCTTTTTCACAGACTCACAAAACATAATAATAACCTACAACTTAACAGAAAAATTCCCCTTTCAACACTAAGCCTAGCCAAAGAATTAATCAAACTTAGCAAACATTTCTCCATTGAAATATTCTGGTGCCCGCCCATTCCTTCTCCTTTGAGAATTTTTTGGTAGACCTCTTATCCAAATCCCCATCCTTAACATCACAACATATCTTAACCCCCGCCCCTCTATCCACTTTTGAAACATCCATAAATAACTCAATTACAAACGAATGGCTTCACTCAAACAACATACCTACCCCCTTATCCCAATTTGCACTAAATAAAAACATTACTCTTCCTCGCAACATTATAAGATGGTTCACCTCACATTGTCCTTGTTACGCTTACTTCTACAACTTTAATTTGCACTCTAACCCTTTTTGCAGATTCGGCTGCCCTCATATCGAAACTCCAATTCACATTATCCTCTATTGCCCAATATTCTCATCAGAACGAACCAAACTCTTTGAAAAAACACATTTATATTTTAAAGATCTACCCTCCTCTCTACTAAACTTCTTATCATTCACCACATCTCTCTTTTCCTTAATATAATAGAACCATTACTCTCTACCCACCAATACTTAATTCCAGCCTTATTAAACACCTTGCGTAACTTTCTTATTTCTACTTTAGATCCTAAACCCACTACCCATCCTTACAAATCCCCAAGTTAGCAATTGATGCAAGCATATCAACCAATGTTGGAAAGTGCTTAGATATCTCCTACCTACCTACCTACTATATATCCCTTAAAACATTTTTTTCAAGTATTTGTTTTCATTAATCTACCACGACTGTTTGGAGACGAGTTTATTTTAAATCGAAAAGCATTAACCTTACGGGTAGAAGTTTCATATTTCTGATCTTTAAGGTTTTAAAATATAAAGCTTTATAAAGTCTTAGTGAAGACAAAAAAATGTTTTTTTTCCAATTTTTTTGTGATTTTTCAATAAAATGAATTTTATGTTTTAATATTTTTATGTTTATATTTAAGTTTTTTTGAAATGTTGATAAAATATTCCTCCTTAAAGAAAGAAACGAAAATTTATTAAATGATAATCAACACTTAAAAGAAGATTTTCATAATTCACTCAATTCGAAGAGCATACAGAAGGCTAATGAAAGCCGCTAAACGTGTCGCTCTATCAGTTGTGGAAATCAAAAGAAGGTGTAGTAATAGTAGGCTTCTGTATTGATGTGTAGATATGTGTTAATGATAATAATAATAAAACTATATAATATGTACAATTTCATAAAAGTGTACAATGTAAGTAAATAATACAAAGTTTAAAAATAAAAAGTTAAAGGTACATAATATATGAATAAAAGTATTAATGGAATTCAAATGCGTAAAGTGTTAGAAGAACATATAATTAAAAGGAAATAGAAAGAGTTTAAGGGGATACTGCAGGTGTGTTGTGCATCTCTGGATTGCAAATATAACATAGACTTGATGTACATGCTCGGTAGCTGTTCAAAGTTGCTTCTTCAATTAATGCATCAAGCACATTTCCATCAAGAAAATCTTTATAATGACTAAAAGAATTCCAACGACCAGGAACTTTAAAAAGCATACTTTGCTTGGATACTTTCTTTTTCGCGCGAAAAACATCAAGCATGTAAGGAAATCTTTTTTCATATTTGTCAAAACTTCCTGATAATGTGAAAAAGTCAGCAAAGTTCATGGGCATTTACGAGACAAAAACCCTAATAGCAGTTTTAATCAACTTTAATTTATATGCCTTGAATTTTGAAGCACTTCATTTCTTTAAACTTTTCACTTGTCAATGGCTATTTGAGGTTTAACACATATCTGACTAAACACGTTGGTTATCAAAAGGTAACATGCTTGGGATTCTTTATGATTAACGAAATGAAGTAGAAATTGTTTAGATTCACAAAAGAAAAAAGATCTTTGTGTTAGGTTCAAATCATCCGCTGTTCAAGAAGAAGAAGAAGAAGAAGAAGACCAATTTATTGAAAAAAAGGTACACTTTAGAATAAAAAAATTACAGTAAAGTTATTAAAAATTCAGTAGTTGAGCAGACTCAAGACTAATTAAAGCCGCTAATTAGTGTCATTCAAATTATAAGAGATTAAAAAATATCATATAATAAAAATATCATAACATCCGCTTTTCAACTATCCTTAACTTATCTTGTCGGTGTTTTGAAGCCTTAAATACTCTCAATCTTAAACTGCAAGGATGAAACATAATATTTTGACACATCATTACAATTCGAACCTTCATAGCTAAGATAGATTTCTGGAAGTGTCGAATTCAGCAAAGGAATGTAGCCAGCTTTAGTCATTTGGACTTAGCTCTAAATCAAAATGTTCTGAATCATGATTTGAAAAAACAAATAATTACACATCTTGAAAATTTAAAAGCAGAATTTATGAGATACTTCCCAGATGTAGATAAAAATGGAGAAGCCTGGAAGTTTATTATAAATCCATTTCAATGTGAGGTTGAAGATGATTTAGATGATGTCCAAGAAGAGTTTCTAATATTTAACTCTATTGCTGAAAATGATTTTAAAGAACTGGATCTTGAAGCTTTTTCAAAAATGGCACATAAAGCTCTAAAAATTTTGCTCCTTTTTGGATCAACCTATCTTTGTGAAGCTGTGTTTTCGGCTTTATTTTCAGATAAAACCAAATCGAGAAATAGACTCGACATAGAAAATAATTTACGATGCGCTATTTCTGGTAATGAACCGCGTATTCAAGAAATAGTGACAAAAAAAAGTCAAAAATCGCACTAATAAAAAATTAAAAAGAATTCTGTTGATTTTTTTGAAATAATGTTAAGTAAGAATGATAAATATTATAAAGAGTTTGATCTAAAGTTACTATCGTTTTAAATGTCTCTCAAGTTTAATTTTATATATTGATTATGCTCCGTACTTGCTATCGCCCACAATAATAGTAATGCCTAATTTGTGTAGACATTTTCTTTTGAGCAAATACTACATGCCAAGAGTCTATTTACTTATTATAATATAAGCTATGCAATACATTTGAGTTTGATTGACAAATCATTATGCGATTTTATTAGGTATTCAGTAATCACTCATTATCTAAACTATACCTCATTCATAGTTATAACGCGTTGTGTTTTCCAAGAACGCCTTCTGTATCCTATCTATACTAGTATCTGAAATAAAGACAGAGATCACGTTGGAAAGAGCATACTTTCACAGAATTAATTTCCCAAAAACACGCCCTCGTGTTGTATTTGGGCAGAGGGAATGTTGTATACAGAACCTGAATTCACAGAATTGAGGCATGAGAAAGTAAGACACGCTTCATTTTTATTGGAAGTGCTAACTTATTTTAGTTCACCTTTATATGTCTTGTATAAGTTGGCGTAAAGAAGAGCAAATGTCACTCTAGTCGCCGCCTAGCAAACTTGTCATCCCTAGAATATTTCTCTTCTAAGAATTTGAGTATTCTGACTAATCTCATACTCCACAATTTTTCCACCCATTCATCTCTCCTATTTAAGCATTCTACCATTTCATTTTTATTCATTATTTTTGTTAACTTTTAGCACAAGTAAAAAAAATTTTCCACTTGAATTTAATTTATTTTTCTAACTACATTCTGTTAACACATCTTATGCAAAAAGGAATTATTTTTGGATTTTGATTTTTTCAAAAACGGGTGTGCTATTTTTTGGCCCATCGCTCAGATCCAATGATAGGTTTAGCTTAATAAGTAATCATAACCCGATCTTGCATACATTCTCTCGTTGTTTTTTTGAAGTCAACTAAGCACATCTCCTCCTTTTATGATATTTAGTTTTGAAGAGTATGTGATTCTTTGATCCACTAATACGTTGTTCTGTCCCCTTTTAAATCCACTAAAGGTTTTTTGCACACGTTTTTGTGAAGTACCACGCATTTTCCAAGTGAACACGTTGAAGTACCCATTTTACCTCATATGCTAATACTATATACTTGTTGTTACATCGATTCAACCTATCGATTTCTCCCATCCTTGAATAATACAGGAAAATCAAATTTGGACAATCAATTTCAATTTTTGGCATTATCTTCTAGAAAAGTTTTTTCCTAGGTAAACTACTATAACTACATACGGTAATATTTTTGTGGATCCATCTAAAGGCAATCATAGAGAATGGCTCGTTTTGGTACGGCCCTTTTTGCGCACCCATTTTTATTCGCAACCCTTTTGGCGCAGTACTAGTAGGTTAGTTGGTTGTTCTGAGATACTTGTTAGTTAGCTAGGCAGTAAGCTATTTTCTTAATTACTGAGTTGTAGTTAGTTGAATGCTGTTTAGAGTGAACTCCTGAAACTCGAACTCTTCTACAAGAAGAAACTGTTCCTCTTGAATTTTTCGCTTTTTTTGAGATAACAGTGATTATAAGATGAAGTGATGTTCAAGGATTGTTCTCATATATCCTATCCTTTTATCCAAGGATAAAAGATTTGTATACGCTTTTCTGAGAAAATAATCAGAGAAGAAAAAATACAATGTTTTATCTTATGTGAAACTTTGGATGCTTTTGATGCAAGTTGATCCAATTTTCGCATAAGCTTTTTCTCACTCTTTGTTATTTTGCTTTTCCCTGATAAAATCAAAATGGTGTCTATAAGAAGTAGAAAAGCACCAACCTTTGCATCCAAACTTAATTGCTTTGCTTTATATACATTGCTTACAAGGATGTCGATCAAAGTACTTCATCATTGATTTGTCTTGAGATATATATTGAACTGTAACAAAATTTTCCGCGAATTTTTCATTCAAGTGTTAACCAAAAATGCGAATTTTGGAAAATTTATGTTTTGTATCCAAAAATTAGTTGCCAGGAAAAAGTATCATTTTCCATAATTTTCAAAAATAGGTTATAAGCAAATTGTGAATTCCTTTTAGCTGCATAAATTGACCTATTACGATTTCAAACAGCTGATCTTAGCCTTTTGTTTTTTTCTTTCAACTTTTTCAAAGCATGCTTTTCGCGAATAAATACAATTCATTACTTTTTATAATGCAACCAAGGAACAGAACTGACTTAACGAATAAAATTTAACGCGCTTATAGGGAACAAGAGGTGCATACTTTTTACACCTTTTTAAAACTGAATTTAAAGTAGAATATTTTCCATTTTTATGCCTTTAATACACTGATTTGGTTTTAATGCTTAAATCTATTGAAGATTTACCTTTGAAGAAAAGTACACATTATCAACAATGTTTTTGCACTAGTTTTAAGATTTTTAAAGTATATACATAAAATATCGTGACTATTTAAATATGTATTTCATGTTATTTTTTTATAATGATGTAGGTAAAAATAAGCATTTAAATAAAAGTAAATTGTATTCAGTATTCATATACTACTAAACTGTGTGAAGTTTTTTTTATTGGTTTTTCATCAATACCTATTGATTCGTAAACAAAGTTTTAAAAACTTATGGCTTAACCCCCATTCGACAACCTGAGCACAATCGTGTTCACACGTTTTTTCAAACTAAATCTCCAAAAGTTATGAATCCATATTATAATTTACTAGTTGAAAGATCAAAATAATTAATAGGTCAATTTCAATAAAAAATTATAAAAGAAATAAAAAGTTTTTATAAATAGGAAAAGAGAAAAAATTTAGAAACTTGGTTGCGATCTACACATTTTAATAAACTTTCAAAAAGTGATTATATTAGATACTCCCTTGAAAATTTAAAATATATACAGTTTTAAATATATATTTGATTTTATTCAATAATCATGGATTACTTTTTTAAAATGCCAATCAAAATTTTGATTGGTTAGAAATATATCTAATTAAATATTACTTCAAAGTTTACATAAAATAGGTTTTTGTACTAGATCGGCCATGCTGGTTTCATTTCTGTACTCAGTTTTTGCATTTAGGTTCCGAAAATACAAATAAGTGTCTATCAATATGAGATTTATTGCTAAAAATTGTCTCCAAAAATATTGATTCAAATTTTATTTAAATATATATTTTGTACCAAATTGACTATGATTATTTTATTTCTGTACTCCATTTTGGCTAATACTGTTAAAAATATCGGTAAGTGACAATTGAATTCGTGATGTATGCTTGAGAATCTTTCCAAAAATGATTTCTGTAAAATTTTATCAGAAAATCGTTATATGTTAAAAATATCATTTTTTTTTTGTAAATTTTGGCTTATAATACTTTCTACAATCATCTTGAGTATGAAATATTTATTAAAAAAAACAAAACGTATTATAAAATATTTTGAAGATTGGTATGAGAGAAGGAATCAAGTTGAAAACTAATTGAAAAGAAAATGTGTTATCAAAATAAAGGTTTCTTTACTAAATGGAAGATCTACCAGGTTTCAATTAACTAGGAAGTGGTGTAATGATCTTATATTCGGTCCTTCAAAAAAGATTTTGACCGGAAAAAGAAGTTCCTCTTTTGCAAATGAAAAATCTTTAAATCTATAGCGTATCATCTAGGATTACATGATCATTTAACTATAAGATGGGTAGTAAATTTGAAAATTTTGAAAGTTCAGAGTTATCAAAACTATCACTGATGCCAAAAACTAAAATTAAATTTGTCCTTATCTTTCTTTTTGTGTGAAAGAGAGAGAGTCCTATGAAGAATTTGGATAACTTTTTATAATTAAACAATGAAGATATACGGATAAAAAAACCTAAGATCATCAAGAAGATTCATTAATCAGAATGCAATGAAAGTGGGTAAAATTTGTTCAAAATAAATCCTTAAAAAAGTTTTTTCGAACACAGATTGCAAAAAAAATTTCTGATGAAAGAAAACAATCAAGAAAACATCATCATAGAATGAATAGTAAAATTACATACTGTAAGTAAAGTATAGAAGAAATGACTTAGAGACTACCAGCCGATAACCAATTCATAGCCAAAACGATGGAGGTCCTGTCGAGATATCGAATTTACTGACAAATGAAATATTTTGAGTGAATTAAACACCTAAAGTTGCTTCATTAAATTAATTAAGAAAATAATTAGCAGAGAAATACTGCAAGTAGGATTTATTTTGAACTTTTTTTTTATATGACATTGATTGACAGGTTTAATCGATTTTTTACACGTTTAATTGATTTTGATAAAAAATGAGCGTCACCACTAAATTTGGCTCACATGAAAATCGGAATGTGAAAACTTTATATAATTATTTAAATAAAATGAGCTGTGATATATAAATCAATTTTTTGTCAGGTTTGATTTATTTTCATAAAAAATGGACATCACCACTGAATTCAGCAGATGCTAAACTGAAAATATTTATAAATGATTAAAAATGACAGTTTTTTCAATTTATTAAAATTGTGTTCAGGTGGGCAGATTGTATAATGGAAAATAAACAGTCTGATTAAGCATTTATAAGCTTATCGACTTTTTGGGGGAATTTTTTTATTTTGTAAACTTTCTTTAAAAATTTTGATTTCCCAGAAATAGTGTTCTATTTTTTCCCAAAAATAAACCGATGGGTAAATTTCCTTAAGCGTTGTTTATGGAAAAATCTAACTTGTCTCAAAATAGGGCTAAGAAAGTGCTAATTATATTCATACTCCACGTTTAACCGCTGTTGCCACAAACGAGATCTCTCTAATGCATAGGAGCTTATTTGTAAACGTGTGCATGAGTGTGTAGAAACTTGTTCATATTTTCAGGATCAATATAAATCTAGTTCCATTTCCTTTGCCTGAATCTTTTCCATGTCTTTCTCTGTCAATAAAAGTTGTGTTCTGATCCTGGCTTTGCTTTTCTATTTTATTTGGCGTGGAGAATTGAAGAGTATAATGTCGTCGAAACAAGCCGTCTACTTCATTGTTCTTGACGCGGGGAGCAGCAGCACCAAGGCGCATATCTACAAATTAGTGCGCGATGGGCCTAAACTCAACCTGGAGCAGGAGCTCTTCAAAGAAGCAAAGCCGGGACTCGCTACCCTAGCAAAGCATCCTCAAGAGTTGCAGAAGAGACTATCTACTCTCATTGCCTTTTGCAAAGAAGAGATTCCCTATCATTTACAGCATAGCTCTTCTCTTTGGTTACTCGCGACTGCAGGTTTTCGCCTTATTCCGGAAAACACGAGAAACAAAACGTTTCTTCTCATCCAAAAGCACTTGCAAAGAAAATCAATCTTCAAAATTGAGCAAGTGAGAATGCTTTCTGAGACTGAAGAAGGCGTTTTATCGTGGCGCACAATCAAATTCCTACTCGACTCTGACAGGGTTTATGGCGCGATTGATTTGGGCGGAGCGTCCATGCAAGTGACATACGCCAAATCCCAACCCGTCTCTTTCGATTTGCAACTGTCGGAAACCAACGAATCACTCTTCACCAAAAGTTTCTTGGGTGTAGGACTAAATGAGGCTCGGTATGGTAATTTGATAATGTTTAGCAATAAGACCAGTCATAGCGAAAATTTTATACAGAGCCCTTGCTTTATTTGTGGAGACGCGAGCCAATGGAACTTCAGAAAACGCAATTTTACCATTTCCACTTCTCAAAAGGTAAATACTTCTGACGCATCATCTTCTTCTATTAAAAATGCCTGCTATAAATCCCTCTATTCCTCTGCCCAATCAATCTTTTCTTCTCAGAAGTCTGCTCAGGGAAAACTAAGCTCTGAATCCTCTTCAAATTTAACCTCATCCCAGCACAGTACGAAAGATAACGCATTTTTCCTCATTTCCAATTTTTATCATATTTTAAATGATTTAAAACAATTTCTGGATTATCCTCTCCTCGAGGCGCCTCTTTACAAAGTTAAGGCGGGCATTTATTGCGACCTAAGTCTCAAGATGTGCAATGGAACTACAGACAAATCATCCATCGTTTTGCCAGATAGCAAAACTTTCTCCTGCTTGGATTCCACCTATGCCTGTATTTTATTGATGAAGATTTTCAAGTTTTCTTACAATGACACGATTTTTGTCGCGAAGAAGGTAAATGGGTACAAAGTATCGTGGGCTCTTGGAGTAATTCTGAATAAGCTTTAAGCATTCGCTTTCTTTCCGACTATATTCAGTGTAGAAATTTTAAAACAAGTATATTCTTAATTTTTGATCTCAGAACGATTCACATTTTTTATTCGAAAAAATTTAATCGTAATTATAAATAAAGTTACTATGATTTTAGATGTTACCCCTATAGCCTAATTTTTACATATTTCTGATAGGAAGAGCCGAATTCTGCTCCCAGTAGAGGCTTCCACGGGACGGGCCACGCGTGTGGGTTTGCGGGACGAGTACATAAATTGTGGGTGCAGCCATTTGTTTAAAACTTATTGCAGGCGGGATAAAAGTGGTTTCAATATTAGTACTGTAGGTTTCAATTTTTTGCATAGATTCTGAATATGAAATCAGAATAGGAATATCTCTTATAATTGCCTCAAAATGAAAAAGGACAAACTTAAAATGATGAAAAAGGACAAACCTAGAGTGAAAAAGGACGAACTTAAAGTAAAAATGGACGAACATTTAAAATGAAAAAGGACGAACTTAAAGTGAAAAAGGAGGAACTTTTAAAATGAAAAGGGACGAACTTAAAATGAAAAAGGACGAACTTAAAAGGAAAAAGACGAACTTAAAATGAAAAAAACGAACTTAAATGAAAAAGGACGAACTTAAAGTGAAAAAGGACGAACTTAAAGTGAAAAAGGACGAACTTAAAGTGAAAAAGGACGAACATTTAAAATGAAAAGGGACGAACTTAAAATGAAAAAAGACTAACTTAAAATGAAAAAAGACGAACTTAGAGTGAAAAAGGACGAATTTAAAGTGAAAAAGGACGAACTTTTAAAATGAAAAGGGACGAACTTAAAATGAAAAGGACGAACTTAAAATAAAAAAGACGAACTTAAAATGAAAAAAAACGAACTTAAAATGAAAAAGGACGAATTTAAAGTGAAAAAGGACGAACTTAAAGTGAAAAAGGACGAACTTAAAGTAAAAATGGTATATATACACTTGAAAATAAATTTTACTTGCCGTATTTAATACACCAAATTTTGGTGTTTAATCACTAAAAATGTTTCATCTGTGAGTAGATAAGTTATGTCAATATGACCTCCATCATTTCTTCTATACTATATACAGGATGTAATTTTGCTGTTCATTGTATAATGATCTTTCCTTGCTAGATCGACTCTTATAAGAAATAAATTTTTTAGAACTTGTGCTAGAAAAATCCTTTTTTAAAAGATTTAGTTAGCTTCGCTTATCTCTGTAGTTTCATTTAAGGAATTTCTTGATAATCCTAGCTTTTTTTATTTGTAATATTCTTATCAGGTGATATGAAAAGATATTCAATCTGAATATTTGTTAACTGATTCAAGTTTAAATGATGTTTTCCTCATGAAATCATTCGTGATGTTTCTTTTCAATTAGAAAAAGTTGTACACTTCATCATCCATTAGACACTTTCTTTTCACGCTAAAGGAAAAAGGTTTTTATTTGCAAATAGCGCTTATTCTGTTCTATTACTCTCTACGCACATTTCTCGCATGTCCAAAAGTATTCTTTTCAAAGCTTATATTTACATGGAAGTTCGTTTGATCATAAGATTGAGGTTTGTCTGAGAGCAACAATATTTTTGTGTCTTAATTAAGGTAATGGAAAACTGTTGAAAATGACTCCAATTTGTGTAAAAATTGAATTCTTGGGCATAATGTCTACTTATCATGCCATTTAATTTATGCAACAAAAATAAATCTCCCAAAACTAAAATGAAATAGTTCTACAATAATAATTTTTTTTGCAAAATAAGAGTGTGCTTCATGTGGTTATTTCACTTAAACATAAGCTCTATTTAAGTCCAATGATTCTCAACCTTTCTATCTTTTTTCAAACAATGTCCTAAGGGTTTGGTTGGATGCTAGATAGCTTTCGGCCAAGATACGATTCTACATACATGCATTCGATTTCTGTATTTAGATTGGAAATTAAGAACCTCTCCCCCTCTTTCCTCTCTGCCAACCTTATTTTGCTCCATAGGACTTCTTTGAAATATACATAAATGTGTGCACTTATTGTCCGAATCCTATTAAAACAAGTTTTTCCCTCTATATGGAATCTGGAATGTGGCCATATATAATATAAATATTGCTCACTTCTTATCTCATCTTCACGACTCGAGGTTGGGAACCACTGTTCTATACTCTTTTTATAATGTAGAATCAATATTTATAAATATACTGTTAACATACAATGGAAAAAGCATTTTTAGTTCGTAGAATCTAGTTCTCTCTCTTTCAGAACAATAGGAAAACGTCAGGAGTAATGATTTGATAAGTTCACTATTTTAACCTGAGATTTAAGTATTTTAAGACATGGTTGTCTTATGTCAATATGTATGTAGTATGCATGTATATCTATATGTAATTGTATTGGTATATGTATGTATGTATGTGTGAATGTATGTCTAGATCTATTTTGTGTCAAGCGTGTATTAATACAAATAAATATGAAATTTTATGTCAAGAATTTCAAAATTGTATATGTAATTGTATATACGCTTGCGCTAACACTCTAAACCAGTGCTTCTTAACCTTTTTTCTATAATTCCCCATTTTAGTGAGCGAACTCTCAATTTCCCACCACAGTTATCGTTCACTAAAAAAAGTAATTTTAACCTATTCAGTGTTTAGTGGGTAAATATACATTTTGCTTTTTGTGTCATTTTACAAACTCGAAATTTTGTTTATATACTAAATTTATTTCTTTAAAAAAATTTTTTTTATCAAACATAGTATGAACGTTATTTTTCTTATAAACATATTTTTGTATGATATATTATTTGTATTAAATTAAAAACTATTTGGAGATTATTTTTTTAAAGCAAACGTCATCATGAATAAAGTATCAAAGCAATAAAGTTAAATTGAAGACCACTGTATTAAAAAGATGAGGCATTTCTCATAATTATAAAATGTATATCAATTAGATTTTTTTCACAATTTATTAGCATTTTTTATAGATTTTTTTTTCACAATTTATTAAATTTTTTTTCCACAATTTATTTCTTTCTTCCAATAACTGTGCCACTTCAGGGAGCAAATGCCCAAGCCTAATCAACATATCGCCTTTTGACAGCGAACGCACAGAAGTGTGGAACAAGAGTCCTTTGTAGTCGGATTCCAAACCCAGGCACAACCGTCGAGAGTTGAGAGCGCTTGCTTTAACATAACTTACAATGCTAATGGCCGCTTCAAGCGTTTCTTAAGCGGTTGAGTCATTTTTCTTGACGCAAGCGCTTCTCGATGTATAATACAGTGCTGTCTCACTCCTTAGGATTTTTTGCTTCACTAGTTGCGCAAATCCAGACCTCACACCCAACATAACAGGAGCTCCATCTGTGCAAACATGGACAAGTTTGTCCCAGTCCAATCCTTCCTTTTCAAAAAAATCGTTAACAAGCTGCATGACATCGTCAGCTCGAGTTGTTGTTTCTAGTGAGCGGCAAAATAATAAGTCTTCTTCGATGTTTTGATTGAAGACGTAACGAACAAAGACAATTAGTTGAGACAAATTCGCCACATCCACAAACTCATCTAATTGGGATAGCAAAGACAGGAGACGCTTTCACTCTTGCCAAGAGTTGCGACTTGATATTGCACGACATATCAAAAATGCGTGACTTAACGCTATCCTTGGATAGAGAAATTTGTTTCATCTTCGTTACTGCAGATTCGCCAAGCAAAATGAGGCACGGCCTTATGCGCGTCTCTGCGATGCTATGTGGTTTCTTTGCCTTTGCTACCAGAAGAGAAACGGCATACGATGAGTGCACGATTGCTCTTGACTCAGTTTGAAATTTTCCGTCATGGTCCATCTTCATTTTCTTCAAACAGTTTGCTTTTGATTCAAAAAATTGTCTCTTACTGTTAGCAAGCTCAGGGTGTACATTGGAGAGAGGCATCTTCAGTTGATGAGGCTTCATTGAATCATTACTAAGCGTTTTGTGGCAAATAACGCACTGAGGCAACTGTCCGTTGCGTCCTCAAACAAACGTGAAACCGTAGTCCATGTACTTGTCATATTTTCTTTTAGCTCTATTTTTTCATGCTTCACCCTACTTTCATTATTCTCACTCATAAATTCTTTTTTTTCTTTATTCATCTCAATCAAATAGGACAATTAATCGTTTTTATTTATTAATATTTGAAAGTGATGGAAAAGATAAAATAAATAATGAAAAAAGTTAATAGAGATGAAATAGACAACAATTAAAAATTTTATAATTTATCTAATAATAATCAAGCTCATGGATCTCATTACATATATTCTCATACATCAAAAATTTTAATAAAAATTAGGGCCGTGAAATTTAAGGACTAATTGATCGATTAAATTTATTTTAACGATTAAAGTTTCCTTTAATAATCAGATTAAATTTTATTTTGGGGACTATCTCAATAAATATAATAGTGGCTAAAGAAAAAAAAATTAATAGATATGAAAGAGTACTTCTCTGGCAAATTACATAATCATTTTGGTTTAAAATTGTTAGATGAAGATAATATTGAAGATGCTGCCAACGTTTATAAGAGAAAACGTACACTCTTTAAATTTAATTTTCAAATGAAAGATATTTTGTTAAATTAATTTGCTCGCAAATGTACTGATGTTTCAATTTAATTGAAATAAACTATCAATTAATCGTTAATATAAAAAAATTAACTATACATAAAATAAAATAATTCTTATCAAAAATTTTTGGGGTGAGCATAATAAGTTTAAAAAATGTTAAAGTGAGGCAAATCGTAGAACAAAGAGGAATGCTTACGTAAATTTAAATGCAAAGGAAAAAAACTTGATTAAAAGCAAAACAAATGCTTGATAGAAGATAAGCAAAATGATGAAATATGTCAGTGATGGGAGAAAGCGAATGAAAAAAGTAATAACTAACTAAGGCTCACTCAATGTGTTAGCAGTAAGTAGATTGTGAATAAGATGTGTGTGCGACTTATACGCAAGACTGCGCTCATTGCTGAATGTGTGTTCCAAGATATGGATGCAGAAGTGTTTGTTTATGTTTGGCATATTGGAAATGCTCAGTGTGACTTTCATGTTTTGTCGCAAATTTTAAAATATTGATTTTTTAGGCGACACAAACGGATGGAATTCCCCACTTAGCAACATCACCATTCCGCGCTAGTGGGGAATTCCCCACCGGTTAAGAAAGACTGGTCTAGATCTATTTTGTGTCAAGCGTGTATTAATACAAATAAATATGAAATTTTATGTCAAGAATTTCAAAATTGTATATGTAATTGTATATACGCTTGCGCTAACACTCTAAAGTCTAAACATACTAATACTAGCACTAACCCTAATTCTACCCTAACCCTTGACCCGAGAGTAGGTTTACAAAATTTGACACATTACGGCGCATTTAGAAATTGGTTGCGGACTTGTCAATCAAGTATTATGCAAATTGAGGAATACATTTGATAGTACAAAATTTTTACTAACTTTGCTCTGTTAATAAAAATTGACTAGGTGTCAATGCGTACCAAACATTGATAAAATATTTTTCTTCTTTATCGATAGATAATAATCTCCAAAAAAATAGTAAGAGTCAAACTAAACAGCCCAAAGGCCCCAATGCACTTCAAAAGACAATAAAAATGATAAGATAGTGAAAATCATTCATACAACTTGTTGAATATGCGCAATATTTTCTTTATATATAAAAGCGTTCAAATAAAAGATATTGAATCTTCAAAAAACATTCCTTGCACATGTGCGTAATGTAGGTAAATTCTAATGTTCTCCTCCAATCTCTCCACTGTATTAATACTCGCACAATTTAAACTGGATAAGGTTCTGTGTTTGGCTTTAACGTCTTTATCATCATAATCTTATATACACAGAACATAAATTGTTCATCTGTAATTTCAATTCAAACTTAATCCCTATTTGTATACTAATTCGCTTTATTATTAATATCCTATTATTATATTCTTCCTTCCCACTCTCTCTTCTTTGTTTTCTACTCTTGGCATTCCGTGGCTCTGTGTTTAAATGAAGGAGAACAGAGTGCTCGAAAATTTATATCCTTTAAAATTGAATTGAGCCCAAGTTTTACCCTTTTTTTCCTTATTTACATTTTTCAACTTTTATTAAAAGCAATTTCACAAGTCTAAAAATGTCAAAATAAATAAAATTATAAAATTTTTGGGAGATAAATTTTCGACCAATTTTCTCCTCATCAACTGATCTTCAACCACCAACCGGAGGAATAGGGTGGCGAGTTTTATTCACGCTTCTTATCAATATTTCAATTTTGTTTAACTTTGTTTAATTTACAATTTTATAAACATTTTTTATAAATAATGCCAGATCTAATATGAATAAGTATTCATCAGACAAAAACATGCGCTGATTTGCAAATAAACTAACAATCTTACTACAATATAATTTTAGCTTCATTTTTGAAATAATTTTTCAATATAAAATGGAAAAATTTCCTATACCAACGCATCTAATTTTAGGAAATTTAAATATTTTTTAATTAAAACAAATTTAATATAGTAAAAAGAATTACCATTTGTTTGAAATTTTGTCAAAAAATTAATTCAAATATAAGTGATCGATTAAAGAAAGTTGATAGACGGAGTTGTCCATCGAAACTCTTGTCCTAGAACAAATGAGCAGGAAAACGGTTCGTTCGTTATTGAGTTGGTTAGTTAGTGATTAACTTAATTACTTCTGTGGTTAACTATTTTTCGTTACGCTACGTAAGACTTTTGGTATTTTTAAGAAATCTAGTAAAATGTTTTATTAGGGATATATTTGTCGGTGTGGAGCACGGGAACCACGTAGCCCGTTCTGAGCTTCATGATTTCTTTAGAGTTGGGCAGATCGCGTACGACTTCAAGGTCAGCGTGGGGGTTTTTTGCCATTCTGCCGCTGATATCCGTGAGTATGTTTTTCTGGGAGTGAGTGAACATTTTGTACAAATCCGAATTTTTCAAGCGCAACTTCCTTTTCTTTATTTTCACTGGAATACTCTTCAAAAAGTCTTCCTTCGTATATTCCTCTTCTTCTTCATCTTTTAGCTTGGAATCTTGGCTGAGTGCGGCTACGATTTTGCCTCTCCCTCCAGAGTTTGAAGGTTGCTTCGCTTCAGGTCTGGAAAACGCAGGTTGAGGAGGCTGCCTAGGCGGATGGGGAGCTCTTTCTGTTCTGTACTGTACAACTGGCATCAACCTCTTTTGGATATTGTTAGAAGGCCGGCTGTATTGGCTGGGAAGCACTGCTTGTCTCATTGAGTTCATGGGATTGGTCCAGGCAGTGGGATAATACACGGGCCTCTGGACCAAGCGATGTGTATGAGTATTGTACAACGCCACATTTTGGCCGACACTTCGAGAAGTGTACAAAGGATGAAACTTTGGGAATTTGTAGTTATAGCGTCGAAGTCGAGCGTAGCCTTTGTTGGGTACGGAATTTGTGTTTTGGATTGGAGAACTTTCAGAAACACTGAGCACTCTTTGATTGGCTAATTTTCGGTTTTGTATAGGTGAGTGGTTTGGAGGGAAAGAACGAATGCTATTGGTTGCGTAAAATTTGTTTATAAAGTTAGGATAGGATTTGATTGGATAGTAGTAGGAATTGGTTGCTGTAAACGCGGTATAAGAATGATGGACGGCGAAAAGGGAGATGATAAGCAGGAGAGAAGGTAATACACTCATATTTGACTCTAAATGTTAAACTAAATATAAGTTATGTTGTATGCAATTGCCTAAAACAATTGAAACTAACGAAAATACCTCTTGCAAAATTCTCTTGCTTAAAAGTTTGATGCAAGTCAGTTATCTAATTTTTTATTTAGTTATTGATTTTAAATTTGCTTGTTATTTTGTTAGTTAGATTTGATTTGTAGATTTGGTAAAAGACTTTTTTTAATCTCTCTAGTTCTCTTCTTTTAAATAAATTTTAGAACAGAGAAAGTTAATTAAATACTAACTAAATAAAAATACAAAAAATTAAGAAAATAATTTCAATGCGTTTTCTTGAATTGTTTTTTTATCCAACTTTTTTCCAAGGAATAAGATATTTTTCCGCCCTCATGTAGGCTAGTGAGAATTCATCTTGCAAAAATCGAAAGACATACAGTTATCTCAACCATAATATTCCATAATTATACTATAGCAGGGGTTCATAAACCTTATTCAGCCATGGACTCCTTTAAAAAGTTGATAGCGCCTACAACGAAATTGTTGCATAAAAAGCCATTAAAATAAATTAGCCTTCATTTATTATTTCTACTTTTTTTTATATTTTTTTTTATTTAGTGAATTACTTATAGATAGTTAGTTTGTGAGTTAATTATAAAGTTAGTAAGTATTTACTAGTAGCGAAAAGAGCGATTTGGAAAACTTCGTGGTACAGGAAGGAACAATATCGAGATTGTCACTAGGAAAGTGTCTTTGAACGAATTGCTGAATAGCCAACTCTGCTACAACCCTGAATACCACTTCAAATTGGAATAAATTTTATTTCAAGTTTTCATTCGAAAAAAGACTTTTACTCTCGAATTGCTAAAGAATACATATGATGTTGAAAAGTAAGATAACACACATAATAATCTTTTCAATTGGCCAAACATACGCACAGAGCCAGAACCCATTCATTTAGGCTCCAACCCGTGACATAGGGTAAACCTACTAACAAAATGGCGACGCAGCTTGACTCAGTGGATGTCAAAATCACAAAGCTCCAGATGTGCAGCACCTAACCACTATGCATTTAAAACCTTTTTCGTACCCATCTCGGACTTTCACGCATTTCGAACAAAAACATCTCAAGTTTTGCTATTCCCATAGGCCGTTTTATCTCTCAGTTTCTTCCATTGACATACAGCGATGAACAAGTACATACTGATATTTTGAAATGAAGGCACCGTTGTGCATAATAGTTTTTATTTTTATATTTTTTTACTTGGGCTGTCGTTAGATTTTTCGTCCTGGGACATCTGCAGTTAACTTTTTATCCCATGTCTGAAATTTCTTTTCACAACAAATTCGTTTACAAAGGATGTACAATAACTTTCCAAAACCTTCAATTTATCAAAATTGCAAAACTCATCAAAGATACTTTGTTATTAATCTAGTTTTTAATCTTATTAAATTAGCTTTGAAAAAATGTTGTTATAGCTACATTGTTCATTTATTTCGGGATCTGCCCAAGGTTTTTCATTTTAGCAGAGAGAAAAGTTTGAAAAAGGAAAGAGGTATTTTTTACTTTAGATTTCTTCTTCTTCTTCTTCATCATCTTATCCCCTAAATGGGGGTCGATGGCTTGATCCTGTTTCTCCATAGGTTTCTGTCCTTCGCATCGCTTTCTTTCAATGCAAATTTTTCCATGGACCTTTTCAAATCATCCCTCCATCTCAATCTTGGCCTTCCTCTTTTTCTCTTTCCTTGTACAGGCGCATCGTACGCTATCTTTATTTTTTCATCGCTTTTTCTTCTTAGCACGTGTCCATACCATCTCATCTTGTTTCTTTCCATTACATCTACAACACTCGTCGTCACTTTTGTTCTATGCCTCACTTCTTCATTTCTAATCCTATCTTTTCTCGTAACGTTCAGCATCATTCTCAGCATTTTCATTTCCGACACTTCTATCTTTTTCTTTTCATTATTCCTCAGACACCAACATTCTGATCCGTAAGTCATGACGGGTCTAACTATTGATGTATATACCTTGGCCTTTAAATTCATAGCTAGCTTTCTATCGTTTAGAACAGGTTTAACCTCTTTCCATTTTGCCCAACTGGCATTCAATCTCGACTGAACGTCTTTACAACATCCTCCTTCCATCTCAATAACTGATCCTAAATACTTGAACGCTTTAACTTGATTTAACTCAATTCCATGAACGTCTTTTATCCTTATCTCAGTCTTGTCATTTCTACTAACCTTCATCACTTCGGTTTTGCCTGCATTCAACTTTAGGCCTTTTTCCTCGAGACTTTTTTGCCATATACTTAGTCTTTCCTGTAATTCTTTTTCACTATCTGCCATAATTATTAAGTCATCGGCAAACAAAAGTTCATTTACTCCTTCTTTTCTTATATTTTTGGAGATTTCATCAATAACAACTGCAAAAAGAAAAGGGCTCAATGCAGAACCTTGGTGTAACCCTACTTTTATGTCGAATTCCTGTGAGTATCCGTTCATTGTTCTGATGGAAGTTTTAGAGTTTCTATAGGTTTCCTTAACTAGTCTCACTAACTTTTCACTTACACCTTTTTCTCTTAGACTCCAGTACACAACATCCCTTGGAACCCTATCATAAGCTTTCTCTAGGTCTACAAAACCGCAGAATAAAGGCTGATTTCCTTCAAGTCTCTTTTCCATCACCTGTCTAACTATAAATATAGGATCTACTGTACTCTTTCCTCTCATAAATCCAAACTGGTTATCATTTATGTTAACTTGATTTCTTAAACGTTCAGCCAAAATTTTTTCCAGAAGTTTTAATCCGTGTTCTATTAGTTTTATGCCCCGGTAATTTTCGCAGTTTAACACATCTTTTTTATTTTTGTAAATTGGAACAATAAGACTTTTAGTCCATTCTTCTGGCATTTTTTCTTCTTTCCAAATCTGTTCCAATAATCTACTCATCATCTTCCAGCATTCTCTTCCTCCAGCTTTTATCATTTCTACACTTACTTCACTCGATCCTGTTGCTTTATTTATTTTCATTTTATTTATTGCTTCATATAATTCCTTTTCCTCCAAACCTAGCTCGGGACCTTCAATTTTTGTACCTGCAACGATGCAATTATGCTCGTTTTCAACGTTTAACAGATCTTCAAAATATTCTTTCCATCTCTCCTCTATTTCTTCTTCTTTAAAAAGAATTTTTCCTTCTTTGTCCCTTATAATGTCGATATTTCCACATTCCTTGATATCTCTTTGCTTAGCCTTTGCAAGTTTAAAAATTTGCTTATCACCATTCTTACTATCAAGTGCCTCGTACATTTTGTCTGTTTCCCTTGCTTTTGATACCGCAATGATCTTTTTAGCTTCTTTTTTCTTGAGTCTATACATTTGTTTGTCTTCTTCCAACTTACTTACCTGCCATTTTTTAAAAGCTTGCTTCTTAGCTTTTAATACTTCTCTAATCTCTTCTTTCCACCACCAAGTTTCTTTTTGAGTTCTTCTACCACCTTTCGTTCTACCAAGCACAATCAAACTTGCTGTCAACAGATTCTTTCTAAGATGACTCCACATTTCCTCAATATTATCACCTATTTGTTTTTCTTTCAAACCATTTTCAACTAACTCTTGATATCTTCCTTGAACTTTTCTGTCTTCAAGTAGCCATGTCCTGAATCGCCCTATCTTTTTTACTTCTCTCCTTTGTTCTTTAGATATAAGCATGTCGATCATGACAATTCTGTGCTGCGATACAATATCAATCCCTGGGATAACCTTGCAATTTTTGACATATTTTCTTTTCTCCTGTCTGACCATTAAAAGGTCTATTTGACTATTTCTGCCTCCATTACTATACGTTATTAAATGATCATCTTTTTTTCTTGAAATTAGTTTTGCAGATGGTCAGTTCATTTCTCTGTGCCAAGTCTAATACTCTGTTGCCTTCTTCGTTCCTTTTGCCAAAACCTTGTCCACCATGGACTCCCTCATACCCATCACTATTTTTCCCAATCTGACCATTAAAGTCACCTGCTAAAATTAATGTTTCACTCTCTGCGACTTCTGACAGTAAATTATCAAGTTTATCAACAAAAACATCTTTCTCCTCCCTATTACAACCAATCTGTGGTGCATACACTGACACAACAGTAATAATTTCATTAAAACCCTTTAATTTCAATAAAATTATCCTGTCACTTACCCTTCTCACTTCAATTATCTTTTCATGCCATTTTTTACTCAAAATTACTCCTACACCATTCTTTTTATTAGTTGAGCCGGTATAAACAATTTTGAATCCTTGAATAAGCATTTTAGAAGCATTACCCTTCCATTTAGTCTCCTGTACACATGCTATTTCAATCTTTCGCTTTATCATCTCCTCTACAATTTCATTCGCTTTTCCTGTCATTGTGCCGACATTCCATGAAGCTAATCTTATTACATTACAAGAAATTTTGTCAGTATGATCTACCACACTATTCTTTCTCTCTGGTTTTTTTTCAGTATTCTTTTTGACGTAGGTTACTGGAAGGACCCACGGAGTACTTCGGGCTGTACCCCGCCCTATAGAGTTTTGAATCATTGCAAAGTAGATTGGAGCAGAATTTTTACAAGCCGGATGCCCTTCCTGACGCCAACCAGTGTTTGTATTCAGGACTGGAAACCTTTAGCCTTTGTACAACCAAGTACTTAACCCACAAGGCAGTGGTAATTTGGAATCAGAGTTATTTTCTCCTAGAACAACTGCTGTCCAAAGCTAACGAGATTGGTCCACCCGGAGCTATACGAGGTTAAAGCGCCTGTTACTCGCTTTTGCCTCAAGATCATTTAGTTTTAAACAACCCCGCCGCGTGAAGGCAGATCAGGAGACTTACTGTTCAGAGGCTGTAAGAGACGCATGTGCCATATGAGGTATTTTATAGGAAAATGAGTGCTCATTTTCATTTTCCACCTCAGCATAAACAGTCATTAAGGAGTTACTTTAGATTTAATTTAAAAAAAGAATTTACATCTTTAAACTTTGTTAAAAAATGTCCATGCAAAATTGAAAATCTCTCAAATCCTATAATTATGCGATAAATGTCAAAAGCTGTGTGCGACAACACATTACTAATCTCAACACTAAGATGGCATGCATATTACAGTAATTTTAACTAAAGATTGGATATAACACCACTTGGTACCGGTGGTGCGTAGCGCAAGTGGAACGCTTGTGTCGAAGAATGAGGAAAGGAGGCTTGATGCGGGATCGAACCCAGAGTTATCGAAACGCAGTATCTAACCAACCTTACTCACACCAAGAAAAGTTTGAAATTAAAAAGTTGTCAGAAATCGAAGCTTTTTAAAAATACATTATCAGGTCACAAACGCAATAATCTGCTCAAAAACTTCCAACCAATCTACAGTAACAAATTTTTAACCTGCTGTCTATATATTCGAATTCAAACACAAATCAAACTAACTAGAAGGAATGTCAAAAGGGTTTAGGTATAAATACTAAAAATTATTAAGTTTTGACTCTCGTGCATATATTTAATCCAAAAAAAGAGCGAACTCAAAAGATCACATCGGTATAAACAAAAATGTAACAATTTTCACATTTAATTCCTTCTTTTTCATTTGGATTCGTCATATTCCATACATTCAATTCGTCTTCATATTTTTTGAATTGAATTTTTTATTTCAAATTAGTATGTTAATTTAAAATATTTTTTGTGAAAAAAACAAAATTAAGAAAATTTTTATGAAAATTAACTAACTTTGATAATTATTATTAATCCAGACAAGTTTTCTTTTCAGTGGAAGCAAATTTAATTAAATGATGTCTATTAAGTTGGGAAATTTATTTTTTTCAAACTTTTTTGAAATTTTCCATTTTTATAAGTAAAAAAGTAAATTTAACCACAATTTTAAACTAAGAATAATAAATTTTCTCAACTTTTATAGGCGTTTTTATCAAAAAAAAGGGTTATTTTGTCTTTAAGCATAATTTTTGAAGATAAATTTTGTTTCAAAATTAAATCATCTTAATTAGTTTGATTCCAAATAAAGTGCTTGATTTAATGATTTTTTTTTGAAAAATTTGCTTATTTTTAATAAAAGAAAATTAAAGTAAAATAAAATACACAAAAATTAACAGGTTTAAATCATTTATGAAATATAATTTTCATCAAAAAGTATTGAGTCAATTTAATAAACTTCAATTGCAAATTAAATTAAAGAAAACTTGTCTGGGATAATTATTATCAAAGTTAGTTAATTTTATTTAATCAATTTTCTTAATTCTGTTTTTTTCATAAAAAGTATTTTAAATTAACATACTAATTTGAAATAAAAATTCAATTCAAAAAATATGAGGAAGAATTGAATGTATGGAAAAAGGACGAATCCAAATGAAAAAGAAGGAATTCAAGGTGAAAATGGTGTATTGTCAATTAATAAGTCATTGCGGAGATTAGTATTAATTTAAAAATTCTAAATACATTTTAGTTTTATTACAATAAAATTTGTAAAAATTAAATAACAAAATATTAAATATATTTGGAGATGGTAAATTTTCGTTGAATCTTTAGCTCAGCAAGAAGAATACACAAAATATTCCGTCTGATGGCCCCAATGCAAACAGCTGTCCCAGATCCAATTGCCTTGATCCAACTGATAAAGGCGCTAAAGCTTAAGAGTTTTTTTTCTGGTGTAAGGCGGAATTTCTTAGAGAAGAAGAAAGTCAAAATAGCAAGAGATTTTAGAAGAATCGCTTTTCAGTTCACAAGCACTTGGATGCAGAATGGGTAGTGCATTACTTGAATGAGCTTTCAAAAAATCTGAAGAGTTAAGAGAAGATCAAGGTGACAGCTTTCACCAAGACAAGAGAGCATTAGAAGGACATTACAAACGCTCCAGGATTTAAACGTGATTGTGAATTACTCCTTGCATATAAAGAGAGAGAGAGATTCAAGAAGCTACACTTGATCCAAAAAAGGTAATTTATTTAAGGGAATAACTTTATTTAATAGATGCCATATGTTTCAAAAATTTGAAAAATACATGCATAGATGTAATGAATTGAATAGTTACTTATCCCCCAGCTTAATCCCCATTTTAACTCAAAAATTGCAAATCTGTTGCCCCTTCTAGCAAATACTCTATCTATTCACACTATACTTTTACTTTAGTGCCAAATACCGTTTAAAATGACAGTAAGATCTCTTTTCTTTCATTGCACTTACACATGTAACAAATTTAAAAGTTTCCTCACGCCAGAAACTTTAATGATGGGTATATAAATAATATTTAAATCTATTGATGTAGATCGCAACGCCAGAAAATTTCGGAATCCAAAGTTTTATTTCCTCTGACTTAATCTGCCCTTACTATGCATACCAACATTGCCTTAGGAATTAGTTAGTCCGTTAGTTAATTTGTAGGTTTGTAATTTAGTTAATCAATATCTGTGCCATTTTGTAATGAAGTTTAATGAATACCTTTAAAATGAAGTCAAGATTTTGGAGCTCAGATGTGACTAATCTTGAATTGTTGGCAAAAAGCAATTTTAATGAAGTTTGTTTGGAAAAATTTCTTACTTTAACCAGAAAGTGGAGTTGAATGGAATATTGGGTGAATCAATTTTTTTGAGAAATTAGCATGAGATGCGAGGATAAAAAGAAAAGTTTTTACTTGCAAGTGAGATGAATTTATTGAGTGAAATTTTATCAAAAAGATCGCACCACAACGAATCGAAAAGTTGCGCGTGCGGTGTAGTAATATAGTCGTGTGGTGAGGAGGAAGGTGTTGCGTGTACTATACGCGCAGTCCTTATCTCTCGGCTCATCGCGGCTTCCTGCCTGGCTGTAAGATCTGAAGATGGGAGGCGTCAAATTCACCGTTAAGGCAAGAAGAGACAATGAATCCCTCCTCTTCTATCTCACAGTCAGTCACTTCACAGGTGTATCCTAATATGGGTCAAGACAAAAGGAAGATGAGAATTGTATGATATTCACTGATTTCACACACACAAAGTAATTAGTCGTGAATGTATGTCGCTTGCATGACCCATATTTCTTCCTCCCTTTGTTTCAGATTAGTGAAAAAGGCGATCAGACAGACACAAGGGAAGTATTACAAAACGAAAAAGACTCTTCTCTCTTCTCAAATCCTTCATTTTATTGAAATCTCGTTCTAGTACCCCCAGCGCTATACAAGACTAAATCCCACCAAGCCAATTCTTAAATCACGCTGAGTTTTATGGCTAAACACCACTAATCCGTGATGTGGTTTTGCGATAAACTTCGTCGTTAACATATGGCACGCGAACCATTTTCAATGGCACGCATACATCTTTTACCAAAAAATAAAGGCACATTTTGTTCATGCCTATATTTTATGATGAGATAAGAACATCTTTTGGGATTTTGCGATTAGTTTTGTGTTGAGATGGAAAGCAAAGTGTTAGTTGCACGGCTTTTCAAAGACAAAACTAGAGATGTAATCTAACTCAATTTTTTATAATGAGATAAAAGTTAAATTACTTTAAACTTATTTGCATTCATTTTCTTTTGTAAAATTTAATAATAAAATAAATTTCTTTGTTAAAGACTTTCAAAACGCTCCACCCTACACTTGGTATTTTGACATTGACGAGTGCAATCCGTTTGTGAGTTTGTCCTGCCATTATTAAAAGTTTGGCAACGCCTGAGCTAGACAAATGAATTCACAAGTGTCCACCTTACTATCCTTAATTTAGAATCCAAATAATAATGTGAAAGTAGGAATATGCATTTTAATAATTCCAAGTAATTTTATAATCAACATTCAATTTTTTTTACTTTCCCCAGACATTACAATAAAATAATTGCCAAGTTTTGTTATTTTTTAAATTTATAATTAACATGTTAAAGTTACATTGATTGATTGATTGATTGATTGATTGATTGATTGATTGATTGAGATCTAAATTGTGAATGTACTGTTTTGTGAGTAAAAATTTAGATTTCCTAATTAATGCGTAATACTATTTGGCAAATTTAACATTGAAAAAAGATAAATTATTAATTTTAAATTTACTGTTCAATTTTGTTTACTAGCATACTTTCTATAAGATAGTTAGTTAGGGAGCTAGGTAAGGTTATGAGCCACGGTCCATCTTTTTACTCGATTCAAGTTTTTAAGTCTAATTTTCTAAATTAAATATGTCGCCAAATTTGAAATTACAATGTATAGATTTTCTAAATTACTTTTTAGAGGTGATCTTTATATTTATATCGTGTGAGTTCCTAACCAAATCACATTTTGGATTAAAAAAGTTAAAATAGTTTTTTGGGTAAAACATGAAAATAAAAAGACTCTTCCATAAATCAAAAGGAAACGATAAAATATTAATAAAAATTGAAATAATATCAACGCTTATTTACGAAAAGAAAAGTAGAAAGAAGGAAATTTATTGAAATGACAAGAAATAAATGATCATCATTATCAGTAAAAGATGATTATTATTCATTGAATGGCAGCAGAAAAGGCTGGATAGAGCCGCTAGTATCTGCGCACACCATATGAATTCAACTTTGCAAAATGTTGAAAAAAGGATATTGGAGTATATAATATTGAATTAATCACGAGCACACGAAAAACTTAAGTTGGTCTTAAGTTTGGATTTAAATGAAGTTAAAAGTATATATTTAAGGGCAGATATCAAAGAACTTCTTTCCATAAAAGGCTACAAGATGCCTTTGAAAAGCTTTAGAACTGGAAAGTCTATAGAACTCGGTTACTATATGGTTGGGGAAACTTAATGGAAACTTATAATTATTTTGAATTGGATCCAGTCTATGAAAGTGAGAGTAACATTACATGTACGTGTTTTTATAAAAAGATTGAAGCTTGTTTCAGATAAATAGCATCCAATTCGAGCAAAACATTTGTTACAAAACGATTCTGTTCTTTTTTTGCTGAAAATTAATGTAAGATTTTTTTTGAACTTTGAATAATTTTTATGCATTTTTATAACCCCAGTTGATTAGCTATAAGTTAAATGTGGCATTCACGTTTGCTGATGATGGTATATTAAATATACCTTTTTCTTTGGATGATGAAACTATTAGTGTCAATTACTTTAATGATCAATTAAATGGAATTTTAAATTGGTGTTCCGTAAACAGTATGAAAGTAAATTTCAATAAATCTCAAGCGATGCTATTCACAAGTAAGAGTGAAACTAAAATTAACTCGATAATTTCATCTTCAAATGCACTGAATCTTTTGAAATAGTATACGTGTTTCCATTGACAGTAAACTAAAATGGGGCTGTCACATTGCTTGTATTGTGAACAAACCATCAAGAGTTACTCGTATTCTTAAATTTTCCCAGAACGCCTTTAGCTTAAAAGTCAATAAATTGCTCCATGATTCATTTTTTTATCTTATATAAATTATTATAAGTTCTTCAACAATCAGCTTCCTGATACGTTTTTAGATGTTTTACATTTTAAGCCAATGAAAGATAGATATGCTTTACGAAATAAATTGAAAACAATTCTCCCATATTATAAAAGATGGAAATATTATCAAATTTAAATTGGCTGAGTTTTGGAACAATAATAATTTGCATCTGCTCAATTGCCTAAGTTTAGTTCAAGCGGATTCAAGAAAAAATGAAAGAAAGATACATAAGTAACTCTTTTTCCTTTAAATTTTCAATCCAATCGGATTCTTGATGTTTCCAACTGCTTATTGTGAATTTTGTGTATATTTTTATTAGTGAACGAATGCTTTTTTTGCATCTATTCTAAATCTTCTAATCCTAATGTCAATATTATGAATTATTTATCTAACCCTTGTATTATCTTTTTTCTTTGTGCAATATCATTTGAGCTGCTCATGGGCCTTTTGGATTGCACACTTTTCTTTTTTTTCATATATACATTTTTTTTATTGTTGTGTTTCTTTTTGTTATGGTAATTTTAATGTCTCACATTTTGATTTTTATTTATTTCGAGTTAATTTTCTACTTTTTTTTTTAAATTCAAACAGCTTTGATGGAGTTTGATTCCATTCACTTAAATTATCATTATTAATTCTTTATACAATCATTGTTTCACTCATGTTTTGTTTCAAATAAACTTCTTCTTCTTCTTCAGATCGAAAACAACATACCTTTGTTTTAGGTTATTTAAGTAAAATAAATTATTGTAGGGGATCTTTTTTGATAAGTCTTCAGGTATCGATGTGATAATTGAGATGACATCTGCAAACAACAACATTTAAGCATTAGAATTGGACGAAAATATATCATTAATATAGATGTTGAATAGCAGTGGACCGAGGATTGAACCCTGCCGAACACGGGAAGTTATAGGATTTCACATGATTTTGAATCTTTGATAGAGCAGATTGCTTACAATTAGAAAAATAGGATGCACAAAACTGGGCTGTACGACTAGTTAATCCATATAGTCATAATTTGTGCTATAACAAACCATTTGAAACGCTGTCAAACGCTCGACTAAGATCCTAAAAAATGGAGATGCTATCCCCTTTTTTCGAGATTCTTAGTTACTCTATCGATAAACTAAAGCCACAATGATAATGCTGAGTTGAGTGAAGCTTTCTGAATACAAACTGATTTTGTGATAGCAAATTTTTGTTTCCAAGATACACAACAAGTTGTTTGTGCATGGTTTTTTCAAAATTTTTAGATAACGTGTTAATCAATGATATAGGCTTGGTAGTTAGTTATTGTTTCAGAATTACCTTTCTTTTTTTATGGGAACAAGCTTGGTTAAGAAGAAAAAGTAATTTATTTAAAAATTCGATACACACACAAGAAGTTATTATGATTTATAGGTATTCAGTCAGTTAACATAAAAAAGAATTATTCAAGTAAATGAAAATATAAGAAAAGCATCATGTAATTTCAAAGGGCCAGGAAGCCGCTTCAATGACTTTACACAAGGAATTTGTAGATTCAAAGAAGTAAATCAATGAATCACATAAAACCAAGTACATGTCAAAAGATGAGCAAAATTATATATAAGACATACATTTATATTTCCAAATTAATAGACTGCTGCCATGAAAAACAATTATTTATGGCACATTCAGAAAGTTTAGACTTTAATGTTTGATAAAGCTTTCATCTTGTATAATAAGGAACAAGCGCTCATTTTTATTTCCAAGTTCATAATTAATATCACTAGAAGAAAAATCCAAAATGTTATCAAATAACCTAAGGTAACTTACGAATCGAATGTTTGAAAATAAAATAGACAGATTATACTTATAAAGATCATATATTTTAAGTAATTTAGAGTGATAGATAAATTACTTGTATGGAATATGTAATTTTCACCATACCTATATCTCAAAGCTTTCTTTTGAGATTTAATCAAAATAGATAAATTTGTATGACTCCAAATAATCATGCAGTAATTGATATATGACAAGGAAAAAAATTATAAATAAACTTTTTTACATAAAAGGGATGAGAATTTCTTAAACTTTTTAGGATCCCATTTAATCTGGAGATTTTTTTTATTAAAAGAAGTTTCTCGACTTTTAAGTTTGACTGTTTATTTTTACTGAAAAACTTTAATTTTGACTTTTCTCTACTAATGATCACACCATTTTTGTCACACCAATCAAAAACACCTTGAAGTTATTTGACCATACCAGTCATCACATTACCCACAAGACGAGAGTTTAATATACTCATTGCCAACATTTTTATTAACCAGAGTTTAAATCAATATTCTGCTTTTAATTGCCATATGTTTTCCAACCATTTCCCTCTCCTTATATTATTTAAAGTAGGAGGTTATACAGAAAGAGGTTCTCTCTATTTTAGCTGTTTAGATGAAAAACTTTTGATCAAACTTGCATCCAAAGCTACATCCTCTTTTGAACTTGAGTAGAAGACGTATAATGACCCTGAAAAACTGTTTTCAAGTTTAACATACTCAATCAAAGAGTCGATTGAACTTTCAACTATAAAAGTATGCAAAAGTACAAATAAGTATAAAAGCAAACTGAAACCTTGGATTTCTATAGAAGTTCTCGATTTGATCAAAGCAAGATACACGATTTTAAAAAAGTTAAAACGAAAAAAAGACAATAAAAGTGTTGAAATTACGAATAAATTTAAAGCTTTGAGGAATAAAATTAAATACAAAATTCGTATTTTGGAAGAATCTTACTTTACAAACGTATTTAGTAACTGCAAATTAACTCGTGAAAGCTGGTCTCGAATAAACAAAACACAAACAAATCCTATTTTACTAAAAGAGGGAGATGTTTTAATAGAAGACGAATACCTGATTGCAGAAAAGTTCAACAAACACTTTACTTCTGTTGCAACAAATCTGTCTGATGATATTAGTCCTATTACTTTGCCCCTTCTGAAAATTTCTTTTCTTTCATTAATATTAGTAGTCAAAGTGTTTTATCCAATTTATTAGATTTAAAAACGGTAGTGCTGTGATGTTTACGCAATATCAATTTATCATATAAAATTGACAGACTCAATAATTTGCAATCCCCTAGCTATTGCTATCAATTCTTCACTAAGACATTGTATCTTTCCTCTGTTTTGATATCACATAAGGTGATTCCGTTGTGGAAGAAAGATGAACATAAACATGTTGAAAACTACTGGCCAATCTCTATCATACCAACATTTTCTAAAATCTTTGAAAAGGTTATATTCACACAACATACTCTCCGCATTTCTCAGAAAAGTCCAATCTCCAATCATCAATTTGGCTTTAGAAGAGAGTTTGTTATAAATTGGCGCATAAAAATAAGGAGTGCAGTGTGATTTAAAAGATTTTATTAACTCAAAACGAACATTCTTAATCAATAACTTTTTTTGGTTAAAAGTGCTTTTCTGCTTATGTATAGGGAGGCAAAAGCGATTTTTCACTTATAACATTTCTTTGTTAGACATATTATTTTAATCAGTTCTATTTTATATCATTTCCTATATATACTTAACAGTAAAAGAGTGACAGCTATTAATCATCTATTTTCAATCCAAAGCAAAATAACTACTTTAATGGACTTAAAATTCATTTAGTTTAAATTTAGTTCCATGACTAAAATTTACTTCCTTCTAGTTAAATTGTATAATCATATAAACTACCTGAATCATGGAAATTAAGCTGTGTATCACCGGTTTTTAAAAAAGGTGAGAAAAAGCTCATTACTAATTATAGACCAATATCAGTCATTAATATAATTTTCAAAGTGCTTGAATCGATTATAAAGGACAAGGTTGTTGACCATCTTGATAAAAACAATTTGATATCGCGGCAACAGCATGGCTATCTTCCAAAAAAATCATCAATAACAAATCTAATTGAATTTTCTAATGAATTTTCCCTTGAAATGAATATCAGTAAAACTGTGAACATTATTTATTTGGACTTTCAGAAGGCTTTTGATACTGTCCCCCATGAAAGACTCTTGTTAAAGTTGAAATCTTATGGTATAGGAGAAAACCTTATAGAATGGTTCAGGGACTATATTTTTAATAGAAAATTTATTGTTCGATTGAATGGATTATGCTCATCAACTTCAGAAATAATAAGTGGAATCCCTCAAGGTTCTGTATTGGGACCTGTATTTTTCTCTATGTTTATAAATGATATTTGTGATGATCTAAAATCAAATATAAAAATTTATGCTGATGATATAAAATTATTCAAGGGTTCAAAGGGTGAAGGTACGAAGAATATACAGAATGATCTATACAAAATATATAGATGGAGTAAAGAATGGGATATGCAGTGAAATATAAATAAGTGCTATCACCTTCAAATTGGAAAAAAAGAGGATGCCAGTTTTTATATAGGCGGAACTAAGCTAAACCAAGTTGAAAAGCATAATGATCTAGGATTAATCGTTGATTCAAAATTTTGTTTCTCTGATCATGTATTGCACGTTGTCAAGAAAGCCTTCACTATTCTACACATGTTGAACAATACCTTCATCTTATCTGAAATCGAAATTTCTCTGTATTTATACAAATCTTTAGTCAGACCTGTTCTGGAATACGCAAATGTAATTTTTGGAAGTTCATCAATTATCAACATCAGAAAAATAGAAAAGGTTCAAAAAGTATTCACAAAGCACTTGAAAGGAATGCAAAATTTATGTTATATTGAAAGACTTCAAAAGATTGACCTGCCTTCTTTATATTATCGAAGCCTGAGAAATGAAATGATATCAATATTTAATATCGTAAAAGGAAATATGAAGATTGATGAGAAAGTTTTGCCTGAATTTTCGAAGAGAATTTCCAGATCACACTTGCTGAAGTTTGCACCTGAATCCTTTCAAAGTAAGTATAGAAGCAGATACTTAATTCAAAGAGCATACAATCACTGGAATGGCTTACCTAATGAAGTTGTTAACTCAATTACTGTGAAAGAATTTGAAAAAAAACTCGATGAATTTTGGAAAGACAAAAGATTTGCCGTTCCTTGAAAAATACGCTATATTTGATGCAATTCTCATAGGCTGCTAGCCTCTTTAAATTGCTTAATAAACTTATGTTATGTTATGTTATATAATTAACACCTAATGCCTCTAAACATACATCCTTTTTTAAAATATAGACACATATATACCAAAAGTGTGTTTTTACCCATCAGGTGCTATAAAAAATATTCATTGAAATGTCTTGACATTTTAACTCATTCCTTTTGTGCATAGAAAATGAACATATAACAAATAAAAATAAAAATTTACATAAATATCAAATTTACATACAACATATCTTCATATATCTAAAATTTTCTAAAAAAATTATTTCAATTTTTCTTACACATCAAAATAAAAAAAATTCCATTATATATCTTATTAAAAAAATGAAATATATAAATAATATCAAACTTTTTACCTTTTAATTAATTAAATAGGGTAAATTAGTATAACTTTATAATAAATTGCAACATATTTTCACCACTATAAAATTTTCAACTATAACTAAGAGATGAAGTAAAAATAAGTAAAAATAAAACTTTATTAATTTTGAAATTATTTTAACAAAGAGTCTATAGAAAAAGGAATATGATTGTCGTTAATTTTTAAAAAATTAATTTCATCAAACTCATTTCCTTCTATTTGAAGACTTTTAGACTTCATTATTAATGAAGAAACTTTTTTTAAATAGGAAAGAACATCTTTTGTTGCAAAAAATCTTCTTTGGCTTCTTTTAAAAACTTTTCTTCATCTTCTTTTGAAGCAGCTAATCTTTTCCCACATTCAATTTGGTCGATTTATTTTCTTATTTTTGTTTCTTCTTTTTTAAAAAATTCAAGAACTTCCCAAATATTTGGGTGCTCAACGGGTAATGAACTTCGTAAGCTTAAATATAAGAAAAAATGCATAACTTTTTTTGACATATAATAAATATTACCCATTATGCCAATCCTCGCAGTGATTATTAGTTCTAACTTTTCAATCAAAAACATTCCATATATTTGGAGGAAAGCACTTTAACCATGTTTTTTCAAAATACTTAAAAAAATCTTTCAAAAAATTTTTTCTTCTGTCAAAACTTTAATTCTTCTATAAATAATATCAACCTAAACACATAAATTATTAATGCTCAATAAAATTTTAACTTTTACTTGATTTGGAGGAAGAAACGCAAGAGACCAAATAAGTCTTACTGTAAATCGAAAAGTTTCATTCTTATAGCATTTAGTTTTAAACCCATAGTTCACTAAATTTTTATATATTGATGAATATATTAAATCAAAAATTACCTATATACCTTATGTGTTGGTGTAAAGGACTTTAAGCTTGAATCTTCTTTTAATTTTTTAATAAAATTCTTTCTTACGTCATTTGATTCATGATTATGCTCAATATATTTTTTTACAACACAAAAAAACTCCATTAATATCTTTTGAATACACAATTTTACCTAAAAAAAATTTCATAACAAAAAACTCAAATAGTTTTTAATTTCTAATTTTTTACCTTTACACGCTTTACTAGTTTGAAGTGTGCATAATATTGTTTTTGTTGTTTTGGCTGTAACAATTCATAAATTAATTAATTAAAAAAAAATGAAAAAATCTTACTTTCTTTTTTTTTATAATATGTGAAAGCTCCAATTATTTGTAACATTTCATACAGAAACATAAGTTAATTAACAATGAAAAATAAAATGAAGTAAAATAAACAAAACAGAACCAAACAAATGAAGTAGTGAAAACAGAATGATTTGTATATACTTACTCATACACCGGAAAATTATAGCTAATCCCAATATCTGCAACTTTTTCAATTTATTATACTTTTTACAATCCTTAGAAACTACCCTAATTGAATTCAGTTCTTCCTTGTTTCCTGCATTAGAAGATCTAATGCATGTGTTAGTAGTGGTGTACTTTATTTTGGCTTTTGCGAAAAAAAATTCTCTCCTTTTTTTAAAATAAATTTTAGAAGAGAGAAAATTAGAATTCAATTTATATTAGTCTTTTTAACTTTATTTATAAGAAATAAAAAAGTAAATAAATAACACAAAAGAAAAAATTAAAAATTGTTTTTTGCTAGAAACTTTAAGTTTAGAAATTTATGATTTTTCAAAGTTCCATGCAATTCTTCCATAATTTTAATGGCCCGTTCTGCATTTTGATTAGACCTCAGGATATCAATTTTCGACTTCTCAAGATTCCAATGCCTTTTTAAACAATTGATTGCTTATTTGTAAAGCCTTAAACAAACTACTAAAAGTGTTTTCTTTGTAGTGTTGATTTGCAAACCAAGCCCCGGCCCACTCATAACAAATAAAATCACGCGCTGCTTCAAACATCTTGCGCTTTTCCTCCAGAAGAAAAAAAGCCATAACGACGTACGTTGCTCGTGGGTTCCCCCGGGCTTGATTTACGTTTGGAAGTTTTTTCAGGTGTATTTTAGGCCAACTTAAAGTTTTTTTGTAGTGACGATAAGCCTGGCAAAGTTCATACAAAAGCTTAAAATCGGCCCGCCATCCAGGATTTTCACCTGTTTCTTCGACATCTTCTTTTTCCGTGTTTTGATATTTGTTTTTCAAATATTCATAATCTTAATTAATTCTTCAATAAAAAGAAAGCAAGATTGTGGTTTACTTGTATTTTCTGGAATGAAAAGTTTATTACATGTTTGAGTAGCAAATAAAGAATATGGTGCTGACAGCCAATGTACTGTGGCTTCTCAAATCCTTTGTGCACTATGTCATCTTGAATTCGTTTAACAATGCCATTTAAACGACCTGTGTTTACAGCAGTTGTGTCGCTAATTATCATGCTAATATTTTTCCAGGCATCAAATTCATCAATTAACCTATGAAGTTCATGATGTATAGCTTTTGCTGTACCGTCAAGACATTTCAAAACACCAAGTTTAATTTCTGTCACAACGTTGTTGAGTAAAACAATTTGATATTCCTCGCCAGCTAACTTTTTACCATCAAAGTGAAGACAAAAATGTTCATCATTTTGTAATTTTTTAAATATTTTTATCTTTGCTTCTCTTCCACTTTGAATAACTTTTTTCCAAATACCTGACTGGCTAGGAACATCAACATTATATCCCTGCTCAGAAAATGTTTCAAGAACTTTTCGTGCTTTGTGTGTTGAAATGTTGTTTTTAATGACAAGTAAGCTTGCTGTTTCAGTTTTTGCTCTTTTATAAACCAAATTTTTTCCAGAAAAAGATGATGAAGGAGAAAAAAGTTCATAAGCAGATGATTCAGAACTGGACTTATCGTCATAAGGTGGATGATAGTTTTCAGCTTGGCTGTATACTGCTTAAATACTAATGCGTTTTCTTGGATATATTGTTTTTAAAGGAGCCTCTTTTACTGTAGAATATCTAAGTTTACCACCACTTTCGATTTGCTTGATGTAAAACTCCTTATCTTCTGTGCATTTCAACTCGCCTTTAAGATTTGTGATATCAAATAATTTAGAAAGTGTGGAAATGAATTTACTAGATGAATTTTTCTTGTTTTTATCGCGGAGATTTATTAATTGATTTAGTTTTTTTCTTATAAGTGTGCTAGAAAAATGAGGAAAGTTCAATACTTCTCTCCAAAGCAGTTCAATATCTGTAATCATAATATTCACTCTATATAGAAGTAGCTTCGTACAATTAAATAAAAAAAAAGAAAATTACCAAGAACTTGACGATTAGTTGGAATTCGGGAGAGATGTGAAATTTTTTCAATAAAAGGAATTTTTTGATCTCTTTTAATTTTACATAGACTTGATAAGTTTCTTTTCCATGTATTCCTGTTTTTTTCTACACTTTTACAAGAATTTTTAGACGCCATTTTTATAAATCAGAACGAAAAAAATTATAAACTAGAAATATAAAATATATAGTGTTTTATTATAAAAATTAACAAATTTTTAAAGCATGTATTTTTAAATTTAAAAATAGGGGGAGGTTTTTTTAATTTTTTTAAAATCAACAATAATAATGTAATCTATATAAAAATGTTCCACTATTAAAAAGGGTTTGGGTTTTTTATTTTAAAACTTTTAATTTAGTAGTCACGCTAAGACGACACTGCAATGCGATTTGCAACAACTGCCTGCAATTATCAGCTTAGCGATGTCAGCATAACGCTTCTCTAATTTATCTTTTGCTGCAAAGTGGTATGATGAAGCAAAAAGCCTTTTTTTCCACAGGCCTTTTTCCGGTTGCCTCTTGGCGCAGCACAGAGTCATATAAAATGCCTCCGGAGCTTTGCCAAGCTCCTAATATATTCCCATATGTGTACTAGTTGGTAGGATCCACTCATTGTTATGTTTTTTACATACACTTTTGTCAAAAGTAGCCAATTTTTGAGGGAACAAGAGAAAAGATAATTGAGAATGCCTATGTTAGGAAGTGACAAGTTAAAATATTTTCCCAAATTTCAGCCTTACCTAAATACGTTCTGAATCCGTCCCTCATAATAATTTGAACGATATGAGAAGAATCTGAAATAATGAGTTAAAAAATTTCATCTACTCAGAATTTCACTGAAAAATACTTGAAAAGTTGGAGGTATTCTTTTCATTCAAGCATTTTATTTTTAACATGTTTATATGCGGTTACCTATCATCTAATTTTATAGAGTGATTTCAAATAAGGGTAGTCATATTAGATTTTTGGCTGAAACGTCTTCCCAAGATGGAAAGTTGGAAATCACTTTGCTAAGCATTTTGCAAAAGTTGAATTTTCGTAAGTTGAAAAACCTGTGTATGGGGAATTTCTCGATTTGTTTAATTTTGCCTCAGTTTACACCAAATGGGGTTTTAAATCTTCCACAAAAATCTTACCAGTTATAGAATATTTAGTTCCAATAAAAATATTTTAGCACATATGGCGGTATAAAAGAATGCTTTGAAAACAAAGGATTTATTTATCACAAAAGGTATGAAATTATACAATAGAAAAAAATGAAAAAGTATAAACTACGCCATATTTCTGAGTATACGGATGTAGCAGGAAAATAAATTACACGCCTGTACAATGAGTTGATATTTCGCTCTGCACTAAGTTTAAATGAAAGGAAACGGCACAAAGATCTCCAAAATGTCGTATATCTGTACAAAAGAAAGCTAGGAAAATTTCGTCGATATACTTTTAGTGAAGGGGTATTTAAAAATGGGGGTTCGCTGGGTGCGAGAAATAAAAAGACGTTAGTAGAAGCTTTTGTCATTGAAGTTGTACTTTGTGAGGAACTTTCTGAAGAAGAAATTCTTAATGTATCCGTCATGCCAATAAATGATGAGAAGATAAATTGAGAGGCAGGCAAAGAACATCGCCACTAAACAGGAAAGTCCTATGCCAAAGCCATAGATCCTGATATACTTGCTGTTTATCTGTATGCTGCTTACCGATTTTTCCGCTAAAACACCAAATTAAAATCAATTATCATATGCCGCAAAGAAAACATATTGTGGAACCAGTGCCGGATTTTGACAGGATTGAACGACCGCCCACGCTCTGTGAGATAAATCTGGCTCTGCGTGGAACCGACTCATCTCTTCTCATCATTATTACATTTCCTTAAGTTGATGCACTGATAAATCGAAAATATGAAAACTTTCAAGGAGGAAATAAAGTTATTAATTTTTATTTATTGAATTCACTAACTAACTCTCTTCTTTACTAACTAATAAATTTTGGCTATTTTGAGTCACTGACTTATTGATTGACTACCTCAGAAGACTAGGAAAACTAAGGTTAGGGTTAGTGTGTTCAGTTCACTGTGAAAATAACTAGAAGGCTTAAAAGCTGTTTGCATATAATTTGAAAAACAATTTTTGAAGATGCGCTTTTTAATTTTTTTATAAAACACTTTTTCGGTGAAACATCTGCTTGATAAAATTTTCATTACACAAACATTCTGTTGTACCAATTGTCATTCGACAAAAAATACGGTCAAGCTGATTAAAGCGCATCAAAAAATACAAATCGACCACGTTTCCTGTTTTTACCATAAGACTAGTAGCTAAACAAGAGGCTCTGACGCCAGTGTGATAATTTACGGATGGCGAAACCCCGTTCTAGAAACTTATTTGTGAATTAAATTTAAGCTAAATTTTAAAAAATAAAGAAAATATATTAAATATAATTTACTTAAAAATTTATAGTTTTGCTTTTAGAAAATGTTTTTGGTGAAATAAAGACCTCTTTTTATATCTTGGTTTGGCCTCAAATGTTTTTGAATAGTTGGTATGAATTTGACTCTATACGGTCAATACTGACACATTATGGGCAAAACGACATTTGAGACTAACAAACATTTTACTTAAAAATGCCAAATTGTGATTATAAATACTTTTTTCATTTGTTTTATAAATGAAGAACCAAAGAGAAATGTCTCTAAGAAATTAAGATTTCACTAAGTTTTAAAAAGGTTTCGGATTATTTCGTCAAAATACCATACCCATTACGAGATTTTTTTTGTTTGGAACATTTTTTATTCTGGAAAGTTTGGGGAAAAAAGTTACATTCAAATATATTGCCCAAAATTGTTATTCTTTATAAAGAGGGAATTTAGAAATGATTTAATCTTTCTTAAAAATTTTAAATTCCTCTTTCGCTTTGAGTATTTCTTGATAGTTTCATTAAAGACAAAAATGAGAAATAGATATAAAATTGATTTTCATTATTTTAATTGAAAGTAACAATTGGCAATAAATAAAACGGACTTCGATTGGTCTTTCATCAAAGTATACAATTTTTTCCCTCTAAGTCTAGGATAGTATTCTTCAAATATCTTATTATATACGTGTTAAAAGTTGAAACATAGAATTTTGGGGTTTCAGTATCAGGGGCCTTTATTAGAACGAGGGTGTAAATTTCGAATGCAAACTGTAAGATATTTAAGATTTACGCCCAAGTCCAAGCTTTTTTTCATTGAATATCACGCGGACTCCGTCAAAAACTTTGTAGTAAGACGCATTGTCAATCCCTTGAGTATTTTTTGAGTCTGAAAACTTTGACCTTTTCATTCTGGAGTTTGAACAGTAATCTTGTGGCTAAAAAATGTTTGCAATGATAATGACTCTTTGCCTTTTATAATGAATTGAAATGTAAGTAAGACAAAAGAATGAAAATGCTGTTTTTTTGCAACTATGTTTTCTTACTTTGATTTAAAGGCATGCTTTGTGAAAATATGTTTCTCAATAAGAAAGTTTAAATAAAAGATCAGAGCTTTTAATTTTTTCTGCTTTTTCCCCTACTCCTAAATGTGGAAGCCAATTTTTTTTTCATTTAATCAAATTTAAAATATCTTAAAATTTATACAACTAGATTATATTGATCAAAAATAAAATACAAAAAGAATTTTTATTTTGGAACCAAAAAGTATAATGCAAAATGTTATTTTTAATTTAATTAGGTATTAATTAAATACTTTAATGGAAATTTGCTTTCCAAAAACTAAAAAATTCTAAAAGAAGTGTAGAATTAAAATAACTGGAAACCTTAATTAATTAACTTTAATTCAAAAATAAAAATTTAATGAACTACTATTTTCAAATTTAATTTCATCTAAATAGCTAAAAAGTTTGAAAAAAAGATTTTTGATTTTACCTTTTATCTTCTAATTGGAAAACCAAATTCTGATCAATTATTTTTAGGTGATGTGACTTTGTCTAAAGTTCATGAACAAAATGACTTGGGTGTAATAATAAACTCAAAGCTGTTTAATCTCTATGTTTCAAAAGTTGTAAAAAAAGGCATACTCAACGATACATATGTTGAAAAATACTTTTGTAATATCAAACACTGAAATTGCTGTACACCTTTTCAAGTCCTTGGTAAGACCAATTCTTGAACGCAAATATGATTTATGGGGATAGCTCTTCGAGTAATGTTAAGAAAATTGAAAAAGTTCAAGAAAACTTCACAAAAAGTTTACCTGCTATGAGAAATTTTCCTTATTCCGAAAGAATGAAAGTTTTGAACTTACCTTCACTTTATTATAGAATAAAGAGAAATGAAATGATTCAACCATTGTAAAGAAAAATTTTAATTAAAGCTGAAAGTTTCCAGAACAAGTATCGCCAAACATTTCTAAAACAAAGAGCTCTTGAAGATTGGAATTCTTTGCCCAGTGAAGTTGTGAATTCTACTACGATGAATAAGTTTAAAAACAAACTGGATGCAGTTTGGCAGTCTAGGAGATTGTAATATTTTGCTTAATTTCAAGATGGAAATCTTACAGGCATTAGTCTCAATTTTGCTTTAATATATATGTTATGCTATGTTATCGAATAAGTTTCAATGATGTTCCAATGAAGTGAAGATTGCTATACCTCGTCTCCTTCTCGTGTAAAACTTGTCAGCGATTACAAAGTATTACCTCCCATTATTCAATCTATGCATTCAGCTGTGTGCTTTTCCTAGAGTTTTAAGACTTCCAAGTTAATTCCTATTGGAAAAAAGGTGATTTTTCAAAAGTTGAAAATTATAGGCCGATATCTCTAATTTCCTGATTTTACAAAACATTCGGAAAAATTTTATTCAATCAGATTAATCCTTACTTTAGTTATAATTCTCAATTTTATCCAGATAAGTTCGCTTTAGAAAGACTTATTCTACAGAAACTTGTGATCCTATTTTTATCAGTAAAGTTGTGTTAATACCTTTGAACATAATCAGAATATCTTGTTTTTATTTATACAACTTGCAAAAGCTTTTGACTCCATTCCTAATGATTTACTTTAGAAGAACTTAAAGTGTATGGTTTTCAAATTATTTCATAAATTTCTTAGATCCAACCTGCACGAAAGATCGAATGAGTTTTTTCAATAATTGCTAATCACTTCCACTAAAAATCAGGATTGCAATTCTCAAGGCATCGATTTTGGGCCATTTTTGTTTTCTACATTTACTATTCATTTTCCCGGGATTCATGATAAAATGTTGAATTGATATTTTTTCGCAGGGGATGTAATTTTCTGTTTTTTTTATAAATTTTATTATATAATATAAAAATATTTATATTTATTAAAGTTTGATTGAAAGGTGTAATTTTAGAAAATGAAAAGATTTTGACTACTTTTAACCAGACCAAATATAGGTTTAAATCTACTTGTTTGACAAGCAGTAAGCTTCAAATATTGATCTCTCTCTTCTAAAGTAAAAACAAGTATTTCTGGTACTGCTTAGAAAACTAGAAATATCTTGGGCCAGTTTGATCTTTTAGGTTTCATGATGAATGAAAATATTAAATGAAAGGAGCATGTCCTATACACTTGAGCTATAAACTCTCGAAGATATGGACGTTGTAAAACATATAGGAGGAGTTTCATTCTACTCACTCTTTGATACTTCTTTATATTTATCCCTTATTTGCACAATAGTGTTCTGAATTAGGGTGATTCTTCAACTACTAAATTAGTTTTCCTTCAGAAAAAATAGAATCAAGTTAATAGTTTTCAAAAACTACGTTTTTTACCATTCCATATAATTACCTATTATATTTCCCTGTGAAGATGTCAGAAATTTACTATCTAAACTTTCAGACCTTACTTTAAATGCCTTGGTTACTGATCAGAAATTTTTGAAAAATTAGTTTCCTACAGATTCCTGGAATATATATGATAATTCCATCTTGAAAAAGGAATAGAAATGTAAGCGAACGATTGATTATAAGATGTCCCAACTTTATAATTAAAACTTGAATGTTCTTTTAGAGCAAAGTGTGTTTGCACGCCTTTTGCTATTCATGGAATTAATAAGTTGACATTTTATTTTTAATGCCTCATTCATTTGATTATCTCTTTTATTTGCATTTATATCACTTCACCTGAATCTTATAAATCATAAAGATCTGATCTCCAAGTCCTGAATGGAAGTGTTTAGATTTAATGTTTAACTTCATTTTCACACCAGTTTTTTTTTGTTTTGATATAATGTTTAAATAAATCGTTTTCCTATCTTTTAATGATATCAACACTTCTTTCAGAAAATTATACTAATCTTGATTGAACCATAGACTGACACGCGCAAAACTTGGATAGGGAAACGGGCTCTGAAAGAACGGTAGTTTTGCAGCGAAGCCATAAAGAAATTGATACCGTTCTTTTGCAGCGTTCGTAACAGACCTTAGCGTAGCAATCAAAGTAGACGTGTTCTACATCCGGAAATTTGAAGGTTTTGAAATTGAAAAAGGCGCCATTTTCAACCATCTTGTCACTTTGATGCACATACTCAAATTGGAGTTGAGGACTCACTATTTTGTTCGTTGGGCAGCTTAAAAATTAAGAAAAGAAATGAAATAACCGGCTCTAAATAAAAGACTAAGCTACTAAATCTAAAAACACAAAGTAATTAACTAATTTATTAATTGAATATCGGGTAACTAATTAAAAATCTAAGTATATATAAATAACTAACGGATACACCCAGATCGGAAATAAAGGAACAATTGAAAAAGAAATGAGCAAAAATCGCAAATAAATCAAAAAAAGGCAAAGATTAAAGTTATAGCTCATTCATGAAACATAAATTCGATTCTTTGTTTGCATATTTTGCATTTTATCCGAGTGTGACTTCTCTTAAAACGCCATTTTCATTTTAAGTTGTCTTTATTTAGCTTTTCTCATTTTATTAGCTTTTCTTTTCAATTTCAAAAAGATCTTAATTTCAAACGATCTTAATCCTGAAGAACGTGAAAAAGTGAACAAGTTAAGAGTTCAAGTGAAAACGTTGAATCAAGAAAACAAAGATGAATCAATAATATATTTATTAAGAAGAATTTATTACTTTCGTGTTATCAAGAAAAAAAATATGTTCATCAAACACTATACTTGCTACCAACGAATCAACAGAACCTACAAGTTAAAACAATCAACTTTCACTTCAAGTCAACATAAATAAATTTCCCAAAATATTTTATCTGTATTCATACCCATTCTAATCAACTTCTTCCCAAAATGACTAAGCTTTCTTTTGTAATAGACAAAACAAATTCTGATTTGATTTTTATTACCGAAGTTCTTCTAAAAAATACAAGTTCATTTCCACCTGTCTGCTCCACCTATAACACAGGACAACATTTTGAAATTTTTTTTTTGCTGATTTTGTTTTGAGACTTGATTTTATACAATTTTTACATGCTGAATATAGAAATTGAATTCATTTTTTCATATCACGTCAAGTTTTTTCTCTAAAAGCCAAATTCAGTTTGGTATATTTTGTCAACTAAAATAAAAATAATTATAAATATATACATTTTTTACCTATTTTTTAAGATTAATTTTTAGTGTTTTATTATAATATGGCCTTGAGAAGAAAGTGTTTGAATTCCCCTGACTCATTTTGTTATATATGTGGAAGTTTTACAATCCCATCTCAAAGAATGGCAATTAATGAATTAACATGTTAAAATAACATTTTACCATAATAGAGAAAAAAACTTACTCAATTTTTTTAAAAATGACAAGGAATTCATATTTTGCTCTGATATTCCTGGTTTATTGAAATGTATGGGTGTAGAGTGCTATGACATAAATGAATGGAGACTTTTTATTGATAGCTACAGGAAAAGTTTAAAATGTGTATTGCTTCATAACAAAAATATTTTCAGTGGAATACCTATTGGTTATTCAGCCAGTATGGAAGAGAGTTATGGTAATATTAAAAATTTTTTTAGAACTGTTGAAATATGAAGAACAACAATGGTCAATATGTGTAGACCTCAAAATGGTAAATTTTTTATTAGGCCAACAAAGCGGTTATACAAAGTACACGTGCTTTTTATGCTTATGGAATAGCCGTGCCAAAGAAAAACATTATACTCAAAAACATTGGTCTGGAAAAGAAGAGGTTACAATTGGAAAAGAAAATATAATAAATAAACCGCTTGTTAAAAAAGAGAAAATTATTTTCCCTCCTCTTCATATAAAACTTGGGCTTATAAAACAATTTGTAAAAGCTTTAGATAAAAAAGAGGGTTGCTTTCAATTTATATTGAAGGCATTACCCCATTTAAGTTAAGAAAAAGTAAAAGCTGGTGTTTTTGATGGAACGCACATAAGAAAACTTTTGAAAAGCAATGGGTTTATAGACACAATGAATGTGAATGAAAAAAAGCATGGAAGGCATTTGTAGCTATTGTTGATAGTTTTTTGGGAAATAGAAAAGATGAAAATTATATAAATTTAGTTGAAACTTTAATAAAAAGCTATCGTGATTTTGGCTGTAATATGAGTGTGAAGCTACATTTTCTTAATAGCCACCTTGAGAAATTTCCTGAAAATCTTGGAGCTGTAAGTGACGAGCACGGTGAGCGCTACCACCAAAGTTTGAAAGTCATGGAGGAAAAGTATCAAGGTCGATGGAATGAAAATATGATGGCTGATTATTGTTGGAGTATTCAAAAAGACGATATAAATGCTAAATTTTCTAGAAAATCTTATAAAAGGAAATTCATTTAAATAAAGATTTATTCATACAAAATTTTAACGTTTCTTTATTACATATATATATATATATACATCTTCCTTTCTTGAAGCTTCAGAGGTAAACAACAAAAGCTTCAATGTATTCGAAGATTATTTTTATATAAATATGAGACTTTTCTTGAATATTACTCATAACCATCCATAAAACTTAAAGTAAATCAGACTAATGAATAAACTGATCTACGTAAAAATATTTGAGGCTAGACTTAAAATAAATTAAAACGTATCTCAAAAAGTTGACCTGATTAGGCAAAAATAATTTGATATTTGAATTCAGCAGACCCAAATTACCCTAAATCAACTAAAATTACTAAATCAGCAAAATTCTTGTTGACCAGTGATCTGTGCCGTTTTTCAATGCTCAACAATTTTGATAAAGTAACTAACCATGCTTCTAAAACTAGAGGAATCATTGCTTATTTTAAACCATTTTTAAAAGTCAAAACTGTATCCCCCTTTGTTCCTTCCTACATTGAATACATTACTTTAGAGATTGAAAATAATGGCAAAAACTTTATCGTTTGCTGCATCTATAGAAGATCAATATGGCTTGTTCTACTCATGAAATACTTCGTCTCTTTTCAACCCTCATTGACTTGTTTCCCAAATTTACTATAATTTTCATTGGAGATATTAACTATCCTTCTATTCCTTGGAACTCCAAAGTTCCCAATGCTAGAAAGAATTCTTCTGCTATGAAGTTTGTAGAGTACCTAGCTGTAAAACAACTTGTTTCAATTAATTCATGATGCTAATAGATTAGACTATTCTGAAAAAGAAAAAAATTCCTCTTCTGATCTTTCAAATATTTCTATTTTACCAGCATTGGATGGTAGTGATCATTACTCTATTACGTTCGATTTTCTTATATTGTCAAAGCTTCATCTTCTATAACCACCAAACTAGATGTTCGCTCGGGAAGATACAACAAAATAAGAGAATATCTGTCCAATGTTAATTGGAACCTATATAATTAATACTCTTTTTTAGAGTTTTATGATATTTTCATGAGAGTTATATACGGAGCTATTGCTGAGTTTATATCTTTGATGAAAAAGGAAACAAAATATAATCCGTATATGAACAGATCAACTACGTACATGTAAAATAGAAAAAAAGCTCTTCAAGAAGTACCTGAAGTTTGAAGATCCTAAAATGCTGTTACAACTCAAAGAACTATCAAATAAATTAAGAAGAGAAACAAGAAAAGCAAAGCGTTCCTTTGAATGTAACATATGATGATGTTCCTGTACATAAAAACTTCGACCCCGAGCTTCCTTCAAACTACAGGCCTATTAGTTTAACTTCCGTCCTGTCAAAAGCGCTTAAATCTATAGTTGCTGGTAACATTCTTTTTTATTTGGAAGAAAAGAATTTGATTAACACTAAACAACACCGTTTTCTGAAAAAGAAGTCTACTGTAACACAATTATTGGAGTTCCATGATGATGTTACTAATCTCCTTGAAAATAATGACACGGTTGATGTTTTATACTTTGACTTTTGAAAGGCATTCGACAAGGTTCCGCTAATTATTTACTCAGTAAATTGAAGGCCTATGACATTAACTCTGGAATTATTAATTGGATTGATAACTTCTTGACCGATAGAACCCAGTTTGTCACTGTGAATGGCCATATATCACATTCAAGTAGAGTGACTAGTGGTGTTATCCAAGGCAGTGTGATAGGACCACTACTTTTTAGCATTTACATAAATAATCTGCACACCCAAGTTCGTTCTCGCTTAAAATTGTTTGCTGATGATTTTAAAATGTAGTCTGAATCAACCAACAAATCTAAACTACAACTTCAAGCCGACCTTTTTACTTTATACCAATGGTGTCACACTTGGGGTATGGATTGAAACTCTTCTAAAAGCCTCAATTTTCAAAAATCATCTCGAAAGCCTACTCTATATTCCATTTAGTTCTTCGATATTTACCTTCCTTTCAACCCGAGATAGCTAAACCTATATATATAGCTTTGATACGCCCCATCCTTAAGTATGGTAATGTTATAGCGCAACCTACCTGCATAAAAAATATGAAATCTTTGGAGAAAGTACAGCAACATATAACAAAAAGAATGAAAGGCCTCAAAGAACTGCACTATAAAGAACGATTGCAGACTCTGTCCTTACCACTTCTGTCATACAGATATAAAAGAAATGACATGATAACAGTATTTAACATCATAAATAAAAACATTCATGTTAATCGTGATATCCTGCCCCCATTTTCTTCAAGATTTCAAAGAACTCATCGGTACAAATTTATAAAAAGCAGCCACAAAAAGCACTTCGGCAAAACTTCTTTTCTAACAGAATTATCAATGCCTGGAACAGCCTTCCTGCGTATGTAGTAAACTCTCCTACTTTAAACATCTTCAAGCAACGCATTGATCACTTCTGGAAAGAACTCTCTTTTTTCCCTTAAGTGTCAATCATATTATTCTCGATCAGTTTATGTTATCTTTTCCTTAAATTGATGCGATCATTACAGCCAAATTTGCCTTTCTATTCGCTTAATAAATCATGTTATATTATCTTTTCTAAGACGAATTATGAAGAGCCAATCAAATGAAAGTGGCTTGCATAAAATTTTGGAATTGATAAATAAAATTTGTACAAAATATTTATCCAAGTTGGAATCATATAAAATATACGAGTGAGGATAGCAATCAAAGTAATGTCTTGAAAATAAGTAAGGAATTATTTTATTTTTCTTACAAAATACATTTATAGACAAACTAGCCATTCGACATAAAACCGTTTCACTAATTGTGTGTCGACAAAAAATTTGATTACAAAATATAAACGCAGACAGATTCTTTTCTTGGTATAAAGATTTCACTTTTACTTTCATGTATTTTTCAAGCCAACTATTTTTGTTAGAAATATAAAATTTCTTCATCAATTTTTAAGCCCTAAATTGAACAATATTTTTTCAAAGTCGATCTGAATTTCAATAATATTCAGTTATACTCAAATCATTTATTCATTTCTATTTATTTTCAGACTTACAGTTTTAGGAAATTGCCATCTTCGCATTCCCTAATTTTTGAGCGGAATTGTCTCAATATTGATTTGGTATTGACAAGCGATACAAAAAGAAGTTTTGAGATTCGATGCAACTCAACAAATCAAGCACTAAACGTATTCATGACAGCTAGACTAAATTAGTTTGGTGACACCTTGTCACTCAAAAATAACTTTCCAAAACTGATTGCTCACTAATATAACTATTACAAACTTATTAGTTAGTAATTTATACTAACTAAGAAATTAACTAACATACACACGAACTAATTAATTAAAAATGGAATTTAAAAAAGAAATTGAATTTAATATTTAAAAAATAATTTTTTATTAAATTAAAAGGAATTTGAATTATTTAAATTTATTTTTTTATTTAAAGTTTATAAAATAAATTGTTTTTAAAATCTATATAAAAATTTTTCCCTATTTTTGTCTTATTTGCGTTTTGATGAAAAGTTTTTTTTCCAAAAAATATTAAGTCTATACGTAAGAGCTACTTTTCCTGTGCTCCATCGATTACAATAAAAACAGAAGCTTTGAGATTAGATTTTTACCTTTTGTAAAAATTACTAATATTTTGAGATTGCTTACACAATACTACTTGACTATTTTTGGATTGAATAAACAATGGGTGCTATTTTTAAATTGCTGTTTGAAAAAAATCATAACATAGTATCCCATAAAATGAAAATGGAAGACTTTAATTTATTTAAAAACTTATTTAAAAAAAAGTTAAACAGATGATCAGGTTTCAAAAACGTAAACGGTTGAAGCAAAAAGTCCTTTGACAGGCAAAAGTCAGAAGGCACAAAAGAAAAAAATTTTTTATTATAAGATATAGTAGTTTCTGACAGGTCTTTAGAGCTGTCAAAGGCTGTCAATCAGTGTTTTTAAGTTGTCAAGTTAATGTTACACTATCTAAATAGGAATTTGCCGGAGTTTTTATTTTAACAAATGTGATTATGTGTTGTTTTTTTAAGTAAAATCACTTTTCTTGAGACATGTGCTTGTGGAATTGATATTTTGTTAATTATACTCTCCCAAGAGTATACTTTAAAAAATGTGAAATATTTATTATATAGAAAAGTATATTTATTAATTTATATACGAGGAGTGAGAAGGTCAAACTGGAAGCAACAATTTTGATGTTTATACTCTGAAAAATGGATCACCGTTTCGTGATAAAATTTTAAAAATAAGAAAAATTCAGAGTCTTTGCCATTTTGTTTGCTATTAGAAGAACATAAAGTAGTAGACATTTCAAAATATGTTCTGACATAAGACGATTGCACCTCTAATGGTATAAGAACTTCAAAAAGAAATTTCAAACACAACATTTACATTTAAAAGTAAAAAAGAAGATGCATAAATCACAAAAAGGAACTTACCCGAATTCATCATTGAGTTTTATTTTTTCGGAATTTAAGCCGTCGTGAGCGATGCAGTCATAAAGGAACATGTCGTATTCTGTGGGGAAGACAAAATTTGGTAAAGGATGCAAGTAGGCTATCGTATTCATTTTATACCTCATTTCTATCATGTTTCAAAGGCCAAAGTTCTATCATATAACCCTGAAAGTGATCATTCAATTGCAGACATGTGTTCTGCTTAAGGTTAGGGTTAAGGAAAGGCCAGAAAAGCTTACCCACACCCCCAAGAATAGGAAGTATAAAGTAGGAGGTTTAATGAGAGGCTTAGTACACATTTAATCAAATAATGGAGAATTGTGATATTTTCTTAATTCACGTGAAAAAGGCGGTCTAAACTAGAAAACTTTCAAGACGAAATCATGAACAGAACCAAAACGAAAGCCGAATTAAACGAAAACATGAATCTTCGAGAAGTGCAGATAAGAAGGTTTTACATGCGATTCTGAGCACACTCAATTCTAGACGGTATGAACCAGTGACGAGCAAGACAAGACATTACTTGAAGCATGGAAAGAGAAATTTACATGGCGTTCAATGTAAGGATATCTATTTTAAATACTAATTAGTTTGAACGATATCCTTAAAACAAAACCTTGGAAAAATTAAATTTTAGAAATATGTTATTTAGAGTGAAATCAATAGAATAAAATTTTGAAATTTGAGCCATTGAAATGATAAATTGGAAATTTGTGTTAAAGAAAAATATTAAATTTTCATCGTCTTAAAAGTATGAAGGATTTTATTGAAGATATTTAATCATATTTGATTTATCTATTTGTGTTTAAGTGCTAAAAACTTTTACTTCAAGACCAGATAAATCATAATAACAAATTGTAAAGTGTTAAATCTTTTATTTGCATGAAGCATCTTGATCATCAGCGCTTCGAATTTAAAATAAAGCCATATGAAAAAATAGCAGAAAATTCTTTTTCAAATCTTGTCCTATAAAGATTTAAATTCCTAAGACCTACTCTAAGCTGCGATGTTTTAATGAGAAAGAAATTTGTCAAGATCGAATTATGTTTAAAAACAAAAACAAGTATTCAAAGTCTGAAACTATTCAGAACCAGTGCCGGATTAACATAGTAGCAGATTTAGCAGCTGCTACAGGCCCCGCGCTTAGTTGAAGAATCTTTTTGTAGAATCTAGGTCAATTTTATTAAAAAATTATTTACTTCCTGTCTATCATTTGTAAATTTAATCGATCTGCTACAGGCCTCGCACTTGGTAGATCCGGCACTGTTCAGAACATAAATTATCACAAAAATTTGACAAAAATACAAAACTTTATCCTGTTTCTCATAAACTATTTTATATTTTAGTATAATTTTTGTTATCTTGACAAAATATTTTTACAATTTATATTCATTATTAAACAATTTTTTAATCAATTCATTTTTCAATAAAAAAATTCATTTTTTTGTTAAAGTTTATCCCCATTAAATTTATAGATTGCCAATTTTTAGATCATTTTTTTTTTCTTATAGTCTAGTAATAGTTTTTTATAAAAAGTCAATAATTTCGCCAATTTGTGAATCCATTTTTAACAGCTCTGTGCAAATCACACAACATTCTAGGAGATTCTCTGAAGTAAAAATGTATGAATTTGACTCATTGTAAATATTTTTATTTATTTGACAGCTAAATGTATGTGTGAATTTCTCTTTACTCATTAGTCAAGTGTATGGATACATTTCACATGTCTATACTCAATGGGAAAAGTCTAATTCAGTCTAATTCTTTTGTTGAACTAAAAAGAACTTTTTTCTGACTTTATTATAAAAAATTGTTGACCCTTAGAGGTAAAATTTTAACTTTATTATATTTGAGATCAAGCTCTATTTAAACTTGTATAAGGTAATAATTTTAATTTTACAACAAAACATTCTGTAAATATACAACTTTTAACCAGGTTAGAAAACTATTATTATTTTTATAAATTACAATTTTTATAAAGCATAAATCTGTTTTTTTCTTTCGAAAAAAAAGATAAAATATTTTAAAATTTAATTTTTTTATATATTTTTTCATTGTAATCTCAAAGATTTATTGATTATAAAGTTTGCACATTGATTTGTGCAATTAAAGGAAACCCATTTATAAATTTTCATGTTTGTAGGCAAAAATTCCAATCTTTGGATAAAAGTTTTTCAAAAAAAGAAAAAGATTCTTTAACTGCTGCTGATCTTGCAAGAAGTTGATTACGATTTATCAACTAATATTTCTCCTTAATTTTAAAAAGTTGATTGTGCAAATTTGGAGTTGAAACAGTTTCTTTAGCCCTTTTAACTAGAATTCCTTCATGGATATCCAAATTGCTTACAAATTCATTCACTTCATTCAAATAGTCTGAAAGATTAACATAAATTATCTGTATAAATTTTGAGGAGTTAAAATTTTCATAGGAACAAAAACATTCCCGTAACGATGCCTCTTGGCGAACTTTAATTGTTCCAACTAGTATATTTACATAAAAATTCATTAATTTCACTTCTATGAGGAATCAAAAACACTCTTTCATTTCATTGTAAATGCTACTCCTGATACATTCAAATTTTTCATCTGTCAATTCATTTACAATACTTCTAATGTTTGAAACTGAAAGAAGAGCTTGTCCAAGGTCTATAAAAAAATTTTCAATTCTGGGAGGACTCAATTTACTTAAAAGGATATTAGCTTCTAAGAAATAAGTAATAGTCTTTTTGTGAAACTCTTGTTCAACATTTCTATAAAATTTTTAATTTCTTTAGTTTTAGCAATAAAACTTTAATGTTTTTATCACCTCTGAGACTGCTGACAAAAAAAGCCTTTTTCTGTTTTCTCCCAAAATCACACAACATGCAAAATAACTCTTTTTTTGGTGAACATTTAAATTCTTTTGCGTATTTTTCAACATAAAGTTTAATTTTTGAAGCGGCACCTACTGCTGATTTGGCATTTCATAAATAAATTTGAAACAACTTTTTAAAGAATAAAAGTGAAAAGTAGATAAATAAAAATTTTGAAACAAAAATTTAAATTAAATATTTAAAATTTAAGAAAATTATTTTTAAAACATTCAGCTAATAATTCTAGACTTAATTATACATTAAATGAATGAATTAAGGTTATTGACATATCTTATCTATCGAGTATTCGAAAAAAAATTTCGACAGTCTGCTAGGCTATATGTCTGCCAACGAAAAATCCAATTGACAAAATTTCAGGTCCCTGAGAAAATATGTGTACAAAGCACTTACTTTTGTCTGGAATGAATACCGCAACGGTTCCAATATTACCCATTTCCAAAACCTGTGTCGATGACTTTGATGGCTCTTTGCCTCTCACAATTTTCATGGATATTTCCGGTATCGCAGAAATGTATGGAGGAACAGGTGTGACAGCTAATCTTCTAAAGTATAAACATGCCCAATACCCTTGCTTAATTATGTGTGTGTGTGTGTGTGGGTGGGTGGGTGTGTATATGTTTGTGTGTGTGGGTGGGTGTTGGCGTGTCTGTGTGTGTGTGAGTGAAAAAGCTATAGAAATGTTCAACTTACGGTATGTTAATTTCTGATCGAATCCTTTTTATGCCTCCCATGTTTTCTTTGCATTTTATGCCATATATTTTATCCGTTGGCTCAAGAATGGCATATGTAGGATCAAACATAACGATAACGATATTCTCATATTCAACTTTCTTAAAATCATTCGCGTCTGTTGTATAAGAGCCATCTCCCTAAAATTTCCGTAACTTACATGAAGAAGAATAGGAAAAAGATTTATTTGCAAAGAGAGGAAAAATAGACTTAGTGTAGTTATAATTATATATACTTGACCCCCCTATTCGCGGAGTTAGGTTCCAAAGCTAATCGCGAATAGTGAAAATCCGCGAATATTTGTTACCATTTTAAAAATTGTTTAAAATGAAAATTTACTATCATATTGAAGATATTTGTTTTTTTAAATTAACCAGGCTTATTCTTTTTATATACACCCAAGTTATAATTTATCAGAAATATTTGTAAAAAAATTTACTAGAGTAAATAACAAACACACAAAAAATTTTTAAAAAGCGAATCTAGTGACATGATCAGATAGTTGATTATTTTTTTTACAGGCTGACAAAACATAGTAATTGGAAGTTGTGATTTTTGTTTTTTTCAGGTTTTTAAAAAGATCAGCATACTGTTTGAAACAAGAATCAATTGAATTACAAAACTTTGTAGATCTTTCCATACTAGGGTCCCAATCGATACACAATTCTTTCAGTTCTCTTACTTTTTCAATAAATTTGGAAATGCGATTCAATGAAAGTCCTTCCTCATCAAAGTCTTTTTCCTTTCCTTCTTCGTCTTTTTTTCCTTCGCTGCTACATTCACTTAATTCTTTTAAATCGATGCCTGTGAGTGCTTCCATTCCATAGTCAATTAATGAATTTATATCATCTTCGTTGCAATCATCAAAACCTTCTCCTGTTTTCCTTGCTAAAAACAGTTTCTTCAATTAAAAAATTTTGAATATCTTCTGGAAGGAAATTTTCAACATTATTCGAAATATCAGGCCATAACTTTTTCCGAGCAGCAATTAAAGTTTGCTTTTTTATAGATTCAAGTGATTGGTTAACACTTGTTAAGCAATTTGCAATTGTTAATTTTTTCCAATAATTTGTTAATTGAAAGTTTTCATCTGCATCCATTTCTATAACTAAATGTTGAACAAAGTTATGGAGATACAATGCTTTAAAAGAGCGGATAACACCTTGATCTAAAGGCTGGATTAGAGAAGTTGTGTTTGGGGGTAAAAATTCTATAGTCACTCCTTCAAATTTAAGATGTGCAAAATGTCCACTAGCATTATCCATTATAAGAAGCATTTTGAAATCCATATTTACACTAGTAATATACTTTTTAACTTGAGGAACAAAATTGAAGAAAAACCATTTTTGTAATAACGTTTTTGTTATCCAAGCTTTTTTGTTAGACACCCAAAAAACGTGCAAAGAATCTTTATCTTTATTTTTAAGAGCTCTTGGAGTGAAACTTTTATTGATAAAGCCTGGTTTCACTATATAACCAGTAGCATTACTACACAAAATAAGAGACACTCTATCTTTATGAGTTTTAAAACCTGAATATTTTTAAAGAATATTCTTTAAAAATATATGTACGAGATGGAACTTTTTTCCCATAAAAATATGTCTCATCCATGTTGAAAACTTGTTCCGGTTGATAATTTTCATTCAACATTTTATTTAAATTAAATGAATATATTGAAGTCTCTTCAAAGTCAGCTGATGCTTTTTCTCTGCATAAGTTAACACTTTTAAGCTAAAAACGATTTTTAAATCGGTCAAACCCTCCTTTGATTGCATGAAAACTTTTAGAGGACAAAGATAATTGACCTGCTTCTTTCTTCCTTTCCATATTCTTCGTTGGAGTTTGGCAAAAATTGTTTGTAAAGACTTTTTGCTTTTTCGCGAATAATATTCTTGCCTGAAGGAATATTTTTTTTTCACAGTCTTGTATCCAAATAGGTAAAAATAGATTTGTAATTTCAAGGCAAGACGCCTCCATCATTTCTTCAACTTTTATCATTCCAAAAAGGAGAATAAATTTTGTTTCATCCAGAATTTCGCATTCACTCACGAACTCTTCAAATGGGAAAGACTCAACGTAGAAGGAGTCACCTCTCTTATCTACACCGGTAACCTCTTTAACTACGCTCGCAAAATTGATTTAAAAAATGCCTTTTATGGCATCCGAATTCATCCTGCGTACCAACGTCTCTTTTGATTCAGAACGCATAACAAGACATACACTTTCGGCAGACTCCCAATGGATGCGAACTTCACACCGGGAGCCCTGCAATACACCATCAACAAGTTACTCACCTGTTTTAATGGAAGATAACGAAACCTACAAGGTAAACATATACCTTGACGATATACTCTCACGGCCAAAACTTACTTCGAAACATGCAAGTTCACTTCAGAACTTGTACACTTCTTAAAAACTGAATGTAACATCCTAATTAATACAGAAAAATAAGTTTTAACGCCTAAAAGACGAATCAAATAACTGGGAGTTATCATTAATCTCCAAAAAAAACAAAATAGAATTGGAAAACAAGGTAAAAAGAAATTGCCATATGGCTATTCTTAGCATCTTACGAGAAAACTCCCCCTTCATCACCAAAGCTAAAGAGAGTATGCTCAGCTACTTAAACTACTACCTGGGAACCATCCCTAACTTATTCAAGATCCTCACCCGTGGATATCAGCCAAAAGACAAGGACGCTCATAAATTCTGGCTTCTACTTTGGAACCGTATAGAAGTACCTATAACGCTTCAGAATATTCCTACCTACAACAAAAGTATCTATGTGGACGCAACCGAATCACAAATTGGCATTTGTACCAGTAGAAGAAACTACTGCCTCAAATTCAACTCATTTCAAAGAATTGAAACTATGGAAAGTATAGCCATCGCTATCGCTGGCACACGAAAAGCAGACCAATGGAAAATCTTCTCCGATAGCAAAACTGCAATGGGAAGCTGGAGGAATGGAGGAAGTTCAAGTAAAAATTTAGACTTAAAAAAAATGCAAACATCAATGAACTAAAGTAAATTTTTTTATTTAAATCTAATTATCATAAAACTAAAATATATTTTTGAAATATTTTTAATAAAACTCTAAAATTATGAAAAAGAAACTTTTTAAAGTAATTGTAATAAAATTTTTAGATTTAAAAGTTTTAGGAAAAGAAAAAGCAATTTTTTTAATTTTCTGTTGAAAAATCGCGAATATTGAATCGCGAATACGCGGAGGTCAACTGTACTATAATGGATGGTTCTAAAAAACAGTGCTCATAAGCGAAGTTATATAGAGGAGGGACATCAGGAAAATTTGGAGCTACATACGAATCACTCAGCTGAATGATATGTTTTGTCCCATGAAATCCAGGGAATCTGAAAAAAAAATATTGAACCTGGGTTGCCTTAAATTGAATTTTGTAAAAAAATTGTCAAATAGTCGAATATAATTTTTACTTTGATTTAATCAAAAAAATAATAACTAAATTGAATAAAATTAAAATTTGTTATTGTCATGATCATTTGAATTATTTTCGTTAAAAAATGTTTTCATTCCAATTAGAGCATATCCAAATATAAGTTTTTATTTGGCGAAATCATTCGCATTATTGAAACTTTCATATTTTTTTCCTAAATTTAAATTAAGCCAATTGGTTTCGGAATTCGTCTTTGAACAATTCTCTTTTAGTAAATGTTTTTTACATTCATTGCTAATAGGGAACTTTCTTTGCTCTCATAATTATAATAATTTAAAAAATTTAACTAAGCACAAAATCATTTTTAGATTAACAGGGTATTTATGATATTTATGAATACAATTTTTTTATGGGTTTATGATTTATTTATGAATATAAACTTAATTTTTTTTAATTACTTTTTGATAAATTTTTAATATATTTTTGGGAACGTAGATTATCCTTATTCAGAAGTGAACACGGGTCCCCGGGAAAGAATCACTAATTTATGGGACAGCAGATTAACATTTTGATTCTGTTTTCGCGTGAAAGAATCACCAACGTTATATCATACTCTTTGATAGAATGATCTTTGATTTTGATTTTAAAAAGACTGATTTTGGAAAATGTGATTGTATAATTCAACATATGTGACTTCCATTATTCTTTAATTTTCTTCGATTATTTTTTAGTTCTACATGAATTATTATTAATTATAGCCAAGGGATACTTTAAAATTAAATGTAAAGTTACTTTTGCAAATTTCAAAAGCCTTATTTTTCATTTAAGTTTGTAAGTTGGATATTTAGTTATAGTTAGTTAGTTTGATTGGATGAGATTTTGTTAGTTAAATAGTTTTAATAGGTAAACAATTTTAATGGAATAAGCATAGGAACAAATTTTACCATGTAAAACTCACTCTTCTGGATTGATAAGCTTGATAAAAAAAAGTGTCTTGTAAATAAAATTAGTTGTCTCAGGAGGCATCTAAAGCATATTTGATGCTAAAATTTTGGTTAGAAAATTCATATTTACTCAATTTCTGCTCTTTCTTGCGAAATGAACTTTTGAAGTAAGTTTTTTCGTTTACTTGTTGAATGATGATGAGGAGATCTGAAAAAATTCCCTTGAAAATGATGTTCTAAATTTAGATGCTTCGAGAACTTCATGGCTTCTTTGCATCTTATCAAGGATGCGGCAGCTGTTCCTAACCCTAACCCAAGCTTGCTTATAAATTCCTTATTAAGTTCTATCTACAGCTATATATCGCTGATTGTGTGGAATACGACAGCACAATGCTGGCCTTGAAAATTCCTATGTTAAACCTATAAATCTTATTTTTGCAGGTGCCAAAGATCCCAACAACCAGGAGAGAGTTGAGACTCATGCAATATCGCTTTAAGCATTTAGGGGTTCCTTCACAACACAACTCAATTGAGTATTTACATAGACAACGAATACTTGAGGATATGGCAAGAGGCTTGGACCAAGTTTTTATTTTAGCTAGAAGACGTTGCACAAAAAATTCACAAGTTTATGGGTCTCATAGTACTTATATCGACTCTGTTCGCGACTATACTAAAACTAGAGATAGAGAAACTGAAGGGCCAAAGGAAAAGCAAATTCATAGCGGTCATGACATCAAGTAACTTGAGCCGTATTAGTACTCAAAACATTAGCTGCGTCTCATCTCCTCTCTTTTATTTTGCGGAAATTCACCACACCCTCTGCTAAAAACGTTCTCTTTAAGAGTTGTGAAATGGTGGGTCCTTGTGCCAAGGTTTGCAGATTGAAGGGATTCCATAAATCTTCGCACATATCGTGTTCTCAAGTTTCAACTTCAGCTAAGGGTCTGGATAAAGCAACACTTGAAATAGGAAGAGCCAATAGGCTTAAGCTAAAAGCTTCAATTGATAGCAGATCAACAGACAGCTTTGCAAAGTATGAAGTAGCTCGAAAGTTAGCTTTGAAAACTTATAAATGTTATAAAAAGATTTGTCATTACATTCTAACGTCAAAGAGTTTTTTCTAAATTTCACACTTTTTGAGAAACGCTATGAAAGTTTTAAAAGTCAAAAGGCTAATTTATTTTTTAGATGGGAGGAAGTTACCCCCTTTTGTAATCTCAAGATTGAACTCCTTAAACACCGAGCCCTTTCAACTTTTTTTAAATCTTTCGAAAGAATGTCGTCCTGTGGCCAATGAAACCCGAAGTTTTTGTAAAAAAGATGAAGAGTTTTTAGTGAATGAAGTAGAAAGACTTTTACAAGATGGCATCATCGAACATAGTAGTTCTACTTGAAGAGCACAAGTTGTTATTGCCAATAAAGAGGATAATCGTAGGATGTGTATTGACTATTCTCAAAATTCACGATCTTGTTCAAGAAAGATCTAAAAATTCTGTATTTAGTATGCTAGATTTGAAATCAGCGTATCACCATATCCTTTTGTCAATTGACGACAGACCATATTCAGCGTTTCAAGTTGGGAGAGGTCTATGCCAATTTACAAGGATGCAATTTGGAATTACTAACGACATTGCTTGCTTCCAGCGTATAATCGTCCCGTTTACAAAAAACAATGATTTTAAAGGGTATATGTTTACTTTTAATCCAGAGAAGAGTGAGATATCTACCACTTCTATTAAATTCTTAGGATACCTTACATCCCAAGGAAACATCACGGCTGATCCTGAAAGGCTACAGGGATTGAGAGACCTACCGCCCCCCAAATGTTGTGAAATCAAAGAAGCGCATTGAACGCCTTTTTTCATATTATTCTCATTGGCTAAAATATTATTCTGCCAAAGTCATGCCTTTCACACAATGCAAAACATTTCCTATTGGCAGGGAAGCCTGTAAAAGCTTTTAAACTCCTAAAAAGGGATACTGAGTAATAGCAGTCATTGACGAATCATGTCCCTTAATTAACTGTAGAAACGAACAAATCAGAATGCCTCATTTTGTAAGGATATGACAGCTAATTCAGATAGGGCTATCCTACTTTTATTCACTCAGTTATGGTGAGTTCATTTGTTTCCAACAAGTTGCAATCTTTCTTCACCTTTCATAGTATATGGCAAAGTAGAACTTCTAGCTATAATCACAAAGGAAATAGAAAAGTAGAAGGATATAATGCAATTTTTTGCAAAGCTATTGAGTGCTGCCTAGATTCACTAAAAATGACCTATTTACCTTCTTTCAACAGCCCCTAATGAGACACCACACGGAAAATATCCAAATTTCAACGCCGTATTTTCAATGGATACCGACTATAAATATGATCCAGTTATTGAACTTGTAGAAATAGTAGACGTTTTCCCGCACTATGCTAGGATCAAAAATTCGGTTGACAATGAAATTACTGTTTCTTTCCGTCTCTTCGCTCTTTCTTAAAAATTTAAGAAGGTGATGAGGAAGGCCTTCCGTTAATGGAACAAACTGTCTCAAACGCTCACCCTGAAGACCCTGAAGTGCCAAGACGAAGTGAAGCAGATGTTCGACTACTCTCTAAAAACGATGAACTAGAAATTCAAGTTAGACGTTCCCAATGTATTCAGAAAGCTACTGATAGATTTGGATTTTAAGGATTGGAAAAATGTAATGAAACAAGGTTAATCTTTTTATATTAGCTTCTGGCCACTCATATATACATTCTCTCGTTTTTAAGGCCAATGTTTTAAACCTTCCACATACTAACTTGAGGCACATTAATTTATACGATATAAATGTTTCATTCTATTTTCTATTAGTTTCATTTCGTAATGTAAGGGTTTGTTTCCTGTCTGATAAAATTGTTCCTTACTACGCGTAAACATAACAAAACATTGTCAAATATTTTGCGACACCACAAAATGCTCCACCGTGAACAGAGAAAATGCCAAAGACGGTCAACATTTTTTTGAAAAGGGCATAAGGAGGCCCGATGAATGATTGCGATAATATAATGATAATCATTTTATCTTGGTAGTGATTTGCTTTATTGTTTTTTGTGTTAAAGTTATCAATTAAGTAATCAGTTAGTTAATTCACCATACAGTAAGTCGATTCATAAAAATGCCCTATGATTCAGTAAAATTATTGGGATCGATATTATGTCCACAGACGGATGTCAACGTTATGACCGCTAACATTTTCTCTTTGGACATTATCGCATCCATCAACATTTTTCGGGGAACCATGCTAGCTACACAAACAGAAGCATTCCACGCCTCTAACCCTAAAACGCTTTCAAGGGTATTTTGACCAATCTTTAAAAATATTATTTTGCGTCCACAATTGTCATGAGTTTTTTGCTTTTTAAGTTCATTGAACTGTTAACTTTATGAACTTAAAAAAGTATTGAGCTTTTCAAAGGGCTGTCATTCTTTCACTTTTAAAATGATTGAAAGTCTTTTCGCTTATTTCACAATAATTTCAAATATTGAGTTGATGAACAGAATTATGTCCAAAAAATTCATTCTTAATTTCCAGAGAAATTTTTTAAAATATCAATTACGGTTTTAGAGCGTAAATTTTTTCTTTCAAACTTCCGTTTTTACAAAAACTAATTCAACAAAAAGTGTTTTCAAACGATTTGTGTTAATAGCTATTTTTTGATAAAATGTTATATTTTGTGGGAGTGGAGATTTAAAGTAGAGATGTCAACAACCATCACGAGAGGTCAAATTAATTTGATTACTGTCAACAGCTGTCAATAACTGTCCTCAAGTGTCAAGTTAATCCTACATCTCTTAAACAGAGAAGTTCTCAATTGGGGTTAATTAGAAAATCCTTTATTCAGTCATTTGGGTCATCTCTGAATTATACGCTTCTATGAATATAATTTAAATAAAAAAATAAATTAATCAAAAATATTTAAATTTAAAAGAGCATAAAAATGGATCTTCAAATGAACCATTTTATATAATGGAAAGTAAATCGCCATTTTGAAGGAAAGAGCAGTAAAATATTACGTAATGAAATTGATATTAATGAAAAATTGTTGAAAAATTAATGAAAAAGGAAAAAAAGTTGACAGCTGGTTTGACATTAAAAACAGGCACTTCGCTGTCAAGAGAGTTATTGGCATTTAAAAAATTATTTAGAAAATGATATCACACTTGATGCATGTCATCTCTATTTAAAAGAAAGAAAAAGGAATTTGCAAAAAAAGGATGTAAAATAAGGTTTCACATTATCAAAGACAAATAATTCTCTGTGTCTTTCAAATTTTGTGAAACCCGTTTTTTAGATTTTACTATTTTGCATTCACAAATGCATAAATTGATCGACAAATTATATTTGTCATTTTTCTATATTTCACCTAAATTAATAACATTTATTCCATTTTGATTTTGTAATATATTTTTCAGAAAACTCATTTTTTATTAATTTTCTTTTTAAATTGAAAACAACAATCTCAACTTGAAATTAAGTTTCATTTTATTTCTCATCAATTATAATTTATTTTTAGTTTTTTTATCGCCACTTTGACAACACTTCCTGCTATAAATGTTCAAAGTAAGATAATATTGTAATTGCAAAAGATATTTTTCTGTGCTACTAAATATTTTTGCCTGCTCGACTAATATAAGAAATGTGTAAGAAGAACGAGATGAAACAAGTTGCTTAGATATTCATTATTCTCACTGATCAATCTTGATACTTAAATCGATGATGCAATTGTAATTAGAACTTTGAAAGTGGCATTTTTTATTATAATAAAATTGACGCTGTGTTACTTTCAATTTTCTATTTTCAAATACAAGTTTTAAAAGAGACTAAAAATACATTTTAGTTTAAACTCAATGGTCTTCTAATCACTTTACTATGATGATGACAACATCCCTCAAAGATTACCCCCAAAAAAGTTTTATTTGTTGGAATTCAAAAACTTCTTGATCGGTACTAAGAAGATCTTTACTAAGTTTAAACTCGCTCTCTCTCATACTTAATTTTCAAAACTAAACTCCTCATCAAGCATTATTCAAAGAAAATCAATATGATGTCCAAATAATGCACAATTACGCACATTTTACTTTATTAAAACTCATTTTACTGCAACAAAGTAGTAAAAGGATCGTATTTTAATTATGAAGGATAGTTGTGCATCCTTACAGCAACCACTTTGACTTCCAAATATGATTTCTTGGTACACTAGTGTTACACTGACCCTTAAATCATTAATAACTAAATATCCCACTAAATAATTCTCTGAAGAATTTTTATGAGATTGGTAAGTTTTATTTATTTCATAATTATCCAAGCAAATGTGGATTCGGCAAAATCTCACTCAACAAATTCCTGCTTCCTGGATGAAAGAGAGTGGGATGGATGGGGTTATGCTTGGCCTGAGTGGAAGTTCACGATGCCACCAACCATGAAAAAGAGAGTGTTTACGTAGTTTTTGCGAACAGTCCCACACCCATCCAGTGCGAAAGTGAACTTCATGTAGTCGGAGCCAGTTCCAAACTGCTTGCAATGGTTGCCATGGTAGTAGCCTTTTGTGTAGACGGTTCCTGAAAAAGGCTGAGCAAATTCCAAACTAACCATCATATCCTTTTTGCCAAAATCGCAGTAGACCTCAATATCTAAAATGTGCAAACACACTCATATTGTGAAATTTACTTTTTCATAGGTTATGTTTTGTATAGCAAATGTGGGGAGAATTATATCTTATATACAAAAACACTATACAAAATAGCACTAAGCAAGGGAATTTGGTCATGACCATTTAATATACATTGACTAAAAATGATGATCGAGTGTCTCCTTCAAAACAAACAAATTTACACAAATATCTTGGCCTTTGTTTATATCGAAATAGGGCAAGGAGCTTTTTTCTTGTTAAAAGTAAGCAAAAAGTGTCGGGTGTTGGGTTGGGTTGGGTTGGGTTGAAAGCCGAGATAAGTTACGTTACAATAGAAACTGTAGCTACGAGGTAAAGTTTAAGCAATAAAAGGATTTGCTTATGATCTTAACCCATTTACGGCCAATGTTCCTATTTTGGAACATAAGTAATTTCATCTTCGTCTGTTTTTTTCAATGACTATGAATATAAATCGTCTGCGTTTTTTTAGATATCGTCTGCTTTGCTTGGCCTTAAATGGGTTAAGGCAGGCTCTTTTATATCTTTATCTGTGTGAAGCCCATATCCATTTGAAGCTGTAAGTAAACAAAATTTTCTCGGTTACTCGCATTTACTTTCGCATGTCTGCTTCCAGATCAAATTACTATTTTTACTTTAAGTTCGTCCTTCTTTACTTTGAGTTTGTTTCTCCACTTTAAATTCGTCCTTTTTAAGTAGTTTATTTAAATTGAATATTTTTCACTTTTAAATTAACTTTGCAAACTTAAGTAACTAAATGAAAAAATTGATAAATTATTTTTGTAAAGTTGTTTGGATTTAATTTAGGATTAGTTTCTTACATAGTTCGCAATTAAATACTTGAAACAATTATTATTAACACTTTAGATTACAAAATAGGTTTAAGTGAAAACTTATAAAGCCCAATTCATAAAACTGTCTTAAAATTAAAAGTGTAGAAATGAATTCAAATAGTATATTTAATAGGGTGATTAAAAAAAATTTTAAAATTGCTAAAAAGCAAAAAATGAGAAAACTATAATAATTTACTGTTTTCATAAATAAATAAGCTTTTTTTGTGCTGTTATTAGATGTTATAAGTGTTTGAAATCAATTTTAAATTGAAAAAGGACTAACTTAAAGTGAAAATGATATGTATGTCATATGTCTCAAAATAAGATGTCTTTGTATTTAGATATTTTTCAGCGGATTGCAAAGTGGTGTGAGAATGGAGTCTTAATCAAGTCGGTCTACGTTCGTCTACTATAATCATTACTATTCCTGCCACTTGTGCAGATGGAAGGATATTCTTATTTTGAACGCGATACCAACAACTGAAAAAAAGTAAAATTTGCATCCTTAATTCTGAATAAAAGAAAAAAAGATAAATTTTGAACAAAATTTTTGAAAAAAAAAATTATTTATTTTTTAAAAAAGAATAAAAAAAAAATTATTTTGAAAGTATGAATGCAGAAATGTAAAGGATGCAGTCAACCGCCCATTTATGTTCGAAGATTTAAAAAGTTTAATTTAAAAATACTTGCTTAGTTAAATATTTAGTTGACTGTACTTAGATAGGTAATAAATTAGTTCTACCTTGCCTATATTCATATTTAATTTTTTTTATTATTTTAGAGGATTTGATTTCTTTGCATAATACTAAAAATAATAATTTTTAGCTTTAAAAATTCTGTTTCTCATAATAATAATTTGTTATTTGTTTTATATTCACTTTTGAAGAACTAAAAATATAATTTACATGCCAACAACTAAACCATATCGTGACCTGTTAAAAAGTTAACCCTTTTAGTGCTGGGCTAAATTTGTCCACTCAAGTGCTGGGGGCGTAAAGTGCCTGCCCCTCTTTATCTCAGATATTAATAAGCTTTTATAACTATTTTTAATGCAATCCCTCGTTTACCGCGGATATCGGTTTATCCCGGTTTATTGAGGAACATTAAAAGCCAAATTATATCAAAATTTTTGTATTTTTACTATATAGCCAATATATAATACTTTTGGAAAAATTTCTGATTTTTACTAAAACAGATTTTCATTCAATTGATACTTCCCGATATTTTTAATCGTATTAGCCAAAATTGAGGACAGAAATGAAATAAAAATGACCTATTTTGTATAAAAACAGATATTTTATTTAAAATTTTGAAAATATTTTTTGCAGACAGTTTTTAGACGTAAACAGCAAATCTGATTGAAACTTTCAGAAATTTTCAAATTTAAACGCGAAAACTGAGTCCAAAAATGAAAACAGCATTTTCAAATCGGTATAAATACAGATATTTTATTTAAATTTCAAAAATATTTCTGAGACATTGGACCTAAACCACACATTTGATTTACACTTTCAGACACTTTAAAACGTCTAAATGCAAAAACTAATTTCAGAAATGAAACTATCATTGTTGATTTGGTATAAAAAGAAATGTAATATTAGAGAGAATATTATTGGAGATAGTTTTCGGAGTAAACCTCAAATTTTATTAACACTTGCCGCATATATTCAGATTTTAAATATTAAATCAGCGTCCAGGAATAAAACCAGCATGGTTGATTTGGTATAAAAAATATATTTTATGTAAAATTTGGGGAAATATTTAATTAGATATATTTCTAATCAATCAAAATTTTGATTCCTATTTTCTGAAAAGTAAGCAAAATTATTGAAAAAATTAAATATATAAAGTGTATATTAGTTATAAATTTTCAGGGGAGTATATAATATAGACCCTAAGTTAAAACTAGCATTAAAATTTTATTCGGGAATTTTAATTTTTGATATTGTTTGACAGTTTTGGAAATCAAAGGGTCATTCAACTACCATGAAAATGGCATCAAAAGATGCAACTAGCGATTTTAGGAAAACTCATGAAATTTGGAGGATATGGTTCAGCCAATTTTGTACTATTAATTTTTTAGTTAATGGGGAGGGGCATTTTAGGCCTTTCAGCACCAAAGGGGTATTTTCCCTAAGACTACAATTCATTGAAATATAATTGACAGATAATCAATTCGTCTAAAGGCAATTGGCAGTAATTGTTATTTAGTTAGTTTTTTATACGTAGTAACTTTGCTAGTTAGTAAATTAGTTAGATTTTAGCAGATTTATTATAACTTTTTCGCTTTTCGAATAAAGCTTTTTAAAAACAAAATTTTACTTATTTTTTCTGCAAAATTTCAATAAGGTAAAATTTTGAAAATATCTCATCGCAATTATCTTTAAAACCTCATTAACCCATTACCCATGCACCCGATTGAACACCAGTTTATACAATTTTATATTTATAAGCTTGAATCTCGGGGAAAAATATTTAAAGAAGATTGAGAGCCCTAGAGTTATGTGTTTGGTGGGGCGCGGATTAACATTCTACATTTGGCACATTTGCAAATGCGACCTCAGACGAATATAGCGCAAAGATACCTTTAATTTTTTTATCCTCTCCATTGAAGTAAGGATCTTCATATGTGTTATATGATGACTTTCCGAATAAACCTTCGTCGTCTTCGTCATCAGCTCGATTTCTGTATTGTAACTTTTTGCCTTTCCTCTCCAGTATGTTGAATCTCTTGGAATGATCATAACTTTTCTGGCCATATGAGAAAGGATGACGGTCTAATTGGGCAGAAGATTCAAAAAACTTCTTCACACTACTTGTTCCTTTATTGTCAGAAATATTTTTGCTTTCTGGAATATACAAAGCATCTTGAACATTAATTTTGTATTGATTCAGTTCTTTTATATGTGGATCGCCATGACCTATGATAAAAATAATTTAATTGTAAGTATTTACATACACATAACTTTGAAAATGTTAGAATATTGGAAGCAGCAAGTATAGTGGAAGCATTTCGAGGGAAGTAGTAACAATAAATTTAAATTCATATGAGCACAAACAAGCTATAATATTATGTATCTGAAAAATGCTTAACATGTTTGGTATTTTGAAGACATGATTTAGATTTAAGCTTTCGATTTTTTGATTAGTTTAAACTGGTGTGAATATTGATACTTATAAATAATGTTGTGTAATTTGAAGAGGTGATTTAAAATTAATCATTATAAATCTTTGCCTATTTGATCAGGGTTTTGGAGCGAAAGAGGATGGGCAGGAGAATTTTGTTACAATTAAATCCGAAGTAATGTCCAAAACCTTAAAATCCGGCTGTTTTAAGTTTGAGTACTGAAACAGTGACGTCATTATGTGCAAAAATAAAAATAAGTTTCAAAAAAGTAAATGGGTCAAAAGTGGAAAAGAAGAAATAATTTTACCCCGAGACACTTTGCAAGCACTGACACACACTGTGGGGCAGTCTTTCTTGAAGTGAGAGTTTTTGCAAAAAATGCTGACAGCGCTTGAGTTTGAAATTTTAAAATGTTCACAATGGTTCTTCCTGTCTTTGCATTCTAAATGAGAATGGAACCTTTTGGCATCTGTTCATCAATAAATATCGATCAATACGTTGTTTAGAGGGAAGTTATTGATCACAACTGAGAACAATGAGATTTAGACGATTTATAATGACATAGAAAATCTCATCAGAAAGTGGGTGTCTTCAAGTAAAGTTTTTATAAAGTGAACTTAAACTTAAATTAAATAAAAATTAATTAATGATTGTGCGTATATTAATTAAGGAAATTTGATCAACGTAATCCCACAGGGCAAATCAAACCAAGGTCGGTTTTGATGATGTTTCAGTTTGATGTTCACATTTCTGTGAATCGAACTGAGTTTTCGGATCGAGGATTACATGAACCTTACAAAATTAATTTTTTACATTAAGAAGAAGAAGAAGAGTCAAAGAATTCTTACAAGATACATAAGTCCTATTATTTCTGGTATAGGAAGTTTTTGAATACATCATTCTACACCTTTCCTTTGTCGAGATTCAAAAAAGATATCAGAATACACCTCATCAATGATTACCAAAATATAAAGTTTTCTATTCAAGCTATTTTCAAACATTTTTTACTGCGACCCATAGCAAGAAGCACAGTTTGCATCGCGACCCATAATACTTAGGTGTAATAAGACAAACTCTCATCACTACGTCCATTTATTCAGCATCTTTTCTGTCACCACACATTTATATTTCACTCGACCCACTAACGAGTCTGGACCCAGACTTTGAAAAAAGCTGATCTATTTCTAATTGTTTTTCGTGTCAAAAGATGTTATTAAATTTAGTGAACCAGTAATATATTTTTTCCTGTTTTTTATCTTTAAAGTTATCAATTTGAACAACACATTTTTGCCTCCTTAAGTTCTTAGGTTTCTCTCTTATTGGGTAATACCAATCTTAAAACTAAATTAAATTTATCTGCCTTACAAAGTACATTTTATATTCTTTTTCACCGCACACCAATTATGCATATTGTAGTATTGCCCTATTCCTTTTTTTTAAAATTCATTCTGCTATTTTAAATAAATTCTTTCTTCTTCTTCTAATCTAACTGGAAAAATTAATCTCATTTGAATCCCTTTATTTCCAAAAAGTAAAATCAGCCCATGTCCATCTCTATATTTTTTCTTCAACTAATGCTCACAGGTGGCTCACGACAGCAATCGGTAAAGTGCTCTCACGGATACCCGTGAAGTGCTCTTTCTGACATGTCTCTTGATTTCAACTTTTCCTGAATGGGCGTTTTAAAACACATACATTTCATTTATTCTTTTAGTTCGAAAATAACCTCCATGTTGTGCTATCTTTTCCAGGGAATCAGAAGTATCGATATGTTAAAATTTGTTTAGATCAAGGACTTGGATACAAGAGCAGTTCAAGGCATCTTAAATTGGACACTTTGAGGCATCTTTTTCAAAATGTGATCGCAATGCCCCAAACTTCGAAAGATTCATCAGCAAATTGACGAATAACGTTTTTAAGAGTAAACTTTTTTGATGTTGTAATTGAGAGAAAGCATAAAATATGGTCATTTAGATTTATTTTATTATTTTGTTGTTAAAAATATCTGAAAATAACTTAATATTCTAGAATATTATTCAGAATATTAAAGCAAAGGAAAAATTCAATAAAATTATTTAAAAAATTAAAAACTTTCAGAAATTTTCTCTTATTAAATAACCTCATGAGGGAAAATAATGACTTATTTATTTTTAAAATTTTATTCCTTACATATTTTCATTTTTATTGAAAATACCTTTACAAAATTTTTGTCAAATGAACAATGCTTTATTAAAGTTGAAATATTCAGAAATTATAAAAGTAAAGTTCTTAAATTTTTCATCTTTTCTTACATTCCAAACAATAAATTTGTTACGAGATCAAAGAACTTTCAGCTAACTTGCTTGATGTATCATTTTATTTTATTTTATAAGTTGAACTGATTTAGCTATGTAGATATATATTTGTTTTCCCCGAAAAATTAAATCAACTCTTCTTATTCTTCTTCTTCTTCTTCTTCTTCTTCTTGAGACAACAGGAGGAAATATGAAATACGATTTTTAGAACAAACAAAATTCGTATCTTACTCAAGGAATTTCTTTCGCTGAATAAATCTTTTTTAAGGGCATTTGCTGGATCAAACATTCTCGATAAACTTCCTACCACCACATACTCCTTAACACAATCAACAATTGTAAAAAATGGAAAAATCTAGAATGCTTATCCGAAAAGCGTGTTTTCATATTCAAAGCAATTTAAGGAGAGTAAATGTTAGAGAACTGTAGTTTATGAATATTTGTTTATCTTCTCTCAGGAAATCATTCAAGTAATTATAATCTCCTTTATTGTAAATTGTATTTAACAGCTTTTATTCTGACCAAATTATGTAATCTTATGTCTGCAATGAATATAAATAGCTAACAGCAATTTTTATACTTTGTGTGATATATACTATCGACAAGATATAAACAATTATCATTTCTATTCTATCTATTTTCCCATTTATTTTTCTTTTTGTAATTCAATTTTAGTTTTGAATGTGTCTTCTCAACTGCTATATACACACTTTTTGCAATTTTTCTTCATTAATACCTTGTAAATACAAAGAATTTTGAAGGCATTTTTACTACACAAAAATATCTACGTGAAAAATAAATTTAGAGAGGTATGTTCTCATATTTGAAATGATAAGTTCCCTTGTATTCAATCATGATCACTAAGCGAGCACTCTGAAAAAGACGGACTTCGGATAATGAAAACTCATCAGTTCCCTTGACGGCTAGTTCGTTGGAGACTGGCGCTTAACAGCAACTACATGCAAGTTCAAGTGTCTAAGAGATAACGCTACCATTTTCAAAAGTGGGTTAGGTTTAGGGTTAGGGTTGGGTAACATACTTTATACTTCATTCTCTTCTGACGAATTTGCGGACACCACTTTCATCATGCTTTTATATGTCCCCATATAGCTTTTGGAGTAAGAAGAGGACTAATATGTTAACTATATCGAAACCTACACACATGCACAAACCCAAGTATTCCTAAATAAACTTTTATGCTAAAAATAGTTAAGATACTAGTAACCTTAACTGCAATTAAAATTACAACAACTCAGTCAAATTTACTATTATTAATCTAATCGAGTTCAGTTGAGTTACTAAGTTAAGTTAAGTTAAGTATTGTTTGTGACGTTCGCACCCATCCTTTCGGATATCGTGGTGCCGCCCGGAATGCTGAGTCTAGGATCTACCTGGACTTTCCATCTTAACGACCGGCCCTCGTTACTCAAAGTTTAAACTTGATTAGTAATTTCATATAATATTAGAATTTACACTATTCCCCATGCCCGCTTATTATTGTCAAAAAAGTGACAAATATAACAGTAGTGAAAATAAAAAAGTGTGACACAATATACAAAAATTCAAAAGAGTGACACAATTTAAGGAAATTAATTATTATTAAACATTTAATCACTTATTTTAATTTATTTTTGTTCTTCAATAAAAACATTCAACTATTTGTTCCTCTCGCTATTTTAAGAGTGACAAATTATGTCACTCTTTTGATTTGTCAAAATCAAAGACAATTTGATTTGTCTCCAAATAAACTTAAAAAAATAACATTATTGTAACCACAATGTATTCTTCTTAATTTTCATAACAAAATGCAAAGATACGCACGCGTATACAACACTATTCTCCCTAAAGCACAAATACTGAAGGTGTAATAGCGCGTTATATTTCGATGCGCCCTATACAACACTATCTTTCAAAGCAACCTTTGAATTCTTCAGAGGAAGAAAAGACCAAAAACTAGCACAAGTTACAAGAAATCAAATTTGAAAATTAAAAAAGTTTACTTCAAAGGTTATGAAACCTACATATTGGTTAAATGGACAATATGCATAAAACTTTTTTCCAAAATTAATTTTTTTACTTTAAAAAAACCAAATGGAAATTTATCGTGAAAACCCTAAACCTTGGCTTTTAACGACATCTAAATTTATATTTGTATTCTTAAAATGAAGCCGTCTTCGCTGTATCTTGATGAGTGCAGCACATGTGTTTGTTATTGATTCACATCCTCTAACACTGATCTAACTAGTATTCCGTCTATATAGTATTTTATTTACTCTTCGTCTACTGTTTTGCATAATTAGTAGACGCAACTAATAAAGTTAGTAAAGTCATCGTTTGCAATTAAACTTTAATTAATTAATTTAACTTTATTTAATTATTTTTTCAATTAAATTTTAAATTAAGATTTTCCAATTAAACACATCATATAAATTGTGTTTTAAAATTCAGGCCATTTTTACTCAATCTCATGTCTTATGCTAACTGCTAAAAAGGTTAGTTAAAGGTGTACTAACTTAACTAATAAATGGAAGTTTGCAAATTTTAAATCACATTTCACAAAATTAACGCAGTAACTCTTTTTTTAGTAACTCTTGGTACGCTTTGATCGGAAAGTGCAAAATTATTAAAGTTGTCAAAATGACGTTGAAATGTTGGCTTCTCTTACCCTTAGAAAAAGACCCCTTTCAAGGAAATAAAATTTAGTGAAGGGATATAATCTTCTCATTTTCACCCTCTTAACTTAAAATACGAAAATATCTACCTGAAATCGGAAGAAAAGAATTAGATGAAAGATCATGAATTTGCTCATCAAGAAGCAGTAGTGCGTTTTTTCTTCTGAAATAGAAAAGATTTTTCTTAGAGAATTAATTTTTCACCTCCACGAGAAGAAGTATAATCCCCTTATTAACATTTAACAAAAATATTGAATTTCTAAGGAACAAATCTCTTTTTTATAACTCAGCTCTAATCCATAAATTGGCGGATCTTGGTAGTGATAAATATTTTTATATTTTTGATATGTTTTTTAGGCTTTTGGTTCTTCTGTTTAAATGGCCCTCCGAATCCTTGTTTGCATCTCTTGCTGTTGTTTGGAAATTTGGTATAGTGTTTAGAATTTTAATAAGATTTCTTGTGTTTTTTGACATTTTTATGCTTATTATTCTATGCTTGGATTTCCAAAATATAAAATTGAAAAATGAATCAAAAGATTTATTTGGGTGAAACTAACACCGTATTCAAGTTCTAAAAAAAATGTCAAGATTATAAAATGACATATGTGTATTGAGTTTTATTTACCAAGGATAAGAATGGAAAGAAAGAGTGTTGGCGACTTAAACAGGTATAATTTAGTCCCTAACACTCTTCTTTCAAAAGTTCTCATATCTTAATTCCATCATGAATATCTAATTTATCTGCTGTATATAATTTACAAATTATTTTTCATCTATCATAAAATGTGGTCCTTTGCACATATGGTGGAATCTAAACTTTTAGATTTTAAATCAGACAACCGCGACAAAATGGGCTTGGAAAAAGTTGTGAACAAATGTTTTAATCCCTCATACAAAAATAATTAATATAAAAAGTTCATGAGAACTTATATACTAAAAAGCGATAATTATTCATTTTTCAAGCTAAATTTTATAGGTGCATTTTGAAGTTATAAAATAGTAGAATTAAAAGATCTAATCCTTCTATATCCCCTATATGATTTCCTTATTAAGCATCGTGTAAAGCTAGGACAATCACGAAAAACCGAAACATATGGCACTCCTTTATATAGATCTTAATTAAAACATAACGATTACTTGTAATTTTTTCTTCAAAGATAAAACTTAATCAATTTGATTATTGATAGGCAATTAGAGAGGTATATGGATTTTGTTTTGCAAGGTGCACAGATTAGTAAGTTAAGTGTAGATTAACTAGTCAAACTGTTGCTTGGTTAAAGAATTAACAAGGAGGAACTAGGAATTTAATTAGCAACATAAATGCAGAAAGAAGCAGATATATCATATAGAAAGTTATATAAAAATATGAATTAGTTCCTTACTTGAAAAGTTGTGAATGATATGAACAACGCTAAAAGTGTTAAAAAATTAATTTACAAATGCTTTAAGCAAGGTGTTATTTTTGCAGTTAAGAGAAAAGTTGAAAAAGCTTTTATCTTTAATTATATATGTGTGGCAGACTAATTTAACCTCAATTTGGAGAACCAATACACGCAGAATATATGAAAATATATACGCCATGTAAATTTATGTTAGTAGAATGATAGGTAAAGTTGTTATTCGATATGGTTCAAATTCTTCATCCCTTTTCCATAATGCTCTTTTTGTATTCTATCATAAGGGAGGTGGGAGCATGTGTGTGTGTGTATACGTACATGAGTTAGTTAAATATATGTTTGTGTGGAGGAACATTTTAAATTTTCACTCATGACTTCCACGCCTTAATGAGTTGTGCTATGTTAAAGGTAAAACAAAGGCTTTAATTGAGTTTTGCTCGCGTCGGGATTCGCTGATTCACGCCGGGGTGAGGGATAAAGGCTGGCTGTGTCCTACATCTTGTAAAAGCGCGTACTGTTTCTTCAAAGAGCACGTTGTGCTCTGCAATTAAATTAAGCACGCGTAGTAATATCAATAAGATGCATCTAGAAAAGGAAATAAAATTCTGTTTGCCTTTCTTCGCTATGGGCAAGGGCGGATAAGCCTAGCGACCTGCCCATAAATGCACCCTGTCTGTCAAAGCATTTTAATTGAGAGGATTTGAAGTCAATATTTATTATTATGCTTAGAATATTGATTTTCTTGGTATATATGTATATATAATGTAGTGTTCACCTATATGAAACAAGACAGAGGAATTCAGATAAAATCTAGAGAAAATTGAATTAATTTAACATCGAAAGGGTTGGACAGTGAAAAATATTGATTTAAAATTAATAATAAAAAAATGTGCAGAAGGCACAAAGGAATAAATTTAAAAAAATAGAATTATAGAGTGGTGCTTAGTTATGTAGTCTGAGGAATATTTAATAAATAAGTATAAGTTAATTGGTTAGTAAGATGACTGTATAATTGTATTTAGATAATTGCAGTTCTATTTCATCTATTTTTGATTAAATTTAAAATCATTTCGATCCAATATTATCATCTATATTTAGAATAGATTTGAAAAAAGGTAAAATAAATATGAAAAAAGAGAAAAGGTAGAATCAAAAAAGGATGAAATAAAATTTAAATAAAAAATAAATATAGAATCGGTAAAGATAAGCAAAGACATACTATTCAAGATTTTATTAAATTTTCGAAAAATAAATCATTTAAATCATGCATCATCGGAAAGCTCTATTATTAGAGGTTGTCTTAGGCCTAGTTTTACTTTACGAAAATATAGACCAAAGATGGTCTCTAACCAAAATTTTAACTCTTTCTTAACCATTTCAAGAATTTGGCATTAGTTATAAATATTCTTTTGGTGTAAGAAATATTTTTCATAAAAAAATCTTAATTAGAAAGAAATTAATGAGGAAAAAATTGATATTTCATATTTGCGAATAAAAATATATTAGGTCAAGTTTGATTTTTATGTCATCCTCAACATGAAAGAAAAGTTATGTTTTTTTAGGGCAAAATTTCCGTTACCCTATTAGGATAAGGGTGGAACTGGTATACCAAGAAATAATAAGTGTCTGCTTAAAATATATAAAATTTTACTGGAAAAGAAAGCAACTGATCTACCATAACTGATCTAAATACAATATGGGCTTGAGTAAGGTTGGTTAGGTACTGAGTTTCGATAACTCAAGGTCTTGGGTTCGATCCCGCATCAAGCCTACTTTCTTATAGTTCGATACAAGCGGCGCAATTATGCCTTCTCGATGAAAACACCCCACAAAAAAACTGTTAATCTTCAAAAATCCTACAATTAGTTGACTCTATTGCAAAAGGTTTTTTAACAATTTTCATGAAACATCTTTTTCAATCTAAGCATATAATAAGGGTACCACTATGCTTCGAAAAGAAACAAGGATCCACGCTATTATTGGCTCAAACAATCCCCATAGCTTAATGTAGAAGAAATTGAGGCATTAGAGACCAAAATTATTTAAGAGCAAATTTTGTTGTTCACAATTCGGTGATAACCTCGAAATTAATCATCGTTTAAAAAATGTGTGGTAATATGTTAATGCTGGGCTTTTAAAGATTTATGCTGGAGTTATAACATGTTACGAAAAGATTATATTTGAATTAAAACATAAAGAAGAACTCAACGCTATTTTGTATTACGCTATTAACAAATGTGACTACATAGTAAAAATTATACTCTTTCTAAATGATGAGGATATGTTTGTTGGGTTCTAGGACAATTGCCTCTTGCCCTTGGATAATTGTCCCGAGACAACTTCCCATGATGTATTTATTTAAAAATTAGGTTATTTAAAAATTAACTAATGAAAAGTTAGTGAAAAATCGTTAAACTATAATAATAAAATTTATGAAAAACATTTAAAAATAATAAAGAAATTATTAAGTCTCAAATTAAAACTTTGAGCTATACAATTTAATCATGATAATTATTTGTTCGTAGCTCTTATAGGAATTCTCAAGAAAAAGAGAAAATATTTAGAAGGTTGCTTTTCAAAGTAAAAACCAATAAGGAAGTATCAATACAAATTGCAGAACTGACAACACTTCTAAATCCTTGTCATATGCCAATATGGTCTCCGAAAAACTCACAAAAGCGAATTTTACTTAGATCAGTTGTAAGCTTTAAAATATCAAAATAGAGAAAGTTTTGTTAAATGATAGACTTAGTCGACTTGTCTGGAGAGTTTATTTGGAATGAAGTTTTTTCTATCAAAATGGCGTTTTTTATGGGTGTATCTGATCGAGTGTCAATTTGTTATTTATTTATCGTGAAGTTTGTGACAGATGTTTTGAATTAGATTGTCTTTCTAATTTATTTGTTCTAAAATATGTTTAAAATTTTTTTGAATCAAGTTGAAGTGAAGATTTTTTGAAACTTTAACCATAATCGAAACACCATTAGATTCTCATTTGAACAGATTGGCAATTTCCTGAATTTTCTTGTTGATAAAATTGAATTGAAACACATATGTGTCTAAAAAAACTATAGATTCTAATAAATATAAGTAAAGTGCGACGCTTATTACTATTTCTTTGAAATAAGAAGAATGAACGAAAAAAGTATAGTGTCAAACAATTTTGTTTTTAAGTGGCACGAAAATTTTACTGCTCCCACTACATTAACCCTATATTTGAGGCAGGCTTTAAAAGTGAGAAAAATTGGCAACCAAGATTCAAATTTAAGAAAAAGTGTTTTTTGAACTTGCAGGTATTTTCTACCATTTTCGAGAATATGCTGAATCGGTTGGTTATACGCACTTTTAAGAGAAAGGAATCAATCATCTAGAAAATCAACCAAAATAGACAGTCATGTTTAAAAATATCTAAGAATTCAAATATACTACACATTTTAAGTATGCTAGATCTATTGGAGCTACTTAATTTTTCTTCAATAGACACCAATTATGGAGAAAATCCCAAAATTAATAGCCAAAATTTTTTACTACTGATAAGTGACCAATACAATAGCCTATTTGAGAATGCCGTATTTTGGGGATAGCACTTTCCAGAAAAAGTAATTAATTTTACACTTGTATTTTGTAGAAATGGAGAAATTTATTTGAAATTCTATATGGAAAAAAATTTAACAAAAAAATATGCAATTTCTCAACAGTGGTGGTACCAAACCACAACTATTGATCATGAGGACAAAATCTTGTTAAACTTTGTGTCGGTTATGAAATATATTCGGAAAACTACGTCAATATAAAAAAAATATAAAGGATTTTACATGAAATATATGTTTTTATACCAAATCGAAAAAATAAAAAATTAATCGAAGATGTACCAATTCCAATGAACTGGGAAGTGGTGTATTGATTAAATATTGGGTGCTTTAAAAAAGATTTTGACCGTGAAAAAGAAATTACTCTTTTGCAAATGAAAAATCTTTAAACCTACATCTTATCAGCTAGGATTTCATTTATCATTTCACTAAGATGGGTAGGAAATCTGGAAATTTTGAATAGGTGAGAGTGATCAAAACTGTCAACTATAAAGATGAATTTGTCCATATTTTTCATTTTGTATGAAAGAGTAAGTCTTTTAGATAAAGAAAGTGTACATTTTTTTGTAATTGAACAATATCATCGAGAAAGATTGCATTAGAAAAAACACTATATTATGTCCTTTCTTTTTAATCTATACATCAATGACCTTCCTAATATTTTGAATACAACTCAAACCACTTCCTTTTTATATGCCAATGACATTTATGCAATTGCATGTCTTGAATCCATTGATGAATTAATCTCACTCAACTCATCCACTTCTGTTACGCTAACAATAATGGTGTAATTATAATAATATGAATCTTAATCTTTCAAAAAGTAGAATTACAGTTTTTTCTCCTATGATGAATAAGAATCTAAATAACAACTAAATTCTGAATAACATTATTTCCACCTATTTATGAATATCTTAGGACTAAAAATCTCTAGCTCTTATTCCGTTGAACACTACAAACTTATAGGAAAGTCTAAATTCTTGCTTGGCACTTTTTAAAAAAATTTCGAATTTCTTTCTTCTTCTTATAAATTAACTCTTGTTAATACTACTTTAATTACGCTATAAAGAACTACCTTCCCTTCTAAACAAGCCAGATTCAATTAAATTCTAAAATTAGGAAAAAAGACAATTAAATTTATTTTCTTTCTAAAGTCTTCTTAGCAACTTAATGTATATCATTTCAATCTTGCTAAATTTTTCCCAATTCTAAAATTTACAATACAAATTCCTTCTTACTACAATCAAAAATTCATTATAAGTCCAATTCTAGTGACTTGAAGCTAATTAACTTTTGGAACATACCCCCAATTAGAGCTAGAAATAAAAAAAAAGACTTTTTATTTTACATCTTCGCGGCATTCTCTCTTTTTAAAAGACGCATCACATAGTATAATAAATTCAAAAATGATTTATTTAATGTTCTATTCTCAATAACTTTACTTCACGTATCTGAGACATTTATAGAAACATTTAAATAAATAATGTTTATTTTTTGACAATTTTTTCCTGTCTATTTTTAAATTGTAAAGTGATTCTTTCACTACAAAACTTTGGTTTGATTTAATAATTAATTGAATTTGAGTTATAGCATTCAAAATATCATTGTATGCAACATAATTAAAATTAAAGGAAAAGTTAGAATTGATTGTGAAATAAGTGTAACTACATGCTTTCATTTCTAAGATGCGTAGAAAATTTATCAGCTTTATGTTTTCTTAATTAATTAAAAACAGAATTTTACTATCCTGCTTATTATCATTTATAATTGAATTAAAATTTTTCCAAAGTTTTTTAGAATTTTCTTTACAACTTTCATATACGTTTGTGAAATATTAAACATTTGAATGCTAGATTAACTTTTTTAAGTGTTCACATTTTATAATCTTAAAGTTGCAGACACATAAATGGGAATCCATTTTAATTTTTATATAAATTAACTTTTTCCTTTATTTTAAGTAAAATATAATTATATCCGTTTATGCTGATTTTATATTTATTCTTCCTTATTTCATGGAATGCGCAATCATCGATAATGAAATTAAGTTTATTAATATATATAGTAGCCATTTCGTCTGGTGACGCAATTAAACTATTCCAATAAATTTGATTCACCAACTTTTCATACTCAACTTTTTTTTCACACTTTCTTTATTTTTCATTGCACTAATTAAATTAAATGAAAAGTGGTATTTATTCTGTCAGAGAGATATATATTATTACTGAACGGCGCAATTGAGAAAAATTACTGCTATCCATTTATATACGCAAGACCAAATTTCTTTATTAATAATTTTGAATAGATCATAGCATGTAGTATATTCCAATAATTTCATAACGTGTATAGAAAGTTGATCATTTAAATTGAAATCCTTTAATAGTATATATTAATACTAGACTGTTATCATATAACAAACATTTTTGAATTCCTCATTGAAATATAATAAATCCTTCTTGGAATACAAAGTATATCTATAGATATTATTAATATACAAATAAAATTTTCCAAAATTATTTTTATTGAAAAATGATCCAAATCTTTGTTGGACATTCGAAAGTTTATGATTTCATGTTTCACTAATTCATGTTTGAAAAATCCACTGCCTCCATGTGAACTTTCGTATGACTGCAAGATATAAATATGTAGTTAGAATTAGCCAACTGAGAAATATTAGGAAAATTTTATAAGCCAATTTTCTTGAATTACAATTATATGAAATGCTTTGTTAAAATTATATTTGATTCCTGTTATATTATTTTGAGAAAATGATAGTTAGCTCTCAATGAACGAATGAGAAACTTTTCAAATTGTTTAGGCTGTTAGGTTTTGCTTTAACATTGGTATTGTATGAGGATAAATTAGAAAAATCAAGTCAAGATTGTTTTCTAGAAAATTATCAATCATATGTGATATTTTCATATTGTTTAATATAAATATTATTTTCTGATATATATTGTTTTTTATTATCAAACTTGTACATCAGTTTGAAAATAAGGCATTATGATTGCAGTCCAAATTCTCTGATTTATAGCAATTGATATAGCATTCCTTTTGTAATAAATTATTATCACTGTTTTCACTCAATTTTTCATGATTGTTTAAATCGCCACTTTTTGAATAGTTTTTCTATTCAAACACTCCTTTGCAACTTCAAATTGTAACTTTATTTCGGAAATGGTATATAGGTTTTGAAAAGTACAACAGTTTACCTTGTTTTTTAAATATTCAGTAACACTTCTGGAAAAACTCACTATTAATTTATAACTCTCTTTGTATACTTTTTTGATTTTAAAGAGCTGAATTTTCTTCCCATTAAATATATTATTTAATCTTAAATTCTTTTTAAGTCATCCAAAGACGTAAACTAAGTATATGCCTAATAGGCCTCACAATTTAATCCTTCATGCTTCAATAATTCTGTACAATTTGTTTTCTATTTTTGTTGTTCAAACTTATAAATAATATGTCGTTTCGATTAATTTTTTAATCACCGATATTAGATTGTGGTAGTTCTAATTCATCTTTTATGAATTTTCTAGCATCATTCTTTTTTTAATTGTCATATTTGTCGACATATGTACCCACATAGATCTTTTAAAATCCAATTCATTGTTTTTTGCTGAACTTTGCTGTAGGAAAAACTAACATTATTTTCTTCTTTTTTTCTATTATGATTATTCAGTTGACAAATTTTTTATTTTAAAAAACAAAAAGTTTTATTTTTATATTTTTAAGTATTTATTTTTTATTTGTTATTTATCCGATTTTAGTACAATTTTTTATTTTGGTATTTGTTTAAAATTTGTACTGTTTAACTAAAAGCAAGGATTTTTAAAATTTTTACTTTTGTAGTATATTTTATTCTTATTGCTTGATACCTACAAATAAGGTTTTCTTAAATTAAATTGATAATATATAACAACCCATAATTTACACATGTTATGGGTTAAAATTCTAAATCTGTGAGAAGTAGTTTGAATTCATAACATGAAATTAGCTTCCTAACATAAAGTCTATGAATCGATTATTATATTGTATCGATTACATTTGATCTATGGCATAAAAACTGATTTTCATTTTACATAAAAATCTATTTTGCTACAATATATACACCGCTAATAAACATTTGAATATATATATATGTCAAAGTCTTGCATAGGTTGTCAAAATTTGCATTCACCTGCACCCTGAATTTTTAATTTTGCTCTCTCGTCGGCACACGCTGTGTAGTTTTAGTTTCCTAATTTTCACTCACCGAGTTTTTTAAACTTTTCTTAAGATTCGTATATATCTTTGACTTAAAGAAACTCAACTCCTCCTCAAAGCTTGTGTAGTGACGGATCTTCATACTGCACTCAGCAATATGATGTTAACGGAGCTCTTTCTATCTTATTTTTATTAAAATTATCAGATGTTTTAACCTAGAAATTTTTTCTTGTATGTACTGTATAAAATAGTACATATATAATGCAGGGGCGCACATCCTTGAAATTATTACTTTCAAACGCCTTCCAAAAAAGACAACAGATTTTTTTGAATTCCTACTCCTATCTGGACTATTCTATTTCATTCTTAATTAAGCTTAATGTAAACTTTAACCCCACCCTATTAAGCTCTACGTCAACAATGAATGAGGACTTATAAATAGCTCCTTCTTTCTCCCTTCAAATAGATGCGCACCATCTCCAAATTGTGTAGAAAACGGGTAAAGATATCAATTAACAATAAAAAATTTTTTAGTTGTTCCATTTCTTCCTAAAAAATGAAAAAAATTTTTATTGAGAAAAATAAATTAAAAAAAACATATCCAAATTACATAACTTTTCTGAGGTAATTTCTATCAAAAATGTAAAACAGCTAAAGTTAGAAAACTTGGTAAAAAAGGGTATAAAATAAGGATAAAATTGTGCAAACAAAAACTTCATTTTTCTCAGCATCATTCAAAAATAGTTTAAAAGCTAAAGTGGTGCAAGCTACAAAATGTAAAATAACTTTTAACATTTTGCAATGATTTGACTTTTATAGGAACTTTTAAGGAAATAAAGTTATAGAGCTTCAACAAAAACTAAAAATTTTTAGAGTATAACTTAAGTGTTTTGAAAACGAATTGCTCTCTGCTTCATCGATAATGACAATAATTTCTTCCTAATACAATTTATGTAAAAGGTACGAAGTAAGCATCCTTTATAAGCAGAGATGATGGAATTCTTTATCTGCATCGCTCATCAATATCTGGCATTTGACCTAAAACTTTGGTGAATTGGAAGATGCAATTATTGCTATATTGATGGTGTAATGGTGCGATGGTGAAGGAAAAATGAAATTGAAAAGATAAGATTTATTTAGTTCAAAACAAAAAATACGAACTAAACTTAAGTTTATATGTTCGTATGGGAAAAAATCCTTCATCCTCCCTATTTGCAAGAATTTCCAATCTCAATACGCTGAAATAATGAAGTTAAAAAATAAGAAAATGTCTAATAGATCATCTGTAGGGAGGAAGATAGATTCAAAAAAAACCATGATGTGTAGAATTAACAAAGGCATTAAAAGTTATACTATACAAATATAGAGTATATATAAATATAATTATGTAGCATAAGTAAATAATTGTTCAAGTCAAGATCTTTAGGTAAAATTTTAGTTAGAAAAGTAACTAAAACTCTGTGCCACGCTCATATTAACCTCAACGAAGGTTTGAGGATAAATGGACATTTAGCTTCATTGGAATGGGAAGGGAGACCGTCTCCATCTTCTTCCTGGATGTGCCCTGCCCTGTTATATATCAGACTTTTATTTTCAGAATGAATTATTTGTTCGATTCTCTTAACTTTGTGTCTACAAAATGATTGAAGAGGATGCCAATTTTTCCAAGATGCTCTCTCTCCTGATTTCAACTACTCCCGAATCCTTAGAAGAGCTGGAAGAAATGTTGGAGGTCATTTCTTCCCGAGACGTCATATCTACTTTTCCTTCCAAGGTGAAATGAATAGGAAGTTTTTTTAAATCTCTTTCAGTTTCTTCTAAAATAACAACGTTCTATTGTTTTTATCATCTTAAATTTATTTATTAAATTTCAGGACATTTAGTTAATAGCATTAGTGCACGATTTATAAATGGACAAATTTAACTCTTTGAGGGCCTGAATTTTGGAGACTAATCGCGTGCTTACTTTTCCAATGGAATTTAATGTAGTTAAAGCAATGGGACTCTGTTATTCACTGCTCTCCAAAGCTTAAGGAATAAGAATTTAACAAGTCAGCAAAGTTGGCTACTAACGTATAAGATATGAATTAAACAGGAGTGCCACATGAAATGAAAATAAAAGCAAATATGTGCATATAATACAAAAATGAATCTAAATAAATCAATGTTGGTACATTTGCTTTTTACAAAGATGTATAAATATTTCATTGAAAGGCTGGAAAAAGGCGCTTGTATTTGCATACTTTTGTGACTTAACAAAATGCCGGCTATAACGAACTACCACGTGGGCTCAATTTTAGTTCGTTATATCAGGAAGGACATAAAACAGGCAAACATTTGTGAATATAACATCTTTTATTTTAAATACAAGCACTTTATATCATACATAGCGTAATGGACATACGTTACACACGTGCAATTCTAAATTATATCCATGCCCAGTCGTCAATAAAAGATATAGGTACATGCAATTATCAAGCCAATATAAATCCAAGAATAGAATTATTACGAGTCTTTAACAAAGTCCGTGATCTGCTCTTTTGCAACACGGTAGCGCTCTGTCATAGCATCATATTTTAACTCCGCTATACGGTTGAAATAAAGTTCATCAAAGCCCTTATAGTCTTTTAAATATGCGATACCACCCAACACGTCAGTAAACTTCCCTGGCTGGGGATAGCTACAGTATATCAGAATAATTTATCATGACTTTGTGGCTTAAGGGACTAGGAAATTAGTGCGCTGTATCCAGAATTTTTTTATATCCGACTTCTTTGTAGGCTGTTTATTCAAGCATAAAAAGAGGGAGATTTGCACTGTCGATTCGATTCATAAGCAAAAGATCATGTATTTTGCATGAAAGAAGGTCATTTTTTGACAGTAAAGGAGAGTTCAGTTTGAGCTTAGCTGCAAGAAAGAAGTGATGCCTCAAACAGTGTCTAGAATTAGAAAGTCTGCAAAATCTCAGGTCAAGGTTCAAGTCTTTTTGAACATTTTAAGTCTTCAATTTTCATGAAAATTCAAGTTTCATTGAATGAATGTATTTATATAAAAACAAAATGAAGTTTATTTCACAAAAGTCGCATCGACTACATTCAAATTGTTTGTGTGACTGCTTCATTTTCTCTTGTGGAAAATCGATGGAGAGCATTTTTCTACTTTTAAAAGCTTTTCTGTCTTTTAATGTCCATTAAGTCAATATAATTAAGTCAATGTGTGGTAGGATCAATGACTTATTGAATTGATCTTTTTGGTTTTTGTTATTTTCAATATCCCTACTATTTAGTTCATTTTAGAAGAAAACTTATTGATATGATTCTCCCATCCATGTAAATTGGGTTCCTTGTCTTTCTCAATACCAAGAAAAGCGAATATATTAGTGTCTTTTGATTTTCTGTTTGAAAAGAAGATTACTTTTGTTTTATTGATTCCCACGTGATTTATTTCAATTCTATCGTATACTAAACTTAAATTATAAGAATAAATTTTCATTTTTCTACTTTTTTCTGCTACTGAAATGATCGGTAAACAATATCCTATTAACATTAGATTTGACAAATATATATATATCGTTGATGTAGATGTTAGATGGCAACGCACCGAGTATTGATCTTAGCGAAACACCTTATGTGGTTGAAAGTTCAGACGATTTGGAATCATAAATTGAAAACTGCTTTCCCTACGCCCTGAAAAATGAGATGAATTGGTCTGCTTAACTATTTAACCCAGTGCTTCCCAACCGTTTGTCCAAAGATATGCATCATTATTTCCCTTTGCGTACTTATTTCTCTTTATTGGTTTAAATGACTTGCTTCTCTAAAAACTTCCCATCTCTATCCATTTTTACTATTATTAAATTAGTTCATAGTTCACTTTGCCAAAATAAGTTCAATTTTAATCAGTGTAAGGGGTTGGTTTTCTCAAAATTTTGGCAATCAAATTAAATCCTAAGAAATTAGGGTTCATCAAAACTATGTCAATACCGTTATTTTCTTGTATTTACTTTTACATTTGTATGGTTTATCTTTCTTTTCTTTTGTTTGCACATTGTCTATTACTCTTGCCAACATAATTTAATCCATACTGTAATATTAAACTGTGAGAAATGCTGTCAAAGGCGTCACGGAGATATATCTAAAAAATACAATTACCGTCCTCTTCTTTTCAAGATTCTTGGTTATCTTATCGATGAAAATGTCATGGTGATGTTGATGCTCTGTTACCTGAAGCTTTCTGAATCCAAACTGATATATTGATAACAAATTATTCTTCTCAAAATATGTAACTTTTTTTCTTAAATCTTAGATATCGTAATGATATAGGTCGTAATTAGTTATTGCATCCGAATTTTCTTTGTTAGTTGGAAAGAAGGAGGAAAATGAGTTCAAGATAGAACACTATTGAATTCGACGTAAAGCGCAAGTGCAACTACCTTACTCTCTATCTTAATGTGCTTTTTCAAATGAATCCTCGGCATTATTTGATCTAAGATCTCAGATAGCGACTAGAATGTCCTTCTTTTAGATTGGTCGAAGAGAAGAGGAAAAGGATAACTTTGAAACACTCGACCGATAACTTGTTAAACTGGTGAAACGCTACACTGAGATGTGAAGTAAGTGTTGAACAAATAACGAGCTAATTCCTGACGATCTGTTAATTCTCATGTTCTACTTTCATTGTATCTTCTACCGACTGATGTCTTCAGAAAAGATTTATTTTTTCCATAAAAAATCTCGTTTGCTATGAATTCCTTGCAACAAGATTAGATTCCTATAATATTCTTTCATTTTATTAGCTTTCTCATTCTGTTAACTTTTATTTAATTACAAGTATGACTTGGTTTTCTGTATGTTGAAGTTTGTTGTGTAAATTGTCATGATTTTTAATAAGATGCATCACTTCTATCTAATGATATCCATGGATTTTTCCTCTTCCTACTTTTTTTTAGATGTCCCCATTCTAATCACTTTCTTTCATCAGCCGATAGTGTACAATTAGAAAGAACGGAAATAAAACTTTGGAAAAGTTCGTCAATTCCACAATTTAAAGGTTTAGCACAAAAATAATTCCAAGCAAAATTTTTAATCAGAGAAACAAAGAAGTTTTATCAAATTTTGTTACTGTGTGCCATTTTTGGGTTGCATATCACGTGTGAAATAACCATTATAGGATAATGTCTTTCTCTGAGAATATATGTATGATAGAATTCTAGGTCTAAAGACACAAAAATCATGAATTTTTCTAATTTTTCTTTATGGTCTAATGAATTTAGTGATTGCAGGTTTTAAAGAATGGTATGAAATGTTGTTCAAAAAAAGATTAGTAAATGTTTGTTTCAGATGATTTTGCAGATTAATGCTCAAATCTCTCAAATAAATATTACATTCAGAATAATTTATCTCAAGAAATTTAGAAAAATCAGTTTAAAAGATTCTTTGATTATTGTAAGCTAAATTTGGCTGTCGCTAAATATTATTATTAGTAAGAATATCCTTTTTTTTATTATCCATCTTTAGTTTTAGCGGAAAAGGCACTGATAAATTTTCATTAAAATTTTGCAAGTCTCAAGTTTTTACCTTCTTTCTTTTTTTATAAATAGATTTCCAAAAATTTGAAGAAACGAGCCTCATCCATCAATATCCCACCCGCACAAGTGAGCGTAGAGGAAGTGGAGGAGTCTATTGTTAAAAAGCCTAAAACGTGTGCCAGCGATGACATATGCGAGGATAAAGGTATTTACACGCTTGATTTTTGCGCTTAGAGCGTCTGTCTGTCTACCTTCTTTATAAATGCAAAGAAAGTGCGCTCCCAAACACCTCCATCTTTTTATCGTGTGTCTTCTTGATCTACGAAACCTCAAATTTCCAATATCTATCTTTACTTGATTCAACATATATTACTCGATTTGATTATTACTTAGTTAAATGATTGACTAGCTTAATAGGGATCAAACAAACAAATGCTTAATCATGCCAAAGACGTACGTGGATCAAATAATGGTCGGAAATTTGCCCGAGAGCTAATTATTATTTTTTTGCTATTATGATAGTAAATAATAATTAAGCTCAAAATAATTATTAAAAAATTTGTTTCAATTGAAAAAAAATGAATTAGCGCAGAAAATTTAAGAAATTTTTAAAACTCACTGACTCTGAACAAAGAGGTGGTGTGTCACAAATTATTGATGTATTTTGTAAGCTCGAAACAGCTTCTATGTCGAATCTATTCTTAAAATTTCTGCTGAATTCACTGAACAAGTTTTTCACATGAATAATATGTTTTTGAGAATCACATCTATGCCTACTATGTCATAATTTTCTTTTCCATATACTAATTGCGTCATTATATCAATTATTTAATACAGTAAAATACAAAAATTTTAAATTTCCTTTTATTGTAATCAACATTCAATATTTTCATGCTTAGATTTTTAGATGAGGTTCGTTTTAAAACAAAGAAAAGATCTAAAGTTGGTGTTTGTGCAACAACATCTATTCCAGAGACGAAGTTTTGCCTGCGTTTAATAGTATCAGAATTTGCTCAGTTATTCAAACAAGCAATCTTAAATTATCCACGTGATATGCAGCAATTTAGTAATCAAATGTAACTTGATAGAGATCGAAATTAGCTCAATATATTCAGAGTTTCCATAGTTCAACCTCATGAATGATTCACGATTTTTCTGTACGGAACTCCAAACATTCCCTTAGAACTCATCATCATCCATTTGTCTCGAGTAGGAGAACAAGGTCTTATATCCCGGCTAACCAGGGTCGACCTTTTACATTTTTTGCAGCGTCGTCTCCATTGCTTTCTCAGTTGTGCATCTTTCAGAGAGAGTCCACTTTTCTCCATATCTGCCACCTCTTCCCATGATTTCTTGGGGCGCCCTTTCTTCGTTTTTCATGTCACAACTTCGCCTCTCACCTTCCTAAGCAAACTTCATCCATTCTCTCAAGATGGCCCAGCCAATGCAGTTTTTGCTCCTCGAGATACCATTTATGTCTTCAACTTCTGTCATTTTCCTCAGAATAGCATTTGGGACTTTGTCTAAGAGCGGCTTTCCACAAATCATTCGCAACATTCTCATTTCCGTTGATTGCATACGCCTAATATCTCATTTTTTCATTGCCCAACATTCACACCCATAACTCATAACACTTCTCACAGATGCTTTGTACAGTCTTCCTTTTAGCTTTTAAGACAAAATACTACAGATATGTCGTTGAATTTTTTCCAAGCGAGTCTTATCCGTGATGTCACAGATTTTACAACATCTCTATCTCTGCTAAGTACGTCTCCTAAGTACCGAAATTCTTTCACAACATTAATTTTGTCTCCTCCAAATATGACCGTATTTTCATTTTCTTAATTAATTTTCTCTTCTTTGCAACTACAAACAAAATTTTTAACCTTTATAAGCGCACCACGCACACCTGAACATCTTTTATGGACCCACATCTTGCATAAACTACACTGAATGGCATTTCTCATAACTCTTTTCCCGCATTTTGCACATGGATCGATATTACTAATAACTTCATATAAACATGGAAATTTAAATTGCATTGCTTTCGTTTTTGAAAGGTTTATCTTCAACCTTTTGCTACTCAGTGCTTCTCTCCAACTAACATATCTTTTTCCAACGTCATCCCAACTGCTTCCAAAAATCACCAAATCATCTGCATAGAGAAACTCTCTCTTACACTTTTCAACATCATCAAAAAGTACATCCATAACAATTGCAAAAGGTATTGGGCTGAGCGAGCACAGATCCCTGATGAACACCGACTTCAACTTTGAACCACTCTGATATTTGTCCTTCAACTTGAACTACAGTTTTTGCATCGCTGTGCATTTCCATTATTGCTTTTACTTCGTACTCTCGCACACCTTTTTTTCTCAGAGCTCACCAAATTACTTCTCTTGGAATGCACTCAAAAGCTTTCTCGAGTTCGACAAATACAGCGTACAAGTCCTAATGCCTTAGAACTGATTTTGAAAAAGTCTGGTCTAGAACAGGAGTTTTCAAAATTCAGTCTGTTAAATATTGGGCCATGGTCATTGAACGAAGAATGCAAGTGATTTAAAATTAATGGTGCTTCAGTTTTTAAATTCTATAGGTGGTTTGGTATGTATCTTTTTTTTTTATTCTTTTTAATCATGAAGTAGATAAAGTACTCTGTAAGTGTTACTTTTTTCATGTAAAAAAATGCAAGCGCGTAATTAATGCCTATTTATTGTGTCATGCCCCCCCCCCCCCTAGAGTAGTCAAATGTTATTTACCGGTAAAACTTCTAAAAGCGCTTAATCAAAACGGGCAAATCAATTCCATGCCACAATCGGAATCGAATAGGCGAATAAATTTTTGGTGAACAGGTTTAAGCGGAAGGAAACCCCAATGTTTATGATTGGAAGAAATACCTATGCACACAAGAGATGTGAAATGGATAAATTCGCAGTTTTATCCACAATTTTATCTAACAGTTGATTTACTGTAAATTGTACATATATTAACCAATTTTCCTATTATTTAGAATTTAGACCTCTCCCTCCTCCGCCATGAAAAAAATATTAAAAAAAGAGAAACTACAATTTTTCATATTTTGGATGAATACAAGATGGAAGTTAGGTTTATAGACTAAATATTTTTCACTTTTTTCAATGGAAAAAAAGGAATTTATTTGATATAAAAAAAAATAAAAAAAATGCAATAAAAAGTTTGCTCAAATTTTATAATTCTAAAAGTCTTTGTTGATGCTTGAAAAATGGTACATATTATCTGTTAATGACAGACTAACAATTCCTTTCATCGATCTGCAATACAGAAATCTGCAATATACGTTTTCTCTCATATTAAACCGACTTGAAAAAAAAATTTTTTTTTGTTCCATCCAAACCGAACCCGAATAAAATTGGAATTTTCAAGCCGCCTCCGGGCCGTTAATTAGGATTTTTGGTGACCGACAAATTTTCACCTTTCCAAATGCGTAGGGAAAATGCTTCCAATAGTGGCTCTATGGAAATATCTATAACAATATTTATCAATGGCGATACGTGTTCTAATTTTGCCCAGGTTAAAATATAGGAATGAGCAATTTTATTTGGAAAGTAAAATATTATTTGGAATTTCTAAAGACGCTTCATAGCAAACACGAGGTGTTGAAAGAAATGATGCATTGATAAATATAATGGATTTTTCATTCAAATATGGCATATGTCAATCAAAAAAGTAAAAAAGATATAAATATTGTTTTTACTTTGAGAATATAATTTTTAGTTGCTCTATTTTAACATATACGACCAAAAGTGATAATAAAAAAAATGGACCATGTATCTTCATTGATGAATATATTTATGAACATTTTCCATAGAGCCACTGATATTTGAAATATTTTCTCCCTTAATATTATGCAGACAAAGAGGTTTGTCAAAAATAAATGACATAGAAACGAAAGTTCTAAACAAGACGTTGTTTCTAATACATAACTTAGTATAGACCGTACAATATTTAATTTAAGTTTTTCAAGTAAAGGATGCGACGCAAAAAGAAAAAAATATATACACCTGCCAACGGTATCTTTCCAACTGAATTGTTTCTTCTTTTTGTATCAAAATTCTTTTTCAAATGATTCCAAAAATGCATCCTCAATTTTGCTTTGTAAACAAGTCTTTTGAATGTCTTAGCTGTTTTAAAATTTGTAGAAAATACGAATTCTAAATTTACTTTGCGATTTAAATTAGTATCTTTTCCAAATTAATTAAATCAAAGCCGTATGAATTAAAAAATGTTAATATAAATGTGCTCTTTCCTTACAAAAATTCCTTTCTTATAATCAAATTTGTTTTAAAATGGGTTTTAAGGAAGATTCGTTATAACTACTATCTCTCTTTTTCGACAAAAAAGTTTGATAAGCTGTTCCTATTTTTCTTTGGAGCGTGTGAAATTGTTATTTTGATTACCATTGCATGAAGAACCGAGTTATTTTTAAGATTCTTGGAAAGAAACTGTCTCCTCCAACACGAAGGCGTCTGGCTCTCTCTTGGCCAGAGAAAAATTGTTTCATCATTTGACGAAGAACAGCCCTTCCACTTTGACACCGCACACTAATCCTTCGCTTTTCTGTCAAATATGCACGTATTTCTTCTAATTCTCAAATTAATGATATACTTTGTACACCAATATCCTACCAAAGTCAGCATATGTGTCCATTCCTAGGCTTTCTATGATATATGTGTGTCCGTTATCGCCTTCCCACCTTTCAATAAAAAGCGAATGAGTTTGCTAAAATATTTTCTACCGTTACGCGTCATCGATATCTACGTCGTATATTGACAATGTTATTTTTTGGTCAACTGTGTCGAGATGTTTGGTGGACATTCTCTTTACACACCTTTTACACCTTTTTTTCTATTAGCCAATCCATTGTCTGCATCAGGCCTTTCGTAGCCAATGGCGGGGACGGCCTTTTCACACCTCAAGTTGGTTAATTTTATTTTTTTATTAAATTATAAAAATTCAATATTTATAATAAATTACACATTAAAGAAAGTAAGTGGTGTAAATTTGCAGAACGAAAATTTTTATTGGTATAATATTTCCGTCTCAAATATCCTTAACAAGCTTATTCTAAATTAAAAATTAATGCTGCATAAAAACATGAGACATACAAATGTAATTGTTTATATTACAATAAATATTTGTGTGTATATATAAAATATGCACTTCCTCCAGTCACAAATTATTCCTAATGAAATAGAACTAAATTGTTTCTGAACAAGTTGAATGTGACTCAGATAAAATGCACATTCAAGCTTTTCTTTTAAGGCGACGGCGTATACCTTGCAAGCGTTATTGTCAATAATGCAGCTTGCGCCCGAGTTAATTGTACGCATTACTATATCTTGCTTGAATCTCGTTTCTTTACACAGATTGAAAGAAAATGTTGCGAAGCGATCTTTGATTGAATGTCAAGAGTGTCATCTTTATTTCCATCAAGTAACGCCCCTTTTTTCCTCTTAAATCGCTAGTCCCCCACCTCTCTCTGCCTGTCATCTCTTTTCCAAAAAATAGAACTGCCACAACCCCAAAGTAACGCAAGATGTAAACGATCCGAGGTTTATTTGGTACTGCAGCAATTGTGCTGCTGCTCATACAACCAACACCGTGGTATCTTTTCCTTTTAAATTCTTTCTTTATTTATACCTGCTGTGATGAAGCAAAGTATTTAACCCGCATAGAAACGTGTAGGAGGCTTCGCGGCGTGAGATTCTTCTACGATAACTTTTCTCGTTCAAAAGAGGAATTGGTGAATTCGGAATTGGACTTAAAAATTTACAAACTTTTTTATGTAGGCGTGTGTAACGCAAACACGTGCGTCTGTCGCAAGTGCGTATTTGTGTGGGAATGATGAGAGAGCGTAAGTTCTTTGCGTGTAAATATTTTTTATTATTATTTAATCCAAAATTTTAGTTCATAAAACAGACTAAAACTTAATAGCTCTTGAGGTGTGTCTTTGAACGGCCTTTTTGTCTGGTCTCTTTATTTTGTATTATTTTTTACTTGTTATTTAAGTTGCTTGTGAATTGCATGAAAATAAATGTCATTCTTTCCATGTTCCCTTTGATATTGCGATATAAGTAGTTTGAAGCAATCATCAATTAAATGAATCAATTTGTGTTCCAGAATTAAGAAGTCGAAAATTTGAACCTATATTAAAAATGCTTTATTCAAGAAGCATTTTTAAACCGTTAAAACCTTGCTCTTCGTTTTTTAGTTTCTGAAATTTTTACAAAATCTAGATTACTTACATAAAATGGACTTTAAAGAAGTTACATCAATTTAAATTTTACCTTCTTTTGCACAAACTTGATAAAAAAACTATTCTTGTTTTGGAACTTTATTGGCTCTTAACTGCCCAAATGCAATTATTATTTTTTGGTAGAAAATAGGAAAAATTATCAAGAGGTGCACATATGGTTGGAATTAAAAAGCATTCTCCTGTTTTTCCTTCGCTTAACAACGGAATCCCGTAAATTTAGCCCCGAATGTGATTGCTTATCTCTTTTTTACTATAAAAACTGATCTCTTACTTTCAAAGTATTTGTCATATTAATTATGTAAACTAAAAATAATTAAAAAATTAACTTTCGGGAAGATAAATTATAAAAGCATAAGTTATAAAGTATAAACGTTTTTAGGAGCTATTACATCCATTGTCATTGGAGCAAGCGTTTTCGTTCATTTAAGACTTAAGCCGATCTTTGCTACGCCAGTCGTTTGCTACCGTGAATATATATAAATTTTAAATTAATCCTTAGTGTGTTTGATTATAATCCACAGGAAATCTAATAAGATGCGTCAAAGGATACAGGTTGTCTACGCACAACCCTGTGTTACGAGTAGAGTTTCTGTTTCCATATATCTAGAGACTTCCGTTTTTTGTTTCTCGAGAAAATGATTCTTTTCCACCAAAAATAGAATATCTTAAAATCACTAGAATGCTTGAAACATATAAATTATATCACAATCTTTCTAGCTATTGCAAAGTGCCTTGTTACATCCACACAACCTTTTGTAATCTTGTGAATTTGAGAGAAATCTTTCCATCGTATCCAACTGTTTATCTCAAAAATATCCACTTTAAAAAGGAAAACACTTTAGCTTTTTTGAAGAGTTGTTTTTTAAATAAAGATTAGTCTTGCTTTTGACAATCCATTTTTGCTCTTTATATCTTTTATTCTGTTTTCTTTGGAGAGCTAAAGTATTTGCGTCCAAACAACATCAACTTATGCTAATGAAGCGTATTTATGAGTCGGTTTTGAAAAAGATTGAGAACTCAGAAAATTAACCTCAAAAAACCTCTCGTATTTAGTTAAAAGGTTCTGTATTTGGACTTAATTTGGTAATTAAGATCTTAAATGTGTATATATGGTACTACCACATATACCATTGATTCCATCAAGCAAAGTGTTATCTATTCTCATTTCACTTTTGTTTAACAGAATCCTGCTCTTGCAACCTCCAGCAACAGCTCTAAACAGTGTCCGCTATCCTCGATAAGTAGTTCACTTGCTTTCAGCCAATCACCTCCTTCTTTTCAGCCCTTTCGAAGAAACGAGAACAAGGTTCGTGTTTTGTCCACAACTTCGCTCATGAACGCTCTTTATCTCTTCTTCTTTTGTCTTAGTTATCCATTTTGTCGACGATGGAGTCAAGACCACTGAACAAAGCAAACAACAGCAGCAAGAAATCGCCGTTGTTGGGCTTAGCGGGTTTAGCTGCCAATCTCAACAAAATGCCCACCAAAAAGGATTAGCAACATCTGTTTATCAGCCAATCACCTACAAGATTTAAAATAAATTCCTTCATCTATTTCACTTTTTCTCATCTTTTTAACTATGCTTTCTCTTTTTTTCTGAAT